>NTHP01000011.1:1838056-1853529 GCA_003416845.1 Oplegnathus fasciatus | reverse complement strand
GGGGGGTTGTCAAAACCTCCCACCATATGGGCTGTTTTACCAGGTGACCCAGTGGACTGCATTACTGGGTGACAGAGATGCACGACGAAGCCTCATCCATCTTCACATCTGCAGTAAAGACAGGGAGGGGAAGGAGGGAAGCGGGGGGGGGGAGTCATTGGAGATGGATAAGATGCAAATTGGTGTGAAGCTCGTATGCAGAGCATCGAGAAGTAGTTGAGCACATGACATCAGCTCAAAACTCCATTTTCCACATGTGACAGCTCCTTGAGCAGCTAAAGATGTAAATGGTACAAACAATTCTTCAGATTTCCACTATATTCTAATCAGTGTTTTGACTTTTTCACTCGGAGTAGCTGCACAACTCATTTATTTTCCTTTTCTATTTCTTGGAATGAGCATTAATTGCACTGCAGGGAAGAAAACAACACACACAGTTACACACAAACATAGCCCCAACAGCAGTTCTCCTTCCTCTTCGCTCGTCTCTCCCACGCTTACCTTTCACTCCCACACAGTCTCTACTCCAACACCGCATGAACATACTGTAAACATGTCAGCTATTTAAAAAAATGGACACGTCTTGGCGTTCATCGTCTCTCGAGTAAAAATAGCTGGAGTGGATGTAGGTTATTTTCTTTGAGGAGGAAATAGTGCTTGTTTCAAGGAACAATTTTGTGATTTTGAGAACAAGCAACTTTTCTAAATCCTGACCCTGTTTTAACAATGAAATTTAATAATTTTATCTGTCAGCTGTTATTTTCAGTTCTCAGTTTATATTGTCCAGTTTTGTTCTTCCTGTGTCTCCCTTTGTTTTGAGCCTGAAAATGAGGTGACTGAAAGCTGCGTGTAAACTTTTCCAGTAATTGCTAGTTGTGAATAAATGGAAAGCATGCGCAGATGTTCCCCTAACCTTACAAATTGATCTCCATCACAGGCTCGCCTTTTTTTCTGCAGCATCTTCAAAGTGTGCCCTGAGTTTGGGGCCTCGTAACGCCAAACAAAAAGTCCAGAGAGCAGCCCGTTGGCAAACAAACAGAGAAAGAGGAGAGGAGGAGGAGTGAGGTGAGGGCTGTGGGAGCTGAGTGGGGTGAAGGGAATGGGGGCATGTTTACCTCTGTTCTCTTGGGGCACTGCTTTAGGGATGGTGTGGGGGGCTTCACTGGGGGAAGAGGGGTGGTTCTTTCTAAGAGGGATGGGGGAGTTTTGGGGGGGACTTTAGGAGGGGGTAAAAATTAGATATTTGGGGGAAGTGAAGGTTGTGTAGTCCTCCACTGCCCTCTTTTAGCAAGGCTTATTTTCATTTGTCAGAGAGTCTAGTAAAGCATGAGAAAAAATGCTCACAGTCTCACCCAGACAACCTTATCAACTGCGAACTGTCCTACGTGTGTTCATCACTTGCTCAGACAATCACACATTTCACTCCCTTTTTTAAACTCTCACACACTTCAACTTTAAACTTTCACACTTAAACTTCCTACTTTTCAGACTGTACACAAAAAGTGGTCCTCTAGAGAATAAATAGTCAGCCATAGATGAAGGATTGGTAAAAACATCTAGAACAGAAGATCACTGCTGGCTTCAAGTCAAATTAACCACAAGTTTCTCTTTTCTCTGCTCTGCCTTCCATCCGCTTCGCTCAAAAAGTAAAATTTGAAAAAATTAATTACCAGAGTGCTACGTTAATTTATTTGGAAGAGAAAGTAACTGTTGCATGAAATTCATAATTAGGAATTGAGTCTTAAAAAGTAGTTTTCATCAACCAAGGACTTCTTTTCATTTTGTGCTGCTCATTTTGTAATATCATGTTTTCAAATGGTCTGCATCTCAATTTGGCTCTAATGTGAGAAAGAAAAATACTAACAAACACAGGAGTATGAGCTGCTTGTTTGTTATACTCTACTTGTTAATCTTACTCTGTCCGGATCAAATTCATGCAAATAAACGCCAAAACACATTAAACCCCAGCCCACACTTCTGATAACCCCCCTCACACTCGCTGCAACTCCTCACCCCCTAAACTCTCTCTCTAACACACACACACACACACACACACACACACACCAAAGGCCCCCGCCAACAAAGAGAGGGGGCAGCAGAGGAGCGAGAGAGGCAAAAGAAAGGGAGAAGAAGGAAAATGCACGCTTGACTAATTCTTGTATTCAGAGTCGGTAGTCTCCTCCCCTCCCTCTCCTCTGGCCGTGCGTGTGTGTGTGTGAGAACTGGCACACTCTAACCTTGACATTTTAGCATCATGGGGGCGATGAATGAAAATGACCACAATACACTTGGGAAGGAGGGAGTGTGGACGGGAGGAGAAGATGATAAGGGGCGAGCGAGGTTTAAATGGTGAAGGAGCAGCAGAAAGAGGAAGATCTGTTTATCTATATATTCATATATGTGCGTGTGAGGGCGAAAATGGTGTGTGTTTGTGTACAGTTTTGTGTCCAGAGTCAGCAGCAACGGCAGAGAGGGAATGGGATCTCTGCTCTAAACAGCCTGCCGGTTATTTAAAGGCCTTGGGGCCTGCGCTAGATTGATGTTGTTTTCTTTCAATCAAGGAGCCGTGTGGGACGCGCTCATGCTGCAGACTGCTCGCATAAACACTCTTTACTGCTAGTGTAGGGAGGAAGACAGGCCTAGACACTGTGTCTGCATGGGGCTGTCTCTGACTCCATGTCCGTCTCCATCCATGTGTCTCTCTCTGAAGGCCTGATGGGAACTTTTCACAAACCTTCTGTAACCTCCTTGTAGCAAACATGTTTCTCAAAATGCTGACAAAATATGCTGTACAGGCATGTTTTCAATCAAAATGCACCTTTGCATGGTGGATTTCAAGATCCCCAGCAATGTGAAATATTTATAAGTTACAGCAGCTGATCCAGACTAATATTATACTCTTTTTCATCCTATCTTGAATTTATCCATGATTTCTCACCAGCATGTTGCCATCCAAAGCACTTTATTGTGTTCTTGTAACTTTTACTATATTACTACAAATGAATGAACATGTAGGAAGGTAGTTTTTATTCCACTGGCTTATCAAGAACTTTACATTTCTATGCCTGGTATCTCCTTTCTACACTGTACATCTTAGACTTCTAAGTTTCTTTTTTTATTATTAGAATTTTATTCCTATATTTCCACCTTTATATTCTGTTACTATTATTATCATTTCTGTTATTTTTTGTTTTATGCAAAGCAGTTCGAAATGTTGTTGGTTTGGACAAATGCCATGCAAGTTAACTTGCTATTCTTCTATTTACATATTTTATTATAATGTATTACTTTGATGTCTGTTCATTTGCAGAAAACATATACAGCACATTAAATAAAGCTAAACAGCATTTCCTTATTTAAAATCACCCTAAAATATAACTTCCTGTCAGTATCAGTTAGGATATTTGAGGTTAAATTAGTTTAGATGTTTACATTTACGAAGCTACAGTCCTTGGAAGAACCACTAAGAAAGCATGAGCTAAACTTCAAAGAGGCCTTTGTTAGTGGTACAACAAATGTTCTCATTAGGCAGTAACAGTGTAGATGAGGTGAAAGATGTATAGTTAACATTACAATGATGTCCTCCTTTACATCCAGCAGCCACAAGAAAGTGGGTTTGGACAAGAATGCACCATGATTTCCTATAGTCATCTGTATCAGAGCCTCATGCCTGATTAATGCTGTTTTATATTGAGTCCACCTCATATATTATTAACCCTCTTCTCTGGTGACCTCTTCCATAATGGCAGTTGATATGTTGATAATTACATAGTTATAATAACCAACTGAGACAGCCACATGAGTGCATTTGTGTTTGCGTGAACACAATGTCCCCACAATGTGACTGTGTAAACAGGTTTGTGTCCCCACAACGTGAATAAACACGCCCACACACACACACACAATCAGAGACTATGAGAAGTTTGTCTAAAGGTAGAAATCATTCACCAGACTAGACTGTGTCCTCAAGGCTTATATGCAGTAAAAACAAAAGAGAGTGAGGTTATGAAATGTCTCGAGATCTGTCGGGGAAAAAGCGTTTTAATTTTCCCACCAGTAGATATTCTGTGAATACATTGTGAATTATATCTTTAATTTCCCCAGGCCGTCCCAAGTATTCAGAATCTAAGACAAATCGTACACATCCAGCCTTCAAGGCAAAGAAGAAGCACAAACTCTCCCTAGTTTTTCCCACGAGTGAAAGATTCGTGCTTGCACTTTTAAAAGATAAATAATCAATACGCTACACATCACACACACAAATCCTCCAACCCAGCCACTCTCTGATATTTTATACCAAAAGATACCGGAAGGGACATTGGAGGGAAAACATTAAACAGTGGAGAGTCCAGCTCTCTCCGGATGGTGCTCTGACTCACTGCTGTTCAGGAGACAAACAATCTCAACTCCTGTGGGCAGAGAAGTGTCCAAATCTACGGCCTGAATTTCAACAAGTGTATTTGCACAGACGATCTTTGTAAAGAAAAGCAAACCTTTAAATATATGGAGAGCAATGTATTTAGCCTGTCACATAGGACCTAAAGAGAGAGCTTTACATACTGTTGGTTTAATTCCACTGCATTTGAAATTGTAAATGAGAAATCCAATGGTCAGTGTCTAATGAAATTCCCAACTTCTCTGTAGAAATACAGAATGTACAGTCTTAATACCTCATTTCTTTTTCTGATATGTGACTTACAGCTGTCTCAGACTATGGCCATAAGCTGTGGTGGTTGCTGAGTGCTTGCCCCACCTCACTTCTACCCAAACTTAACCTCCTTTATCCAGATTTAGATTTTATGACTTCAGTTACTGTCAACATGGCAGCAAATGTGGTGTTAACCCAAACTTGACTTCAAATGATCCCTTTAAAAACCTGCAGGTGGCATCATAGACACAACAGCCATATTTTTCCAGAGTCCATAGTGTATATTATCGCTGTCCCAAGAAGACCACGTGTCTCCAGATCTGGTAATTTGGAATTTTTCTAATAAAGTGAAGGATGAAGTGTTCTTTTATGGGTTGAGAAAACCATCACACTTTTTAAGCTGAATAAACCATTATAAAATCCTTTGGATTATCTGTAAAAGGCATTCTCACAAGGCAGAGAACAGACTTGTTTTTATCAAGTCACTGACGTCATGTAGAGACATTGTTTTAACACAAGCCAGTGACAATGTGTGCTTAACCTTGTTAATTTCACAGTGTGCAAATCTGTGTAAATATGTAACTATTTAAATGTGCCTGAATATGTATAATATCACTACAAAACATTTACTTTTACCCCTGCTTTAACTACCCTGAGACTATTGTAGTGTTTAAGGTCCAAGAACAGCCAAAGAAGGTATTCAGGACAATAGACCTGTTGCACCACTGTATATGTGCTACAGAATGTACTGTACAGTACTCTGTATACTGTATGTAGAATTATTCTGTACAGTATTACGTTTTCTCTATTTAATATATGTTCCATCACTGTAACATGGCCAATTGTAGGGGGAAAACAAGACCAATGCTGTCCCTTCATCATCCATGTACACCCCTGAGGGCGTCCTCATACCATGTGCCACTATTTGCATGAACACATGTAATATATGTAGGGACTCTCTGCTGTACATATATTACAGTTAAACTGCTCTGTGGTTGGGGGACAGAGAGTAAAAAGATCACACTCAGAGGTTGCTGGTATATTGTGAGAGGTGGGCTTACTGCTGAGGACATGGGTATTCTATTATTCCCACCATCTTTTGCATCTCCATGGCAACTACACCAACACACACACACACACACATACACATACAGAGAGACACACGTAATAGTCTCTAAAGAGCATAAAAGGAAGTGAGTATAACTCAGTTTACTTGTGAGCTCTCTGTACTTGACTACACTGCTGAGTCGCACCATTGGCCCATTGTGACTTCCAACCAATTAGGTAGCTATGGTGCAGAGGCCAAATGAGACCTGTTACTATTATCTTACAGCTTGCCTTTAAATAGACCTGCGTGTTATAGTTACTGCCAGTATAAATCCAGAGGAAATTATTACAGTCATGGTGGAAAATAACTGGAACAAATTATGGGATGTGTTGGATGAAATAGGTTGGGTGGAAGAAAAGGTTGGTGAACATGCAGGCACATATACTCACATATACACACACACACACACACAACTCTGTCGCAGCAGTAGCCTCTGTGCCTTTTTCTTTCTCATCGACCTGAGCTATTGATGTACTGAATGTTGGAAGGCTGAGTCAATAAACAAGAGGAAAAGCTTTTTGAGGAGCGAGTGACTGAAAGGAAGAGTGTATCCACATGCAGTCCATCTTTCAGCGCATTTGTGTACCTGTACATTGATGTGTGCTTGTGTTGTGTGCATGCATTCATGTGTCTACCTGCACAGTTCTCTCTCTCTGAAATGACTTTGTCAGGTTGCGCTGTCTCTTCGCCTCCACTCACATCTCTCTCTCACCTCTCGTCTCCCCTCTCCTCTCTCCAGATTCACAGAGCTGACTCGTTAATGTTTAATGCTCACTCAGGAAGCAGACACGCTCAGCAAGGCTCGCACGCACACACACACACACCCCTCCTACATCCCCCTAGCGACGCCATCCTCATTACCAGCCTGAGATTTGACCTTTCACCCCTGGACCAGATGGCTGATGTTTTCATTCTGGAGGGAGAAGAAATGAACCAGGAGTGGCTCCACATCGCACAGAGTCACAAGAAGGAAAGGAGCACAAGTGTGTCGGAGGATGATTGTTTGATTGTGTTTGTCTATCAACAGAGGGATCAGATATAACTATTTGCTGAATCAGACAGGGCCATTGTGCATTTATATTCTTTGTGAAGAAGACTGGGCTCCCAGGCGGCCAAACTGATACAGTTACTGTATATCATAACCTGAAGAAGCAGTTTGATACTGTGAGGAAGAAGAAACTGCTTGTTCATCGTATAGTAGTATTTTCGGACCACCTTGCACAGGTGTAAAAAATTACTAAATTTTTAGGTGAACTGCTCATGGATTTGGACTTAACTGTCAGTGTAGAAGCACCCTTACACACTCTCATTTCTTCCACTGGACTGTAGACTTTGCTGACTCCACAAACTGTGACAAAGTCCAGATCAGGCTGCAGGTCTTTGGCACGTCACACATCAAAAGATTCCACAAATCACACAGCGTGAACAAGAGGCAACGTCCATACAGGATTGAAACTAAGCAGACGGCAGTGTGAGAGAGAGGTGGCATTGTGTGAAAGTATATGTGTGTGTGTGTGTTGTGAGAAAGTGATCTAGGGAATGAGTGAAAGCGGCAATTTCACAGGTCTGTGTCATGTGCAGCTGCCGGTATGCCAATGGCACCCTCAGGTGGTGGTGGGGTCCATGATGTGGGTATGTGCATGTTTGTGTTTGTATGTGTGTGTGTGTACATCTCATGCCAAGTCAAGGTTATGTGTAAAGCTCAATACCACTTTGGCTTTGGAGGCCGACAAAGGAATAATTGCAAACTAATGGAATTGAAGAAACCCACAAAAAACCTTAGCACATAGGGAAAAAATGAATGAATCAAAGGCAATAAAACTACCAGACAATAATAATAATGAATTCAACATGAGATAAAACGCACTAAATTTCAGACAAAGGCTAAAATAAAGTCATCACCTGAAACACAGTAGCTGGAGGTTGTACATACTGTATATTAAAGCGCTTGTCTGGAGAAATTTGTCTTAGGCAGGGATTTGAAAGTTGACATAGAAGTAGCCTGAGTTATTTTGACAAGGCACTCCAAAGGAAAGGCGCGTTAACAGTGAAAGCTCTGTCACCTACTTTTGCGAGTCTGGATCAAGTAACAGCCTTGACACAGAAACTCAGCTTGCGATCTGGCTCACAAGGGGTTAGAGGTTCACTAATGTAGTTTGGGGCCTGACCTATAGTTCTGCCTTGAATGTAATTACCAATAGTTTTAATTGATTTTAAAATTAACCAATGTTGGCAGACTAGGATGGGCGTAATGTCATGGTCATGCTTCCTTGAATTGGTCAACATCCTTGCTGCAGCATTTTGGACCAATTGGACCAACTCTGGCTCAAGTAGGAAGAAATGGAATTGCAGTAGTAGGACTAGATAAAAGCATGGCTAACTTTCTACAGATCAGCAGAGGATACAAAAGACTTTATTTGAGCATCAAAACCGGGATGAGAGTCAAACCGCACTCCTAGGTTTCCAGCTAGAGGTTTTACTTTGATTGTCAGACTGCCAAAGGATTACCGATCAGATGGATGGAGCTGGGAGGCCAAAATAAAATTATTTCAGATTTTCTGTCATTTACTTGGGAGGAAATTGTTGGACATTCAGCACTTAATGCCCTCAAGGCAGTTTCTGACGGCAACTTAACTGCTAGTGTCACCAAGTGTTATTGGTACATATAGCTGGATGTCATCAGCATAAAAATGGTGGACCGAAAATGGAGCCTTGAGGCATACCACAAGTGAGATGGGCAACAGAGGGAGAAGCCTTTTCTAGAAATGTGCAACAGGGAATGTTCTATGGTCAAGCTAGTATTAAAACCGCAGTATAAGCAACGTTGACCCACTTTTTTTACATTTACATTTTTTCATTTAGCTGATTCTTTTGTACAAAGCAGGGTATGAGGAGGTGCAACCCTAGTCAGAGTAGATCACGGAGAAGCTATCGAGAATAGTGCCACCATGTTCAGTTTCAAATTCCACCTGACACAAGTGCCACAATGTTGCAGGTGCATGAAGTAAGACACAAGTGCATTGACAATTAGATTTTTTGAATGAGAGAGATAGAATGGAGCGGGCATGTTAGGTGAGGTAGGTCTTCAAGGGAGAGTGATTCTGCTGACCAAATCAAACCTTGAGACTGACTTCTCAAGACAAGGTCCAGTAGTAGCAGAGAGGATCGCATGTATACATATTTCTTTTCCTTTTTTTATCCAATGGCAGCAGATGTGTGGTCAGCACCACTTAGCCAAGTCACCCCCGTAACAGAGGTGACAGCCTTCTAGAGAGCTTCTGCCAACAACACTGCATGTGTTCACTTCACTGTCAGTCTTTCTACCTCCTCCACAGACTCTCGCCATCCTTTTCTACCTCTTTTTTTCCACCTCCTCCCTCTCTCTGTCTTACGCACAGACATATACCTCGAGAACTACGCAGCGGGAGAGAAAGACAGAGTGATGGAAACAGCGAAAAAGATTACTTTTCCACTTTGCAACTTGCACCGCGCCTGTGTTTCATTTTGTCTACCGAGTAGATAAATCAGAGGACACTGTGGCTGGAGAGTCTGACGGTGTGACATGACTCAGTGTGATCTGGAGGAAAGGCCGCAGCTCTGCTCATGTTAAAACACAACCACAATGTCTGTTCAATATGACCTGAATGCTGACATCACCCGGAGATGCATATGAAGGCAGTATTTGTGTGTGTGTGGGTGTGTGTGTGTGTGTGTGTGTATGTGTGCCCTCCTTTCTCTTTAATCAGAGAGTGAGTGGAGCAGAACAGAGAGGAGGGTTGAATCAGGGGCTTTTCTGCCAGTCTGGCTGATTTTAGGCTGGCACTGCTGCCGTCTAAATACCCTCCTATAACCAGCTCCGCATGTCTCTCTGTCTCTACACAGAGGATGGATTACTGCGAGTATCTTTTCATCTCACTGTAATCTTCTCCTCTCACATTACCACCAGAAGACCACCTGAATTCAGACATATGGAACTGGATTAAAACCACATACTGCAATGAGTTCTGAGTATAAAGTGACTGTCGGCCATGCTCCAACATCTCAGTGGAGAGGGAGCATTGCCGTCTGAATGCAATGATTAACTCTGCCTCCCCATTTTTTTTCCCTTTTTACCTTTCTTTTGTCTTCCTCCTTCACTATTTAATTTCCCTTTCTCTCTTCTCCATCTTTATCATCCTTCTTGCCCTTCTTTTCCAACTCTTTCTATGTCTTTTTTTGCCCTTTTCTTTGTCTTTTGTCTTTCAGTGCAGCACAATGATGTCAATAAAAACTCATTCATTCACTCCTTCACATATACCCACTGATACTGAATCAGTGCTTATTCAAAATAAATGAGCAGTGGAGACTTTATTCATATGAAAGAATTTAAATAGTAAAGCACTCTTTCACCAAGCTTCAGTAGCCTGTTACACTGCAAAACTTTAATAACTTGACGTGTTCCATATCATAATGATTGTTTTTGAAGTCCTATTCAGATATATAAAAAATAAATCTTGTGTTTAGCCTAATTAGTAGTCATCTGTCTAAAAATGTTATGTTATATTTCGTCTACGTATGAAATTTCTAAATTATGTCTTTTCTTGTTTTATTTTTCCCCTCTCTCATCTCACGTCTTCACCACCAGTCTTGGTTCTCCCATCTCTTTTTCTCACAATATTAAACGCTGATACATGATTCAGACATGTTTAGGTTGAAAGTGAAAAAACATGCTGTGTAACTGTTGTGTCAGCGCTCTCAGTGCCTCACAAAGCCCTCTGCGTCTATAAGAATATCTATTGTATGTGCGTTATGTGGGTATGTGCTGACCTCTGCTGGTCATATGTGGGATTACTATATTAGGGAGGAGGAAAAAAAACACAAATTGAGATTCATCCTACAAAAGGTACCCAGGGACTCATTCATTGACTCTCACACATGCAACATTATGAAACCCTGGCTGCACCTACTTTAATAGGCACATTTAAAAACATACCTACTCTCATATATGTGTAATTTTGTGCCAATTTTGTTCTTATTTCCTTTGAAAAAAGCCAGTAGATGTACTTATTAGAGCGGTACCTAATTTTATGACTGTCTCGGTGTGCCATTCAGGTTTTATATTATGTTTGATTGTCCTCCTCGGTGTCAGACTATTATTCATCTGTCAGACTGAGTCCTGACTGTCACTGAAGGACGTTCAAGTGGTCAAAGAATAAAGCAAAGCTGAAAACATGTTTTTAAGTGTCCAACTCCAGTCTACCTCCATATAGACTTTCTTTTTAAATAAGAGAAATGCATTTAAATTATCTTTTAAACATGATGAAGGCTGGAAGATACTTCAATGTCCTCCGTCTACATGAATAGCATAGGCACTTCCAGCATCAGAAAGTTTGTAATATCCTTGATTTAGATTATATGTGGATAGTATTTTGGTGTATTATTACCAACAATTATTCTTCTCTGTTCAGTCTGCTGTTATTACAACATGATTTGACACTGAAGTAGCTGCAGCCTCTTGTGTCACGTTTTACCCTTATTACCAACAATTTAGAGCCATAATGAATGAAGTCTAGCCAAGATGTAATCAGGCCAGGTCCTGATCCAGATATATATCACTGACCTTTGATTTGATTTGATTTGACCCATGAAAGCATTTGAATTCGAAGTAATTTATTTCATCCATGTATATTTGTTGACTGCATGATTACATTATTTATCTGCCCTGCATTACCTGCTGACTGTGAAGGCTCAGAGGAAGGTTGTCCAGGCTGAAAACAACACTCCCGTATGTATTTTTGACTGGGATGATAATTTTCTTTTCATTTGAGATTCCACTGAGGTCTTTGATCAGATGTTCCTGGCTCAAAGGCAGAATTATTTCCATTTTGAATGGCAATCAAACCAGCAGCTATAACCTCACTGGGACATCTGAGCATACAGGAAGTTCTGATCAATTATTTCTCATGAATGGAATTAATTCTCAATGACACAAAGTCTTAACATTTTATTAAAGGTGATACATAAAGCTTTCTTTACACTGGCTCCCTGTATGTTAGATTTTAAGATTTTACTGACTACTTTCTTACCTTTCTCCCTGCTATATCTCTGATACGCACTTGACATCCTCGGGCAGAGGTCTTTTGTCTCTTCCAGAGGCCCGGCTGAAAACTAAAAGAGACAGAGCATTTGCAGTCTGGGCCCCGAGGCTCTGGAACGATCTGCCCGAGGAAATCAAGTCGTCTGAGTCAGTGATCTCTTTTAAGTCCCTTCTTAAGACATACTTTTATTGGAGAGCCTTTCCTGATTTTACTGGAGTTTTAATTATATTTGAATCGTCTCTATTTCCTTTAAAAATGTGTTTCTTTTTAAAACCTGATGATGTTATGACCTGTTTGTTTTATTTTGTTGCCTTTGTGAAGCACTTTGTAACATGGATTTTGAAAAGTGCTCTATAAATAAAGATTGTTGTTATTATTATTATTATTATTATTATTATTATTATTACTATTATTATATTCTCTACTTCTCAAATGTTGCAACAACATCCTTTCTGTTAGAAAAACAAAACCTGTGATGGATTAGGTTCCACATAAAATGCTTGCTTCCTTATGTTGTCTTCCCATGAATTGCTGGAGACTATCCGAAATGATCGGAGATAACTCTAAGATCAGTGTCCAGACTATTTCATGCCACTCTACAAAGTGAAACCTGAGGGGGATATGTGCAATACCTGATACTGGCCTCGAGTAGGCGCCATAAGCTTGACTACCAAATTTCTCTGAGTTAGCGTTCACCGTGGACCCAGTTAAAAAACAATATATTATTGTTTACTACACACAATTTTATCAGTTAATATTTCTTCATCTCAAATCTCTTGTATCACCTCACATCCAAAATGCTGTGTACACCTCATACTGTTTGTTGCAGCAACAACATCATTTGAATAAGTGACTCATACCGGTAAGCAATAATAATAACTTTAACAGATGAAACAAGTGTAATCATGGCATTTTGAGTCTAATCATGAGAAGGTTGAAAACATTATGAGCTTCACATCAGAAACCATCATATTCATTTGCTCTTCTCATAACAGTCATTGGAAATGTTTAGATAACAGATAAGATAACAGTACATTTGAGTCCAGTTTCACTAGAAAACAAGATGAGGTATAATTCTACTTTAGAGACAAAAAATAGCTCTGCAACCATTACTGGAACTAAAACACAGATATTGATATACCAGAACTAGAGTACCACTACATAAGAGCGCAGAGGAAACACTGGTATACTGGTATAACTGGTATACCTGCAGTGCGTAGCTACAGAGAAACTAGCATCTGACAGTGTACTTAGTGGGTACTGGTCAACACATTCCTGTAGTGAGTAAACAAGCAATAGTTGCAGCTACTGGGGGGCAAACTGCAGCTGTTGTACACAGGCGGCTTCAGGGGCCCAGGAATGTTGTAAAGCAGGACAGCAGTCAGGGATATTCATCACCCTGTGTTTCCCAGAGCTTCCTACACTGTGGGTGTTGGTTACAGTTCAGGGTAGATGAGGGGAATAAAACGAGAAATACCAGGATGCCTCAAGGGAAATGATGCTTACTTTTAGGGGTTTTGACCCTCACAGCTTTATGGTGGGCTTGTCAGGAGCTATAGGTGGGCTGTTACAATGTTTTCCAGAGGTGGAACCTCTGAAAATGTTTTGTTACAGATGATCTTCTTAAAAGCTGCATCAGAAACATAAACCACAGTAAAGAAACGCTGCTGTAATTAATCACAATAACGGTACATTGGGCTCATAATGTCACTGCAGACAGACATGAACAAAACACAATAAATCACTGTAATTTAATGTATATCTACCCGGCCTGTCTGACAAGTTGAGCAGGAAGTAGAAGATAATAAATGATAACAGATAATCACATCATATGGATTCATGTCTGTATATACATGGCAGACCATGTTTGGGTTGTGGATAAGATACCACCAGTAATGAAAGTATGACATGATTTTTGCTCCTCGTGAATAAAAAGTGAGGACACTTGGGCAAACCAGATTAAATCACAGATCGCAGATCGATTTTCTTACCTTGTTTGAACAGCAATGAGCTCAACTGCATGAGCTGTAATGAAGGAAAAGGAACCAACTGCAGTACAGAGATAATGATAGTGTCATGTCTCCTGCCTGTATATCACTCTGTCTCTCTCAAAGCTGTAACATTTCATTAATAGGGGAAAATGTTTGTAACAGCACACACACACAGAAACCACACAACATCAGACTTACATGCTTGCTTTGATGCTCCTGCTCAGGTTTTTTGTTGTAATGCTCAACTAAGATTAACTGTAAAGAAGACTGATGTGATGACTAGTGCTGCACTTCACTTCCAGTTTACACCATCTTCCATTATAATCAACTATCTGTCCTTTTAACCAGAAGCTTTGAAAACATTTGTGTTGAGAAATGCGTCCTCTGGCGCACTGGAGGACCAGTGTGAGTGGTGCTACCTTCACGCGCTGTCGGAAATATTAGATCTCTTAATGAGATGTCATAAACGACCAAATAAAATTATGGATAGGACTGGTAGAGTTTAAGTCTTGGTTATTATTGGTTTATAGGCCTGAATTTGAAAATAATTTTTATACTGTGCTCCACATTCGTCAAAAGATGCTTGGTGAAGCATGCTGATTTACCATTATTTAAGTTATTACTATTTTTTTTTACTGAACCTTAACTCAGAGGTTTGCTCAAAGTGGGGGGCGGGCCTCCCCAGGGGGGCTCCAAACAGCTTCAGAGGAGGCTCAATGAATGGAAGTGAAAACTATTACATTAGTTATTACATTAGTTATTAAGAGGAGATCACATAGAACAGCCTAAATGTGTGTGATTTGGTTAAAGAGATAGTTCAGAGATACAGTAGTTTTGGGGAATTTTACTGTTCCCAGAGTCAGAAACTAATAAATGTCTCAGGACAGACCTTTTTCATGTATGTGGTGTAGTCTGGAGTTATGTCAAACACCAATATTAGGCTATCTTGGCTCAATTGTTGAGTGTCTATGAGATCAAATAACATAATCATGACCCCACAGGCATCCAGGAGTTGAGCGAAAGTAGGTGAGTAAACTAAGGTGGGGGTGAGGGGGCATCTTTTTCCAAGCTTTGTCTGAGGGGAGGCCCACAGTCTCTGCCTTAGTGTGGTGAGAGAGAGGAAGAGCTAGTTTGACAATTAATAAAATAATATTTTATTGAGATTAATTATTGATAGCTACTTAATACATTTATATAAATAATTAAGAGTGTTAAGTTTAGTCTTCATCGTGCATTGTGCTTTAATAAGCATATTAATATATGTACATGTAATACGTAATAATAACAATGGTAGCTTTAGTCAACTCTTACCTGTGATAGTTAGGCTACTACGAAGTCCTGACTGAGGAAGCTGGGGATTACGAGCAGTAAGTGAATGCCTCACAGGATCCCATTTTTTAGGAGGGCTGATGTCATTTCAAAACTTAACTCACACTCCCAAGTCAACGCGGCGAGTCGCTCACCTCCTCTCCTCCCGTAAAGTCCTCTCCTCTGTCTGGCGGAGCACATTGAGAAGAAACTCCAGGAGGTGAAATAAACCAAAGAAAAACACAAACTTCTCCACCAGAGACGAAGAAGAAGGATTTTATACCAGAAAACCCCGGGACCAGAGCCCCTCTTTCTGCGGGCAAAGGCGGCTGAACTTTTTT
>NTHP01000011.1:1816098-1834782 GCA_003416845.1 Oplegnathus fasciatus | reverse complement strand
GGTTAATGTATCCCCCCCCCCCATCCTCTTCTCTCCTCCCAGACAGTATACTCTCTTCTGCTACTCTGTCAGCAGTTTTCCTCCCCCTCCCTCCCTTCCTCCTCCATGATCATCGCTCCTCTCTTCTCCTCTGCTGTCAGCTTCGCTCCGCTGTGAGCTGATGATTACAGTAACAAAAAGCACCTTCGTCTACAAATTACCACCGTGATTCAGACAGCGGTGCTGCTGCAGTTGTCTGTTGTTATGGTTTATTGGGCTGTGCTTTTGTGCCTCAGTTGTATCTCTCCTCCTCAAGTCCGCTCTTGTCTGCGAGTCACATGATGACCCCGCCGTGACCCTCAGCCGCGCTCTCATTGGTGGTTTGCTGACCTAGCCGGGAAAGCAGTAACACAATTGTTTGTGTCTGTGGGAGGCGGGGCTGCCTGCCACTGTCATTTATATATATATATATTGAAACAACTTAGTCTTCTACCTGTATTGTTCTATTGTACAGCAACCTCCTCCCCTTTTCCTGCTGTTTTCTTGGTCAAAGTCACATGTGATGTGCAACTGATATTTGTTTTTGTAATGATGTCATCTTGACGTAGCACAAAGCTGCAGGGTTTTCACCGGGAAACTGTGTGGCTAAAATGGTTAGTCACTCAGATCCTGATGCACCTCGTCATGTGGTCAATTCAGTTAGTGGGTGACGGCCTAAACAACAGCCGCACTCAGTAACGGAATAGTTCTCATTTTGGGAAATATTCACTTTCTTGGAAATAGTTAGGCCTGGATGCCAAATATGAAGCTACAGCCAGCAGCCAGTTAGCATAAAGACTGAAAACAGGGGGAAACAGCTAGCTTGGCTCTATCCAACGGTGACAATAAACCTCTAAAGCTAACTAATTAACTAGCGTTAGATGAGAATATTGATACCACTATTATATCTATTAAACATAAGGCTACAGCCAGCAGCCGCATAGCTTAGCTTAGCTTAGCATAAAGATTGGAACCAGGGGAAAACAGCTAGCTTGGCTTGGGTTTTGTACACATTACACCAGATATTATAAGGTGTTAGTAAGGGAGCTTTAGAGGTTCTGGTAGTTACTTTCAGACAGAGCCAGGCTAGCTGTTTCCCTCCGTTTTCAGTCTTTGTTTTTCGATTTTAAGCCCACCGGCGCTGGCTGCTGGCTGCTTGCTGTAGCTTCACAATTACAGTGCAGACATGAGAGTGGTGTCAATCTTCTCATTTAACTCGGTGCAAAAAAGCAAATAAACATGCTTCCCAAAATGTCAAACTATTCCTGTAAATATGTTGTTTTCCTCCTGCTCTTTTGCCCTGAAGGTTAGTGTTTCATTCCATAAAAGTGCATACATTTTTATGATGTTAGCAGAGGTATTTTAGGCGAGGTGGCCCACCTCAGCTATAAATCGTTGCAGGAAACACTGATTTAAAAGCCTTTCATATACAGAGGCACTCATTTTAAATGTTTTTATTTAGGTACATGTTGTTGAATACTGGTGATCCGCTGTGCTGTCAATAATTTCGGCTGTATTTTTCTTTGAATGTATTTTGCTTAGAAACAGCCTCCCCTGTGCCATGTTTTACATAAGGTCGTGACTGTGACAGAGCTCAGCGGACGTCCACACTGTTAGTTTTATGTGTGCCAGTCAGATGGTTTAGATAAGCACATGGGGTCGGACATCCCGGTTTCCTCTTCCTGTTTGGTTGTCTTAGTGACTGTCCCTTTTTTTAATGGCCTCTCTCCTTTTGATCCTCCTTTCCTCTACAGTACGGGGCAGAATTTCGCCGGTTCTCGGTGGACAGGGTCAAGCCCGGCAAGTTCGAGGAGTTTTACAAGCTCATCCTGCACATTCACCGCATCGCCAATATGGAGGTGATGATCGGCTATGCTGACATCCACGGCGATTTGCTGCCGATCAACAACGACGACAACTTCTGCAAGGCGGTGTCAACAGCTCATCCACTGCTCAGGATCTTCATACAGAGACAAGGTAGGTTGTCTGAAAAGTTTTGAAGACGGCATGGCTTCCTTTGGCCTTTTCTTATATTTATCACAGTCTTTTTCTCCAACATCAGAATCCTAAACATTGTCTCTTAAAAATGGTCGTTAGTGTAAATAAACATTGGATGGATATTGAGTTTTCAAATATCCTGCAGCTGGTAAACCTATAAAACAATCATCTATTGCAATAACTGCGTCTTGGGCTGCAATTATTGTGCTGACTCGAATCAAGTTTCCCCACAGAATATTTCCTCATCCAATTATGTCTTTCTTCCCGCTATGGGAACTCGAGGCCTTTTTGTTTACTTCATGCAAGGCTTTCTGTGTGTGTATGTGTGTGTGTTTTTGTGTTTCCTGCCCTCTTATTGGCTGGATCTGTCTCAGTCTGTGTCTGTCTGCCTGGCTAAGTCCTGTGTCTTATCCAAAGGAAGGGCTTGCAGGCAGATGATCACACACACACACACACAAACACACACATGCGCACGCAGACATACACACAGGCCGGTGCCTCGGCAGCCCCATAGAAATCAGGTCATTGAGCAAAGCCTGTATCCCGGCATACCAGACATTACTGAGAGACAAAAGATCTGCATGAAAGAGAGACTCCTTACTGAGCTCCCTCCGTTTGTGTGTTTGTGTGCGCGTGCATGTGAGTGTGTATTTGTTCAACGACAACACCACGGTACCCTGAATGGGAACCAGTCCTAGTCTCTCTCTCCCTCTCTCCATCCCTCTCTCTCATTGATCCCAACTCTGGAGTGGGTCTTGACTGCCTGCCTGCCAGCCAGCCAGCGAGCATACAAATGAATCTATCACCATTCACATCTATTCACACCCTCAATCCTTCCTGGAATTTCCCTCTCTCGGTTGTGTAATGAACATGTACGCTCCAGGGTATTGTTTTAATTGTCGTCCAGCGGGTCAAATACAAAAGCTAGCCACAGAGCGGTGAATTATCTTGTTGCAGATTTCCAGCGAGAAATCTTCCAAGAGGCCCCACCAGACTCCTCCATTGTGTGATTCATAGTTTTGAGAGCTCATGTGGCTGAATTAACTCGTTGTACATAAGCTGATAAGACATCTGCCAAAGATGTAATGTGTAAAAATGAAAGGTTGCATTGTTAATTAGCTAGCTTTTTTAGGATCTGTGAACTTTTGCAACACAAATTAATGTTTGTATTCAGATAGCATCTCTCAAAGACAGCAGGGCTTTTACAGGTTGAAAATCTCTCATAAAAGCAGCCAGTTCTTTGTCAGTTCAACAAAAAAGTAATTTGTGCTTTCTATTGTGTACCAGAACACGCTGATTACTACCATTTTTAGAAAATTGTCCTTGACTGAAGAATGCTGCTCTTTTTAAGGTCTTACCCCTCTCCTCTTCTTTTGTTGGAAAAAAAAAGGGAATATATAACATTTATTTTTTAGGAATGGTAACTTTGACTTTTTACTTACTTTGGATCGCTTGAAGAAAATTGTTCATCAGAGAAGGTAAACCACCAAGATTGTGACGCATCTCGTCTTGTGATTTCACTTAGTACACAATGGCCTAAAAACTTAGCCACACTTAAATATATTAAATATAAATAAATGTGCCATTTGCTGCATGAAATACAAACTCTTTTCCTTTCCTCTGATTGTTAATGTTTTATTTCATAATATCATAATGATTTTGTTATGATATTAGCAGTGGTTTAGACATTATTTTAAGCGACTTGGCCCTTCCCCGCTATAAAACATTGCAGGAAACCTTGAGCTTGTAATGTTTGCAAAATTAGGCATCATTTAACACATGAAGTCATGTTAAATAATGTCATCAATCATTCCTGAGACCCATAGTTTGTGTCTTGGTGGTTCATACCCATAGATGGAAGGATCCTGGCTTTTACTGCGAGATATCACCCATATCCATCCATATCTTATGCATCCAACTGGGGGTTATCCCTGTTCTGTGAGATGGGTTGTGTGTCACATATGAGTTTGTCATTACCTCTGTCACATCCCTTTTCTGTCCCAGTTTCCCTTTCTGACACTCTGCAGAACACCTAATACAAAAATGCCATAAAGCACCAGAGTAACTGACCCTTGTTGAAAGACAGATGCGGTGGGTCTTACGAAGGGGCCTCGTAGCGTTGTTGTAGTATAAACACAGCGCTGACATGGTGATGTGCTCTGTTGTGACTGATGCTGAGGCAGTCTGAGCATCTTAAGCCTCACTGCAGCCTATTGTTAGTCGCTAGACAAAGAGGTGTGTGTAAGACTGTGTGAGTACCTCATGTCTCAGAAGAGCTGCCCTGCACTCAGTATGGTACATGCACGAGAAAGTATGTGTGTGATAATGACTGTGTCAGTCAGTACCAGCCTGTTGGTACAGGTCACCATGTATCTTCTCCGTTCCGGTCAGCAGACCACCCCAGATGAAAGACTTCACACACATATAAAGACACTGTGACTCACCCCTCAGTCACAGTAGGGACATTCTGTGTAACTTAAACTGGACTGGTCTTTCATATGGATATGAGTGTGAAAAGAAAAAAAAACATTTAATTAGACTGCTTCCCCGACAGCTCAGCCCACAAAGTTTTTACATCTCTTTTTCTGTCTCCTTTTAAAAGGCAAGAAAATTAAAAGATCATCTCAAATGGAAAAAAAAAAACATTGTTATAATGTGTCAAACATGTATTTGTTTCAAAATGAGCTGCCACATAGAACAAGATGTAAAGACCTAAGTTCATGGATACACTGTACAATAAGGGCTTTTAAAGGCTCGCATAAGAGATGAAGATGAAACACAATGAGAAACGGGAGGGGAAGGGAGGAAATAAAAGGAAAACTAGGAGAGGAGGGGTCTCCAGAGTGGGAGAAAGTTGATGTGAAAGTGATGCATCAAGGTGTGCACACAGAGCAGTGTTTTGCTCTACTGGTCTGGCTGGTAAATTAAATCTTTATATTTATTTGCTCAGTAAGATGGACCCTCCTCTTCACCCCGAGATCAGACAAGAGACAAGTTTCTGTGACTGGCCCTGTGTGTCTGTGTGTGTCCATTTAACAATAGGTATTATAACGCACGTGTGTGTCTCTTTCATCTACCTGACACCCACCTTCTGGGCTTAGGTTGCCATTGTTGGTAAGATCACTTGAACACGTGCGGCAGTTGTTTGGCGATACAGCAACAATCCTGACGATGATACCTGTTACTCCCTGTGGGGAATGAATGGCAGCTTGTTTAATGATGACTTCACCTACAGAATAGAGGCTTTACACTCTGCGGTTTATTCCCAACCAACACACAATAGCCTCACAGCGTAGAAGATCGCACAGTACTCGTGTTCAGTCAGAGCACGGCGAAGTTAAAGGACAACAGCTGTGATGTTTTGTATTTCGAACCAGGAAATCCACTGATATTTAAAACGAGTAGAGTCGCTCACAGAAAGGGACAAAGGCATTGTAGCAGTTTCAAGATTTCCGTTATGGTTAAAGTAAAACCTAAATATTGAAACCACAACAATGCCTCTTGGCCAGTATTACTTTGTCAGCCATGCAAAACTATTAGTAGGTGCATTGAGTTGTAACACTTTGCAATTTGGATATGTTTCACTTTAGTGGGGTGCAGCCCATTAAAATGCAAATTGATGGATTGTTGTGTGCAAAAGCAGAAAATGCCATGAATCTGGTTGTGCCCACGGTAGAGAGGAGCCTTTCTGTTACATCGTTTACATGATGGCTGAAACCATCGGCAGTCTGTTTGCAATGTAATGATTAACACACAAAAAATAGATGGAGAGAAAACGTATCTTGGACCACCGAGCTGTGCAGGAATGTTTAAACGGGATAAATAATTCTGGTGGTTATTGAGTGACTGCTATGTAAATAACAACAGGGGACACGTGCAGCATGCAGGGTGTTCAGAATGCGAAGGATTTGTCCCAGTACTCCCAGTAGTCGTGAAATGTATAAAATGGGATGTCATTTGTGACTATTACACAGTCCAACAGCAGAATGTTAACAGCATAATAAAGATGGGTGGTCTTTTTTTTCTCTTGTTATTTAACAACAGATGAAATCCAGTTTAATCTTGCTTTACTTCTGCAACCTCTATTGTTTTACAAAAGGTGTTCTGGGCAGCCAACAATGTCAAAAACCTGTGGTGAAAAATACCCGTTTGTAGACGGAGGGGGGGAGGGTAGTCGCTTCACAGAGGGAAGTTTTGTACTGGGACACTTCTACATTTCTCATGCAGGCACAATCGGGAGGGGGAGGGGCGAGCAAGTGATGGGAAGAAATGGGACGCATGAAAAGATTTGTGAGCACAAGAGGAGTGGAGTGAACCAGCTCTGTATGTGGAGGTGGACTCCTTGTCTGGTCCAGTGTGTGTGGGCGTGTGATTGTAGTGGTTCAGTCATGTGTGGTCAACTGACGATTGATGTTAGATTGGGGTCACATGCACGTTTCCACGTTTCAAACTGCTGTGTGAGTTCCTACATGTTCGTACAGAGGAAAAAATAGGACATCAGAACTCCAGTTGCGTGTTGACTTTTAGTTGCCTGTTTAACGCATTTGGTTCTAAATTTGTAGTCAGGAATTGGTCCAGCTGTACCTGACACATTGTGATCAGAGACATGTTCAATATACTCAGCTAAGTAGGTTTATGATGCTTTTATCTAGGGAAACTACTGAAAGTACTAACTGTTCATTCATATTCTTCCTCTTGTGCAAATTAGGATACAGATAAGAGAGAGGGAACACTGCCTATGTAGTTTATTTTAGGCAAAGCTCGTGGATTTCCACATTCCACCAGCGTATTTAACTGTTTATAAGATGAAAGACAGAATGGAAATGATCCTTGTAAGTAGTGAAAAACACTGGACAGAATAAATCTTATCTATTCCCACACATTTGGAGTAGAATATGACCTGTGAGTGAAGGCTGATAATGTGCTGAAAGGCTTTTGGAGCTGGCAAACTGACACCATCTAGCAGGAGTTGATGCATAGCTGGAGTAATGACTAGTAATCTTGATGATAGTCTTTTATGGTACTTTATGCAAAGTGGAGGAAAAGTAGGGTTCAAATAAGGATATGCGTATTAAATTTGATTTGAATGTTACCTGTAATTACACTAATGGTAGACAAAAACTGATCCAAGCAAAACACAGACCTGTTTTTGAAAGCTGAGTTTTGGGGGGAAAATGGAGTTGTTTTTGTAGACAGTGCCAGTGGCCTGCACACAGACTAAACTTTCAACAAAGAGAAGAGACCCCTGTTTGGCAAAGGGCTAAAAGTTTAAATAAATAGAGCAGACGAGGTAAGCCAAGGTCGAGTCTGGTGTGGCTTCATATCTAGCATGCTGAGCACCGGGGGTTCTCAGCTACGGCAGCCCGACGGCTCTCCACACCTGTGAAAACTAGAGTGCCAGATACCAACGTCGGCCAAACTAAAGAGAGACGTGGCACCACAGCACAAATAAAAACACGGCAGAATGTAACAGCAGCTGCGCCAGTTAAAGCTGACATCCAGACCAGTGCCGTTTCTCAACAACTTGGACCGCACAGTTGCTTGGAGATCAAAGAAATGCTAGCATTATTATATTTCTATGGCTGCCCTGACTGTCTGCACTTTGCTGAGTTTACACACTAGGCTCTTTTGCTTTTGCTTTTAGCATCAGTTAAATGAAAAATGTGTTGTTTATAGAACAAAGCTTGGCAGGCTGTGAATAGAGAGGTGTCATTTACACAAGAAACTACTAATGGGGGCACAACAGAGAAACTAAAGCAGCGTGTTGAAATTGCTTGCTTTTTCAGCAGTTTTGCATTGAGTTTGGTTTTAGAAATAATCAGATACTTGTCAAAGACAGAACATAAGTCAGAATAAAGAAACATTATGCCATGAAAGTCTGCAAAACAGAAACTGTCATGGCCGTAGTCTGGTGCCTGAAATGGTTACAGTCCAAATGTTGAAATGCAGAGGAAGTTCAGTGGGCTTGTGTTTGTTGTTTTTGTCTGGTTTTCTGGTTTTGGTCTGGTGTGCATTCGTTTAAATTTTCATAACATCTTATTTCCTCTCGTAAAAAAATAAGA
This sequence comes from Oplegnathus fasciatus, assembly GCA_003416845.1. Lineage (NCBI taxonomy): Eukaryota > Metazoa > Chordata > Actinopteri > Centrarchiformes > Oplegnathidae > Oplegnathus > Oplegnathus fasciatus. The sequence goes on along the minus strand of NTHP01000011.1, from coordinate 1,826,704 downwards.
TTGCAAGCAGACATGTAATTTCTTAAGTTCTCATGTTGTACTCTAAAAGCTTGAATTCTTATTAGCTTTATTTTCAGATACTTTTTGTTTCAAATGTATGTGCTGCGCTTTATCATCTCCTGAACATTCATTTATTCCTTGTATTCTTACTAGTGATGCACCAGTTCAACTTTTTTCCTCCTGATGCCGATTCTGATACCTCCGCTAAGGGTTTCTGTGGATACCGAGTAGTGATTTGATGCCAGTGCTGTCTTTTTCCAAAATTGAACATCTGTATATCTCACTGCGATTGGGAGGATTTTTATGCAAGGCTACATTAGGCCAGGAATGTTTGTGGCACTAAAAACTGAGTGTGACTGAATGAATGTAACTGATAGCAGAAACACTGAATTTTAGAACAACACTTATAAAGAAACCAGATTGGTTACATCGTAGCCTGATACCTGATCTGCCTAATAAGGTCAGTATTGGCGTCAGTACCGATCCAGTGTATCAGAATGGTGCATCCATAGTTCTTTTTACATATTTTATTACATTACATACAATTTCTTTTCCCACTGTCTCACAGTTACATTGATGTAATGTAAAATGTCTCTATATAAATCCATAAAGCAGCTATTAGAAGCACAGTCTCTGTTGTGTTCCTCTCTGAGTCTGTGTGCTGCTGTGGTGGCCAACTGCAGGGACCCTGTCAGCACATATGGCCACTCTCGCACCATGGCCAAAGGGCTTCCGAGAACACGTGCGTGTCTGTGTGTGTTGTGTGTACTTTTGTCCACACGCCCTGTTCGCTAGATGGGATTGTGCGGCCGATGTGTCAACATGCCAGTGCTCAGTCATGGTAGCTGCAGGTTAAAGCTTTGACCCCACAGCATTTGATCCGTGTCGACAGGAGGAAGAGCCACCTCAGTAATTAGCGTTGGCTCTTTATCGCAGTCAGACCTCACAAAGCTGATTTAGTCCTCGGACACTGGATTAGAATAGATCTCTTGATTAGTATAGATGATTCAGAATTTATTCGTGCCAATGTGCAGCCTATTCTCTTTTGTCCTCTTTGCTCATTTGCATTTTGTGTGCTGTTCAGTAGATTATAAACTTGCATGCCAGCCATACAATCAAATGCCATGATAGGCAGAAAGCATCCTTTTCCTCATTCCAGCAGATCTATTTTGGTCATGTAAAGGCACTGCCTCATTGCATAGCCTTAGTGTGCTTTTGTGACTGCCTTTACAGAATATCAGAGTCATTAAGAGTGAGCTTGAGTGTGCTGAGGCTTCCACTACCTCCAGTCTTTGTGCTTGGTACCAGAGAGCGGCCTCAGGCTGTGCAACGAAGGAGCTGGTTGAGTGAAAGGGATCGCTATGAAACAACAGGCCTACACGCTGCCTACTGCTCCTTGAAGGAAAAGAAGGCAGCAGCTGTCTGTTACAGCCCATCTCTCTTTTTCTACTCTCTCTTGTGCTTTTGTTTTCTTTGTTACATCTCCACCCTGCTATGATTTCCCTTTTCCTGAGCACCGTGGCGAAAGTGTGCAATTCCTGTCAGACGGTTGGCCAGCAAAACAGTGCAGCTCGTCCATCTGATCATCTTGGTCCGCGATCAAGAATGCTGTTTTAGGTAGCTGCTTAGACAGATCCTCATTCTTTTTACGTTCGAGCTCAGGCATGACTCAATTGTCGAGGGCAAAGGGGGAGAAAACCACGGCAGACAGTGGGGAGTCAGCCTGACAGTAAGAAAGACAGACAGGCGGAGGGAGGACTGGGCAGGTTGGGTCCACCTCCATCCTGTGGTCTGGCTGTTATCCTCTTGTTGCAATCTGAGCCAACAGAAATCCGGAATTTTCTGGGGAAGAGGGGAAGCCCGTGCAGGCAGAGGTGGCAGAAGCAAATGTCATGTACAGAATTAGACAAAAAGCCTTTTACTAGAGCTTTTTGTAAGCTTAGACAGATGCTTTGATGACACATCTGGGTCACATTCAGAGGGCAAAGGCATGGGAAAATGCACTGCCTTTGAAAGTGCCTCATCTCAGGCAAGTGAGGTGTTTAAGGCCTCGTCAGTGTCGGAAATTTTTCCCGCTTGAGCATGTGTGTGTGTGTGTGTGTCACCGCGCATCTCCACGCCATACCAAATAAATCCTCGTCTCCACTTGGAAAGGTTCCTGTGCCGTAAAACCTTTTTAGGTAGTGTGTGTGGGCTTCTCAATAAAACCTGTGTGTGGCCTTTTCTCTGCGCGTCTTCAGACAATGCCAGCCACAGTTAAAGTGTGATGGAGATGCCTGGTGCCCGCCAGGAGCAGGACAGAGCAGCAACAGCCATGTCCGACGGGGAGCCTCCTCTCTTTGTGCCTCTGACTGCGAAGCCCACTGCAAACCAGCTTGGACGATGACCGTAAATCACGTCGGCTGGCACAAAAGGGGACGAACATGTGCATGAGAGCGCACGAACACAAATCCGCACCCATGCTAAACACGCAGCCAGATACGAGCTTGCACACACACTCCGTTCCATTGCATGTAATTTGTGCTTGTGTGTTTGTGAACTGAGTCATTTTAGGATAATTGCACCACAGAAGTCTTTTTGCTTTAACTGTAGCAAAGCCTTGCAGAAGATGCACACATGACTGCTTTGGGACTACCACATGCACATGTTCGTATACGTCACAAATCACAGCTGACGCACATATTCGACCCTTCTCTCCGTTGTCGAGGCGTGGGAGGGGAGGTCCTGTGTTTTAATTAAACTTGTAAGGGCTGTTGTGTTTGGCAAAACTATATTAGTGTTTGTGTTTCCTAAGTCCCTGCTTTCATTTTGGTTTACGACCCCGCTTTGAACTGTGTCTCCGCTCCCCCACAATGAAGTTTCCAGACATTGTGGGACAGGAGTTGTCTGTGTCGGGGCCACTCCTCCTATCTTCTGTTTGTCACTTTTGAGGAGCATTTCATGGGTTTATTTGTACATTTTTCAAACCTAGAGTTAACAGTGTTCCTCTTGTTTTGGTTTTGCATGATCTAAAATTGTCAAAAAAGAAAAAAGTTGGGTTTGTAGAAAATTCATCCGTCTAGCAAAACTGCTCAAATGTTTTCTCCAGTGTTTGACGTGCAAATTTCCTGAAGGAGGCAGCTGATTTCCAGTTCTTCATGTTGGTAAAAATGAACTATATACACAGCTGCTCTCAATTCACAAACGGCATCACACCTCGATAGACTTTCTGTTATGACTACTTTGATTTTCAGAAACGCAGTGGCTGAGTTGAAATTGACCTCATCCTGCATCTAAATAAGCCCAGGCAGAGACACAGGCTCTGGAAACTTAATGCTGGATGTGATGGATATAGCCGGTCCTTCAGGGACAAACAAACAACTTCCTAAGCCGCCACCACCACCACGGCCACTCCTCTGCAGCATGAGCCTTCAAAAGAGAGAAAACAAGCCTGAAATACTTCCGTGCCTTATTTCTTTCCCTTCGTTTATGGCTTGAAAGTGGAATGAGATCCTGTGACTTGTTTGACATTGAATTTCCAACTGTGTGTGGGTTTTAGTTCTTTGTTTATGTGGCTGTTTGTATGTTGTCATAAGAATAAGGGGCAGGGTTTGTTTAGGGATTTCCCCTTGTCTTAACTTCATAGAATGAACCAGTAATTCTAACACGTTTGTTTATCTACACAATAGGATTTTACTTAATTTTTGAGCTATTTTATGGAATTTTACATCATATTCCTATAATAAATTACAATTTAACAGAAAAATCCATTCTAAAACACTATACTTTTTGTATGGTTTGTAAATAAGTTACTCTTATGTGTAACTGACAAGTCAAATGCTTAATTGTTGCTTCCAGTTTTTTTTATTTTTCATAAAAACAAATCAACTTTAAAGGAAAGTTTCTGGCCAACAGTTAGGTCCGTTCAGTATAAGCCTACTGTTAGCCTAGCTTAGCATGAAGACTTGAAACGGGGAAACAGCTAGCTTGGCTTTGTCTTTGTATGCACTGAACAAATGAGATGTATAACGTGTTAATTGGTGAGCTTTAACGGTGCTGGTAGGTGGATTTTGTCACCTTAGGACAGAGCCAGGCTACCTATTTCCCCCTCGTTTTGAGTCTTGATGCTAAGCTAAGCTACCATTCCCTGACCCTTACGTCATATTTAACAGACAGGCATGAGAGTGGTATCAATCCTGTCATTTAACTCTCAGCAAGAAAGCTATTTAGCATATTACCTAAAATGCTGAACTTTTACTTAAAAACATTAAAATAACATTTGAATGCACCTCTGACAATTCTTGGCCTTTTTATGGTGGTAAACTGTACTTATTTCTACAGATAACTGACAAATGTTTTGGCAAAATCAACATTTTGCATTGAGAAACCCATCATGGAAGATGCACAGATGCCAGTTTTATCACTGATATTCATCCTAATAGAGTTTAATGTTCACTTTAACTTTTACATGACAGGTTGAGGGTTCAAGAAAAACATTTAATCTGAAAATACCTCCTGTAATGCATTAAATATCACTGGTAAATGATGTATAACAATGTAGGGATTGATTCCCCCTCAAACAGGACAGAGACAATACTGAGAATGGTGGAATAAGAGTATGCAGTGGAAAATTCCCCGGCCAAGTTTAGAACCGAGCCATGAGCAAAGTGAGGGAAGAGGGTGAAGACTTGGGGTTAGAGAGAGCGAGGAGTATGGATGCTGGGTGGATGTTAGTGGGTTTTTGAGGGAGGAGTTGCTGGTTTGTGCAGAGACGGCTCGCTGTGAGACTGCTCAGTGCAGTTCCTCCTTAATTACAGCTCTACCGGAGGACAAGGCCAGGCATGCTCAGTGTGTAGCACTGGAAAACTCACACAGATTCACACATACATATGTAGTCAACACGAGTGCAAGCTTGAGCAAAGGATTTGTGTCCTTTGAGGAAATCCTAGTTTACCTCACATTATCAAAACATGGAGGCCCGTTTGGAAAGAGTCTGATTGTCACTGACGCACGCATCATATCTTTAATCTGGTTTTCAGTAATCTTTTGCAAATTTCTCACCATATCTGAGTGTTTTGGTCTGTTGTGCAAGGACTCACTATCTTTACCGGAGATACAGTTTGAAATATTTGAGTAACTTTTGGATCTTTTTCCCTTTTTTGAATTTTCAGTGGAAAGTACACGTTAAGGATCATTCAAAAAACGTTCATTTGAATCCTCATAATCTTCTAATCAACAGAATTACATCCACATGACTAGACGACATATAGCTTTCTGGCCTAAGCAAGTTGAGAAGTGCTTGGTCGCTAGCACAACATCAACCTAGTAGTGCCTCTGCAAAGGGTTATTTTGGGAGTCCATAATTACAAAGGAGGGACTGACTTTGCTTCTCAACAGCTCTCCCGCAGCAAACACACTCACCACTGGCAAGGTTGGCTTCAGAGCCATGCAGCTTACTTTAGGTTGGTTAACGGCGTCTTGGCTGCAGTAACTGCTGGTAGGTAGCCTAAAGTTTAGTTAATAAACAAGTTAATCTATCAGCCCCCTTTATTTTGTAATTCACATAAGGGTCTCGGCATGCCACTTTGCTTTGAAATGAGTGGAGTTTGTTGTGCATACTACTGCTGATGCACATGATATATGCTATAAATAGTGTACATTGCAAACAAACACACACACACACACTCCTCGTCCCTTGAAACCAATCAGATGTGCTCGACCTCGCAGCATGTGATGTCATTTATTTTCCCAATTTGATGACCCTGGTCAGAAGTTCACAGCCCCTGAGGCAAAAAACATCCAGAACTAAATCCACTTAACATGAAAGCCTGTACAGCCTGTGTACAAGTGTACTTACTGTATGAACTCTTGTGTCATTTGGCCTGTGTGGACACTAGTGTGTCTGTCTGAGTCAAGGTCCGTGTTTGTTTGTTTTTTGTTTGTTTTTTTGTGTGTTTCTTTGTGTTTGGTCAGTGGGACCTCGGGATCCCTACATATGGAGGGACTCAAATCTTAGGCCACGTGTGCACAAACTACCTATGTAGAACATTCACTAACATGATTACATGCGATGCTGCATGTTCACGCTGGCATGAAAAAAGCATGTTTATGTGTCACATTTAGTAGATGTTGCAGTGTGTTTTCCTTTAAATAGTCTGATCCGGTCTGCTGAGAGGGAGTTGACTGTTTCTGTAGGGTTGTTTACTCTTCTTGTATCCCCTTGTGGTCTAGCCACACTGACGAAATAAGAAGCCATTTTGTTTTGTTTTTGTTTTTTTAAGAAGGAAAGTGGGTCGCATTTATTTATCACTTCTTCTGATGGCAGCTTGTATCAAAAATGATTTAAAAATTAAAAATTTAACCATTGCTTTTTTTACCTCCAAAGGATGGTGTTAACTTTTATTTGTAATTTTTTTTCTTTCAGAATATTTTACTAGCTTTTACGTGCTTGTGCATTATGACATTTGGTATTTTGTGTGGACTTCTACAGTATCAGGTGTGTGTATGTGTGTATGTGTATGTGTGTGTGTGTGTGTGTGTGTGTGTGTGTGTGTGTTCGAGGAATTGCAGGAACAATTACAGCCGGCTAAAAGACCGAGTATAGCCAAATATAGGTCATGAGGCTAAAACAATGAGACAAGCTGTCATGCCCCTCACCAATCTGGCAATTGTTCAGCCATAACATGCACTGGAGGGATTTGATTGGCTACAGTGCAGCCAGAAGTGTTTATGATTGGCTATCACAAATCACCAGAGCTGGCAGTGAGCTTGACAGTAGCCACTGCAAACTTCATTTAACATCAAAGCAAATCGCTACGAGGATCTAAAGTCTTATCTGTGGTTTGTCTGTGGTGTTATTGATTACTCTTGGAAGAGTTTCTGCAAATTACCATTTGGTCATCTGATATTCGGTTGTAATGTTTTCCTTTGCTTTATATAGCCAGTCTCCAAGTGATCGGTCAGATGATTAAAAACCACACTTTTGCTGCATTTTGTCTCATAGCTATGATTAATACAAATCTGATTCAGGGTCAGTTCACCAAGTGAGTACTGAAGGAAATTGTGCAAAATAGTTTTTTGATATACAGTGTGTAAGATGTTTTTATTAAATCTAAAGCTATGCATCTTTACTCAATATAGGTGTTGTCTAGAAAATGAAGGAGTAGTGAAAAAAGTGTATAACGACACCCCCGTTGCATACTTTTTAGTCACATAAAGGTGGACATGTCATTGAGTCCATATTGGATGAATGCAGCTTTGGTGCATTCAGCGTGAAAACATCAAACTTTAATAAACTTTCGCAAACTAAGTTTTAACCTTAAGGCCTTGCTCTTCAGTAAAATAATCTCATGAGCTCCTGAACCGACTCGCAGATGTCTGCCAGGAATAGACAGACACACCGTGAGAAGATGCTCCCCCTTCTCCCACCCACCCTCCCCCCCTTTCTGCAGACATGCGGGCCACGAGTTGGTGGTTGAATCAGGCCAACTCAGCAGTTCAGGATGGGAGAGGAAGGAAAAGAATGGAGGAGGGGAGGAATGAGCTCTGACTCTTATCCTGATATGAATTGTGTCCTAGAGACTCGCCGAAACAATGGGCACTGACAGCTCATGTGGAAATACTCCCACGGACGGTGTGTGTGTGTGTGTGTGTGTGTGTGAGAGAGAAGTGATTTGGCTGCAGAGACTAGATGAAGTAAACCACAAATGGAGTCAGTGGAGCAAAGCAGGAGCAGGACATGTGTCACCACACACAGGAAGTGTTCTGTTATGCCGTGTGGTTGTGTAAGAGAGGGTGTTGGTGTTTTCAGGTGCAGAGGAGGATGGGGCCTAGGCCTGTCCAAGCTTGCAGAGGATTCGCCCAATCACACATGGGGATCGGGGGCCCTCACCTGGAGGCCAGGAAGAGGCTTTTCATTGACCCTTGTTCATGACTGCATAGAGGTCAATGAGGGTGCTCACGTTAATGGCACAGTACACATACCAGTGAAAATCTCACGCTGAATCCCCTTCAAAGGATTAAGAATGGTGATCCAACTGGATCAACAACAAAAGTGGACAAGAAGCCCATATTCAGCCAAAACTGTCATATTGATTTGTTGCAAAACAAGGCACACTGAACTTCCAAGGTGTGTGTGTGATTGTGTATTTGTCTGCTTGGATAAGGATAAAAAATGATCTCATTCAGCCTCAGAGACAACATTTTCTCTGGCCGCTTATGAATCGAGTTGTAACGTGATGGATTATTTTTCTTGCCCACAGTGTGAATGAGACGAATGTCTCCAGAGGCAGCTTCATAACAAAGGATCACTTTTCCTGTGGGTTGATGTAAGACCTTCTCAGCCAGGCGTCCTCTGAGAGACAGACGATCTTGTGTGCCTCTTTCAGTCTCTCTATCTGTTCTCCCTTAAGCCGGCAGTTCGCCACAAACGAAATCAAAATCTTCTCCAAGGCGGTATGATGGGTTGTCACTCTTTCCACCTGTTTACAGAAGGAAATTTGTCAATTTTCAAGTCTGAATGTGTGTTTACTTGCTTGGTTGTCTCATTTCCTTACCTGTCTGCTTGAATGTCACAACCTCCAGCATTCCTTGGCCTGTCTGCACTGTGTGTGTGTGTGTGTGTGTGTGTGACAGTGAGAGAGCCAGAGAGACTGTAATCCTCCTAGTCTGCTAGTTGTCTGCCGATAAAAGATTAGAAAGTGACTTTATCTCAGATCAGCGCCAAAAGCTGGACGAGGATGAAGGTGGAGGTTACAAAATAGGACGGTAGTAGAGGTCTTCCCAAGTTCACTTGTGGTTTTGGAAGAACTGAGATCTGACCTGGGTCCAGCTTATACAGAGTCTAATCAGGCTGGGTCTCCTTTCACTGCTACAGGTCTCAGGTCAGTGTGTCAATATGTCTCATACCAAAGTGGGTCCAAGCATAATCAGTATCAGCTCTGATCACGTGATACGTAATAATCACAACGGGTGAAAATATATTAGGTGGTCAATAGCCTACATAAAAAGATTTGATATCAGCCTAGTATGTCACTTGTTAACTAATAGCGTGGTTTTCCACAGGTCTGTTTCAGATCGGGTCCCACATTTTGGACCCGTGAAGACCTTTAGAGTACTAATGCATTACTTATTTACTACTGTATAATATTGTAGTATAACTACAGTATTTAGATGTGTCAGTTCCTATATTTGGCTTCCAAATATTGTGAACGTTCTCATGTCGGCTAAATACACAGACCAAGATCTGTTATTGCAAGTCTCAGTGGTTTAATTCAATTCACTTGGTTTATACGATATAGTAAATGTTTCAGCTCACCCTCTCCTCCACAGCAACCACTGCTTTCACTTTATATGTGGGTTTATTATTTTTAGCTCTCCCTGCCAGTGCGGCCACTTTTTATGGCGATTCACTGAACCTGTTTGCCACTACGTAAATAACATGAATAATTTTAACACAACTACAGTGCTGGATGAGCTAATTAATTTTCTCAACTGTAAAACCATCTCAACGAGCTCTCGCAAATGAACCATATTGCCTTTTTCGCACTCCTGAAGTGAGCCCACACAAATGATATTCGCACAGGACTCATAAACATTGTTCTCTTCATTAAGCAATGTGAAGCAAATCCAATTGAGAGCAAATCTTTTTCAGCCTGGGGCTCATTAAACATTATTTGATGGTCGAAGAGGCTGAAGGCTGCCAAGCTTGTGTTTTGGTTTTGTGAGTGTGGGAGAGGAATTAAGTTTATACAGCAATCGTTATTATTTTAGGCATAGTATCTCTTTTGAGTGTCTCTCTTGTAGTAGACTACTGGCTGTGTGTAAGAGAAGAGGGATATAGGGAGCAAGACTGGATATCAGGAAACAATCTCTCCTGTTTCTTCATAGTTTAGAGTCATTCTGTTGTCTGTGTTAGCCTCAAGTCTGTCCTCTCTCACACACACTTAATCACTCGCGTTGACTCTCACACAGACAGAAGGCCAGACAGGTGGCAAGGACACAAGTCCAAGTCTGCTGCTGTGACTTGTGTCACCAGAGCGCTGCCAGCATTTATTTCCCCGGATCCCTTTTTTGCCGAAATGCCTGTAAAATATATAATTTGTCATATGGATGCAGGATGTGTGTTTTAATGAGTCTGAGTCTTCATTGTTCTCTTTGAAATGAAAAATCTGTCCACTGCTTATTGCTCAGTATATCTTTTCTTAAGTTCCAAGATTTCCATTAACTTTTTGTATTCTGCAGTGGCTTGTATTTATATCTTCACATGGGTTAGTAAGCAGTGAAGGCAGCCCGGGTACCTGTGGGCCAGATGGCAGCGGAGACTTTGTGGAGCTTAAATCAACAGCATGTGTTTTCTTGGTCGGAAACATGCATATGATCAGCAGAGAGGCAGCTGGATTAAAACCAGAAGCAGTAGTTGGTTATATTCAAGAGAAAGAAGGAGAGAGGAGGCAGGAAGGTTGGTGAACCCCCAACAGCACTTTTTGTTTTTTCTGAAGGGGGAGAAACTCTTGATGGAATGGAGATCGTTCCTTTTGAAAGGTTGGAGGAATGCAAGACCTGTCGCTCTCCTCTACCTCCCTCTTTGATGTTCCTCCCTCCCCTCCTCTGCTATACGTCCCCCCCC
>NTHP01000011.1:1795464-1816091 GCA_003416845.1 Oplegnathus fasciatus | reverse complement strand
ACACACACACACACACACACACACACACACACAGGTTAATCTCCTCATTTACGCACACGCACTCTCCCACTCCCTTCTCTTTAAATACCCTTCTCTTGGTCTTAACCTCTATTTCCCTCGTGATTTGGCCCAACATCTGCATGCGTATTAATAAAGTTGCTGTTGGTGTGTGTGTGATATGGGGGGGTGGGTGATACCTGCAGTGAATCTTAAACCTGTGACTCCCTCCCCACCCCATCCAACCACACAAGCCGAGCCAGAACGGAGCAGACAAGGCAGCTCCATTTAACTTGTCCCAGATGTGCAGCCCAGCCCCTGTGTGCCGCGGTAACTGCTGGTGAAATGAGTGCAGGGAGTGAAGGAATGGCGGGGGGGAGTGCGTGCAAAGTGCTACCCAGCACATACATGCGTGCAAAAGTTTTAGAGCTTTGTCTCGTTTTATCAGGAGGAAAAACTCCTCTTTTACTTTTTTCTCTTGCAGACCGTTTCACCTGAGTCTCACCGGGTTCTTGTTCGATTTTTCTAATCCCAGGCTCTCTTTCCTTTTTCTTTTACCTCTTTTATCTACGGGGAGCATGAAGCAATACAGATGCACACTCACAGATGATTGTGGGTCTTTGAAGTCTCTTAATAAGTTAACATGACAGTCCAGACTCAAGGCTCTTTTTTTTCCTACCGTCTCTTTTTGGAACGAGCAGGTGAAAGGAGTTTACATAAAAGTGATTTTACCTAGTGTGTGTACTCTCCAGTATGCAGTGGTGGAAGAGGTGTTCAGATCCTTTACTCATGTAAAAGTAATAATACAACAATGTAAAAATACTCTAAAGGTGAAAGTCCTGCATTAAAGTAAAACTAAATAAGTGAAATGAATGTATCAAAAGTAAAAGTACTCATGATGCAGAAGTGTTGTATTTTTATATATGTGTTATTTGATTATTATTATTATTAATGCATTAACTTGAATGTTGCAGTGCAAAGATATGTTACCTATTTTATATAATATAGACAAGTTTAATCTATAACAATGCATCATATATTGTAAACTGATTATATGTTTTGTATGTAAACTTTTACTTTGAAAGGTAACGAGTAACAGCTGTCAGATAAATGTAGTAAAAAGTACAATGTTTCCCTCTGAAATGCAGTGAAGTAGAAGTCTAAAGTATCATGAAATGGAAATACTTAAGTACAGTACTTGAGTAAATGTACTTAGTTACTTTCATTCTTTTTCTATGCACCTACCATAACACAGCATGCACAAGATCACAGAAACTTCCAGTAAGTTCCTTCCCAAACCTTCAGCGCAGCTGTCGATTATAACCACGTAGGTTTATCAAGCTTCTCCAAATTTCCACCCAGGCCCTGCCTCAACCACCCCTGCAAGAATGTGAAATATGTTTGCATGTTTAAAAAAAAAAAGCTCTTCTTTATTCTGTCTGGATTCTTTTTCCATGTTAGTGTTAGCTGAACGTCTTGGCAGCAGTCGGCCCCTAAACACACAGATAGACTTCCCGGGCCGTCTCCAATGGGGAAGAGAAGAGACGTCCAAGAATACTGATTGTTTTGGTTCATTCCTTACATTTATATATATGTACGTCCCATTTGGAAAGGGGCTCCTCATGTAATTTACATCGCCAAAGGTGAAAACTTGACCTGCCGACTCAAACATGAGAGGAGAAATGCCTGTTTTAGTAGTTGCTGCAGCTTATTTACATGGGAGAGGAATGTAGAAATTTGCTCTTCAGCTCATTTTGCTGTATTTGGATGTGTTGTATGAAACCACTGGAGAGTCATGAAAACCAGCTATTTCTGACCCCACGCTATGAGGAGAGAGCAATACAAAGCCTTCTGCATTTCATTAAATCATGTCTTTTCTAATGCAAACAGGACACAAAAATGCAAATGTGGCTAAAGGAGAAATGTTTCAGTGGACACATACGCTTACTGTACTGCATTGTGCTGGGCTGCCACATTTTCTCCTGCACGGCTGTGCTCTGTCATGTGCTGTTTCATCCCGTTCTACTTTATGCCATATTCCTGGTGGGTTTTGAAAGTGAGGCGCTTCCAGCTGTGTGAGCGTGTGTGTGTGTGTGTCTGTCTGTCTGTGGGGCCCAGGAATGAAGCCCACTGCCACAGCATCCAGTGACCTAATGCAAAAGGCAGCAGGGTCTAGCACAATTCACTATTCTCTCTGTGTGCCTCGTCTCTCCCCCTCTCCAGTGATTATGGTCTCTCCTGTCACTAAGCACTTTGTCACGCTTGGCCGAAAACCATGATGGGGGCTGGGGGGGTTGTTGGGGTGCAGGAATGTCACTTGCATAGATGGACTGTAGCTGGATATGCTGCAGACAAAGCAACAGGCCATAGGTCATGGGCTGTAGTTTTAGCATACAGTAGTGAACTGATGAATATACGTCGTGGCTGGCCTGTGAAAGCTGTGTATCTCCAAAATGTCAACTTTTCATGAGCTAAGCAAACCAGCTCTGTTTCTAGCTGTGTGAGAATGCATTTTTTTCAGATAGTCCAATGTGTTTTTAGATTATTTAGCTTTAGAAGTAGGAGAATGTTCTCAAACCATAAAGGGACACTTGATACTTAATAAGGAGTAGTTCAACATTGTGGGATCATTTTGCCTTCTTTTCGGATGAGAAGATGGCCATAGATAACAAAATTAGCCTACCAGCATCTCTAAAGCTCAAAAATTAACACACTATATCTTGTTTGTTTAATCCGCTAAAAAACCAAAGTGTAAAACCACCAGTTTGCTGTTTTACAGGGTGTTTTGTACCAGACTGTTTCTTGGCCCAGAGCAGTTTTTACACTTTGGTTTTTGTATGGATAAAATAACTGAATATAATGTGTTAATTAGTGTAGTAGGATTTTGTTACATTTGGAAAGAGCCAGGCTAGCTGATTCCACCGTTTCCAGTCTTTATGCTAAGCTAAGCTAAGCTAAGCTAAGCAGCTGCTGGCTGTAGCTTCATATGTAGGCTACCGTACAGACATAAGAGAGGTATCAATCTTCTTATCTGACTCTCAGCAAGCAAGCTAACAAGTGTATTTCCCAAAATGTCGAACTATTCCTTTAAGTTTATCAGAAAGATTCAAAATCACCAACTTTGGAGATACATGATTTTCATTGGACACTGACAGTATGGTAAATCCAGCATGTCACATTTAATTACCATTTCATACATGCTTCATATATCTCAATACCCAACTGTAATGTAGTGTTCTTTGCGTGGTCTGGTGTTACCACAGTAGTTTGCTTTATTGCTTCTGTTAAGCAGTCTGAAAGGATTGTGTGTTTGTAAGTTGGTGAGCTAGGCAGCTAGTGTCTGGGTCATATCACTGGGTAAAAATATCATTACCAGGGGTCACACCCCTGAGGGGGCCAGCTCTAAAGCTGTTAGCAGAGTGTTGATGTTGTTGCCTCTACCCCATGTCTCATATGCACATAATAACAAGGCTTTCCACTGATGAAGTTATAAAATCAGAAATAATTAAAGGTCAATCTTCTTAAAAACGATACAGTTCTTGAATGGTAACAAAACAAACTAATAATATTTTTAGTTAAATTTTCTTGCAGCTGCTTTGACAGTGACAGTCAGAGCTGATGATTGGAGCTTTTTATAAAGATGGATACAGTATGTTCCTCTCTTTACGGCCCTCCAAGCACAAAGATTTCCATTCATACAGACTAACATGTTCATGTGCAGTGGCACGCAAGCACTGTGCATTCACACATGCTAGCACTGTACACAAAACACTGACAAATCATGAAAAAAATCGTATAAATCCTGGCTCTGGTTCCAGCAGCTGGGCTGTAGTTTTACCAGCCCTTCGTAATGTTCTCTTTGCCAATACAGGTATACTAAAGGTACTTAACATAGCGTGCCAACTTTCACAAAGCCCTGTGTGAAATATCACACATGAAGCCGGCCCCAAACACCTCTTCAAACACCATTAGTCTGGACTTCAGTTAGTGATTGTGGTGCCGCTGAGGGGAACTGAAAGCTGGCCAGTCATGTTGTGGCTGCGGTGTTGCATATTCACTTGTGTAAAGCCAGGAGCTCACGTTTGAGTCTGTAATAGTCCACCCTTTCACGTCAGTGCTTACAGAGTGGGGTACACAAACACACATGATACAAATTCCCTGTTGATTAATTTCCTCATACCATTCGTGCATTACTCGCATTGCATCACGCGTAAAATTACCCGAGCATAAGAAGAATTTGAAACACTTTGTCAAAATAGAAGCGTGCTTTTGTTTCAGTTCATTTCCATCGTCTCCTCAGTCTCTGTTTACAGTTGTGTTGAGTCAGGAGTGAATGTTAGAAGACCTGCCAGGAACAAGTGTGCAGAGAGGCCCTAATGGTTGATCATAAAACTCTTTAGATTCCTGTCTTTTATGGGAGATGGTGGAGAAGCAGTAGGACTTTAAAGGGCTTTCTCTTCACAGCTTTGGTTAACTAGAGGTGGGCTTCAGTGGAACAAAGACTATTTTCCTCTTTTTTCCTTTGCTTTGTAAGCACAAGAACAGCATGAGGCATTCAATAGCAGCAGAGAACCAGATACAAACTAGTTAGCTGGCTTCTAAGTGTTTTTTTCCCTCCCCAATGCAGCAACATTACAACAAAAGGCGTTTATTTCAGGATTTATTTATATGATTGGCAGGTAGTTGTCAGTTTTCATTGAAGTTAGCACTGAGTGTGGCTGTGAAAAAGATTAGCAATATGCCAGTGATAGATCACATTACTCAAACAGCATCATGGCAAGCTTGAAATAGCCAGTTGCTTTGGTTGGAAGCAGCCCCAGCCTGTCTCAAGAAGTTATGCAGGTCTTCAACCTGTTGGGAGATATCTCCAACTGCATTTACCACCACATTCCTCGAGCGTCACACACACACACACACACACACATGCAGACTCATGCCTGCAGCCGCACACATCAGCAGAGAGTCACCCAGAAGCCATCTCTTCCACCTCTGACCTCTTTCCCCTGAGCTTGCGTGGGTTGGAGCCACGTTGGATGGTGTTGTGGGGGTTTGAGCTCCAGTATTTCTAAATAAAACACCTTTTCATGACTACTTTATGCCAGTATTACAAGACAGAATTTAGGTTTACAATGCTGGAAAACATGGCAATGTAGAAATCCCACCATCAGTTTCTTTATCCACCAAGCTGTGTGGGAGCTCTCATGTTACCCCTTACTGATACTCTTTGCCACAGATGTTGAATGTTATTTAAGTGAATGAATGCTTTTTCCATCCCTGTCAGCACTTAGCCTCGCTATTAGCTGCGTATTTAGTGGAATTCCCTGACCTGATGTTTTAGAACAAACTGAAGCTAAGGGTAAATGCAAACAGCTGGGATGTGCATGCATGCGCTGTGTGTTCTTAGATAGTGCATCCCCTAAATTGTCATTTTATATTCCATACTCCGATCAGTAAATTACATTTGATAGCAAATAACATTGTGGAAATATTGAGTAACAGCTAATTGGAGCACCAAGCTTTTCTAATAGGCTTTGATCTGAGGTGCTGTTTAGCCTGCAAATGCCTGGCAGTGACCCGACAGCCTTTGATTAACGGGTTCACATTGGCTTACCCATCATGCGTCAGTGTAGCAGGGATTAGGTTTGTCAGGAGTTGTTACAATAACCTTTGTGCGATCGGCTGGAACGTGCTCACTTAGTTTAGCTCTGCGCCAGAATCCCAGTGTGTGTGTGTGTGTGTGTGTGTCCCACACTTGGCAGGACTGAGTCAGGACTAGAAAGCTGTGACACCTGATAGTTCATAATTACTTAGCTTCTTTGAAGTAATCAGTGACCTTTTTATGAGGCTGGTTTGGTTTAGAAAGGTCTTCTTTGATCTGTAATTTAAAGAGCAGAGTCATTTTCGTGCATTATCACAGACTGCAATCACATTTAGTTAAAATTCTACAGTACAGTAGTAGAAGCGCATGCAAGTTTACTGTGAAACGCACACATAATTTCTACCATGGAGTGTGTTCAGCAGGAGTTTTTTCACTCACAGTAGCAGAGAACATAATGTTTAACTTTGCAATGGAAAAACCTTTTTCCGTTTGATGAATGCACTGGTCCTGAATATAATACCCCAGGCCTGCAGACGGAGACAGACAGAGTTTTGCTGCCACGGTCTGGTTCGACATCTCGACTCGACATCTTAATTTGTTTGGCATCTCCAAATACTGTAATCCCATGATGCTCCAGTGGTTTTATTTACCAGGGGGAATATGCTTTAGCTTCAGCCGTGCTTGTGATGGAAGGCATAGTGCATGCAAGGGCTGCAACTAACAGTTATTTTCATCATCAATGAATCTACCAATTATTTTCTCGATTGATTGATTAATGGTTTGGTGAAAAATGCTAATCACAATTTCGCAGAGCCCACGGTGAAGTCTTCAGACTGCTTGTTTTGTCCGACCACCAGTCCAAAACCAAAAGAGATTCAGTTTACTACCATTAAAGACAAAGCAACTAATTCTAACATATGAGAAGCTGGAACCAGGGAATGTGTGGCATTATTAATTGAAGAAGGGCTTAAACGATTAATCAATCATCAAAATAGTTGCCAACAATTTTCTGTCAATAGGCTATTCAATTAATTGGCTATTTCTTTCAGCTCTAGTGCACTTAAAGGTCATACGTGTAGTATTTCTGCTTCCCTGAAACATAAAATGACTTCAGGGTTTGCTGAATGTGACAACTCACAGTGTACCTGCATCACCTGCAGCTGTTTTCATCGTTTAATGCCTTCTTCGTTACTTACTCACTTGGCTCGCATTCACATTCTTCCACAAGCTATGTGATGTTACTTGATGCTTGGTAATTATCTACAGTAGATAGGTACATGAAGTATGATACTGTAATTGACTTTTTAGTTAAACAGCCGGGGTTACAAAGTCAGTACCTGTGTGATTGTATCAGTTGGTTTACACTGGGCTTGTGCTAGTTTTCTGCTCACTACCTTTCCCCTTTTGAGTTGCTGGTCTTACTTTTAGAAATGGAGGGGAGAGATGTGTGTTTTGATTTGTTATAGACATCAGTGGGACAGAATTTAGACACAAACCCTTTAAAATGTAGCGCTCCCAGTGAATTGTGATTAGTGTAATCAGCACAAGGTGTCCCAAACCCAGATTTAACCCCTGCTCAGCTTAACTTCAATCTTCCCTTTCCAGCTATTGCACTAGGACATATCATACACACCCTGTGTCTTTTGTATTTGTAGGTTTCTTAAAACAAATTACACCAACATGGGCTTCTTATGGGATTTAGCAGAACAGCTGTGAGACGTTACAAATAGAAAGCATAATTATAGTTGCGCACGTAGGATTTCTGACTGAAAGATCGTCTGTCCTACTAAATACACTGGTGATGTGGTGTGGCGTTGGTTTCAGACCGAGGTGAGGGTGTGGAAGGAGGAGGGTGTTACACCATAGACCTGTAATGAGACTCTGCAGCGATTCCCCTCCAACATGGTTCCCATCAGGGAGACTTGCACTTGTGGCAGAAATTCCAGCCCTGTAGCAAATGCCTTGTCTGGATTCAATCAAACCAGCTTCTGCCTCGACATGCACAGAAAACTAAGAATATCATGCACTTTAAGTTTGATGATATTCAGAAGCTTATGCTAAAAAAATGGCATTTTAAACAGACTAATTTCAAAGCAAATATTGATAAGAGGCATTTTCCAGGCCATTTCTTTATCTGGCATAACGCACTTTTGGCATAGCAGTTTGGCTCGAGTCTGTGAGTACTTGACAACATTATTTCATGCTGTGCCAAGAGACGTCAATTTACTCTTTCACTAACACTCATTTATCATTTTTATTTTTCCCCAATTTAGTCATCACCAATTCCCCATGTGTGCTGTGGTCGGTGTCACTGCTGACACCCACAAAAGCTGCCTCTTTTCTCCTGACAGTGAGGGCTTACACCAAGTTTCACACTATTTCCCCCCAGACCCCTCGTTTCTGAAGAAGTAGTAAAACATGCTGCTTAGTCAACATTCTGCACAGGAGGAGCGAGAGGTGGTGGCAGAGGAAGAAAACATATATTAATGATGAGTCGGCATTGCATAGGGAGTCGTATGGCAGGCGTCCACACTCCTCCGAGGCTGGAAGGGACGACTGGCCAGCTGGCTCCCCTCTGAGACTCCATATTTGTTTCAGTGCTCTCTCCTTCCACCGTGTACTTTGAAGACAGGGCCAAAAATTACAGTGTGCTCACCCACAGTAATTTCATAAAGCAGGTGTCCCAAACAGTAGGGCAAAGATGACTCATTCCTGTTGCCATGGAAGTGCAGGAGCTGATGCTCCCGCCTGGGGATCTTCACTTCCTGTCACATCAGGCCTCGCTGTGTCCAGATTTCCTGTCTTCCTGAGAAGGGAAGATTAGAGAGCTATCAAGTTTTTTTTTCGTCATGGAGCACACTCGGTATCATTTCCCACTATCTCACACTGCGTCAGAACCACAACTCAGTCAACACATTTAGTATATTTTTCATTCCATTCTTGCAAAGCCTCAATCCTCCCTCCTTTATTTTATTTTATCTAAGCCATTACATGAGCATGGTTGGCAGCGGCTATGTTGTTCTGAAGAAGCCACTCTCTCATTGCGAGGGTGATCTAGTCCTCTATGAGTGTTTTCATTGTTTTATTGATTGCTCTAAATCTCTGGTTGGAAACATCATGCTTCAACCAAGATTACCACACTGATCTTCCCTCTCAGCTCATTCTTTCCACATTGTATTATATCCTTTGCAGTCTCTTACTAGTTGAGCTAGAGGAGGACTTTTGATTGTAGTAAAAGCACAATAAGTGTTCTTATATCTTTTTAGTTCCACGTTTGTACTGAGGATAGTGCATGTATGTGCCTGTGTATCCAGGTGAAATGCACACTGGGAATCCCTACAGCTGCTGCCTGGTAGCAGAAGGGTGGTTCACCTCTGTCAGCACAGGCAGGAATGTTCTGCACACTCAGCATTTTATACAAACACGCACACAGAGAAAGTCTCAGTATTATGTGAATCCAGTTGACATGCTCACATGTCATTTTTCATATATAGGTCATTTTTCATATATAGGTTGGCTAACGTTGGCTTCGTACTTAACTCGGCTGTAAAGTAAACCAGCAAGCCTTGGGGCCTTATTTATGGCTTCAGTAATAAGAACTGCGCTATGTGACATAGGGAATAAAATGTGTATAAATGATTAGCAGATCATTCACAGGAGAATTATTTTCAAGCACATCTGTGCATAGTTTGAACAAAGGTTGTTGAGTTTGTAAGGCAGGTGGTTTGATTTAAAGATGTAGGCAAAGACTGGAGTGTTCATGTACATGTTTGAAGTTCCAGGATGGAAACTTTTTCTGTCGTCAGATTGTTTTAACTTTCTAAATCCTCCTCACTCAATCTTTTTGTGCCTTTTAGCTATTTTAGTTTTTCCTTTTTCATTGTTGCCTTTTAACATTTGGGGACAAAATACACGAGGAAGAAAGAATGTTTTCATTTTGTGCACTAAAGATCTAATTTCTAACACTTTCTGTTTCTCTGTCTCCGTTTTTTTGTGTTTCTTTGCAGAAGAGGTCGACTATGCTAACTTTGGCACCAACACAATAACTCGTAAGAAGAAGGCGGTGGTGGCGCTGCGCAACAATGACGTCAACCGCAAGCGGCCACACATCCGCATCGGCATGCCCCAGGACTTCCGGCCCGTCTCCTCCATCATCGACGTGGACATCCTACCCGAATCTCACCGCCGTGTCCGACTGTACCGTCACGGCTCAGACAAACCCCTGGGCTTTTACATCCGAGATGGAACCAGCGTGCGGGTGACGCCACACGGGCTCGAGAAAGTCCCCGGCATCTTCATATCTCGGCTGGTGCCTGGAGGGTTGGCGGAGAGCACCGGGCTGCTGGCGGTTAATGATGAGGTGCTGGAGGTGAACGGCATTGAGGTGACAGGAAAGTCCTTAGATCAGGTAACGGATATGATGATCGCCAACAGTCACAACCTGATTGTGACAGTCAAGCCAGTGAACCAGCGCAATAATGTGGTCCGCAGCAGCCGGATCTCGGGGAGCTCAGGCCAGTCGTCTGACAGCAGCGGGTCGACGGGTTACCCGAGTTTGTCCGTGGCATCAGTGGGGGCAATATCCTCTGGAGCACATGGGTACCAAGATGAATTGGAGAGTGACGAAGAGGCAGATATCGTCATTGAGAGCAGCCTGAAGCGGCCGTCTCAGAGGTCCAACGCTTCCCTGGCATCCAGCGTGTCTCGCACACACCAGCAGACGCCAACAACAGCTTCAGGCCCAGCGACACCTCCGAGCCCTCCCACACGTCCTTCATCGGTGGTCTCCACCGCCTCCTTCCACTCCCAGCCGAGCCTCAACGGAGGGTCCCATCACCACCACCACCACCACCAACACAGCAGCCTCAGCTACCAGCTCCACAGAGACCTGAACCTTCAGCACAACCCGCACCAACAGTCCCAGCACCGCCATCACCACGTACAGCCTCCGCATCACAGCAGCAACCCAGCCCTCCGCCACAGCAACGGCAGCCTGCACAAAATCCTCAGCTCCATGAAAACGGACCCACGACACAGTCTTGCACTGCCCAGGGGAGGGGTGGAGGAGGACGGCACCGTCATTACCCTATAATACTTACAAACACACACACAGACAGAAACATCCCAACTGCTCAGAGACTAAAACTGGAACACCAGGCCGGATAAACATGAGCATGAGTGTGTATCGTCAGATACTAATTTTGTAACTTCTGTTTGTTTTTACAAGATAATTGAGAATAGGAAGTTACAAGCCAGGAAACAAGGAAAATGTATTGTATATATTTCCTGTATTTTTAAAGTTGTCTTTGTCTTACATCAAAAGATTTGTACGTATGTTTGTAAAAAGCATCAGAACAAACTGTTTTTAGGCGAGTCCACTGTATCCTAGAGTTCTGAATGTGCCTACAGCCTAATATCTCTTGTTAGTGACCACTTTTATTAAGATCTTTTTCATTCTTATTAATGGGACCAACTTGGGGTTGCTTATGGATGTTTTTAAAGAGTAAATCTATATTTCTTATAT
Source organism: Oplegnathus fasciatus (assembly GCA_003416845.1). Lineage (NCBI taxonomy): Eukaryota > Metazoa > Chordata > Actinopteri > Centrarchiformes > Oplegnathidae > Oplegnathus > Oplegnathus fasciatus. The sequence continues at coordinate 1,804,971 of NTHP01000011.1, read as the reverse complement.
TCTGATAAATGCTGTGTAGAGTATGATGATTTTTTTTAATAGTTCTTTTATGCATTGATGATTGTGATCAAATCCTTGTATCTGTTCCAATAAATTATTCTAAGTCTCACAATTTTGCAAACTAGAAACGTGATGTTTGGATCAGCAGTTACATTTATGGTTCCTAAAGATTTGGATTCCTCATTTGTATAATTAAACTCTCATTTGAATAGCCACTACTGTTGAACCTGTGGGGATGTGAATAACAGTTTAATTTTGGACATACAACTACTTCATAGCCTTCAAAAATGCTACGGCAATTTTTTTGTTTTTTTACCACTAATGAGCAAAACTGTCTTCTCTTGAAAATAGTATTTTAGGACTGAAAATAGTCAGTGATATGTAATGAGTTGTAAAGAAAGAAAAAGCCAAAAACAGGAGGAGACTTGAGTCAAAAGGCTGAAAGTTAACAGAAATGTTACACTGACAGATGAAAGTTTGTGTGGTTCAGTTTGTCTTAGTTTAACTCCATTTTAAAACCTCAATTTAATCACTTAGTCGCTTAGTTGTGGGTGCATAAATCCGCTTTAATTTAATTTGTTTCACCAAAGAAAAGCTTTGTCCACTAAACGTACAGCAGATGCAGCTTTAATTGAAAAACACTGGCTGAACAAAGACAGTGTGACATCCCGAGATATTTCCAGGTCAGCTGGACTGGGTTTTTGGGGGGAAACTGTATAAAACGACACGAAACATCCAGTTTTGCTTTCAGCCCCTCAGAACCAAAAGTCAGAAGCTTGTCTCTAGACTCACTGCTGGTAGTCAACAAAGCAAATAATAGTAGCAGAGGCTGACATCCCAATTTCCTCACCAACAGCAGCATCTGTAGACAAGGAATGCATAACCACAAAACATGTAATGGGTGTGACTTTCTGGAAATTACTGGTAGTGTTATTACCATTCTGCAGCCGTAGTTAAACCATGAAGATATTTTTACCCTTGTACCTACATCAAACTAAGTAAAACCACACTGATTACTGATAATAATATGACTATTCACAGATGAGGAATAATTAAGAGCACTTTTCATTGTCGCTTCACTCCAGTCATGTAATTCTGCTGTTTAATGCGACAAGTCCATGCCTGTTGGAGGCAGTAGTCAGGTTGAGGGGAAGTGGGTTAAGTTTAATCACAAAATGGTTTGCTCTAGACATCACAGAGTGCAGACAGAATATCTGAAGGTTGAATTCCTTTTTTCAGACACAACCGGTCTTAATCATCCTCTGACTGTTGGCTACAGCCGATATATTCAACATGGGTATGCAGCAGGAATGCAGCTGTGTCCTGGGTCAGAGGCCCTCTAGCAGCAGAAAACTCCTTTCACCTCTCTGCTAATGAATGTTTGTCTGCTGTGTTTACTCAAGATGCCACACTGCTCAAACAGCTAATAGATCAGTGACACCCGACAGGGTGCTTTGGCTGTAGTCTGCAGGTTTGAGTGTATTGGCAGAACCAAAATCCTGGATGTCACACAATCAGTCTTTGCTATTGCTGCCTTTAACGTTGACTTTCAGTCTCAGGCAGCCTGCATATGACTTATAGAAGTTAATATAAGCACCTACCATGCACATGTAGTAGGTTCTTGTAGTTTGAAATAGTTTTAGCACCAATGTGTGAAAGAACTATGCTCCTCACATGTGACACAGATGCTCAGCTGGCAGTTTTGAGATTCAAAGGTAGATTGATTAAAGCTGACAAAGTTATCAGAGATTTAAGAGAGAATAAGGGTAAGGGCATTCAAGTTTTGATGTGCAAAAAATACTCACTTTAGGAGGTCACTTTAATGCCACCCTTGTAATTTTTTTTTACCTGACCATGTCCCAATGTATATTTTATATTGAGGGGAATTCATTGCTGCATCTTCTCTCTGAGAAGAAACTGGCCTGAGAGCTAATTCTATTAGATATTTTGTATGTTGAAAGTTGTGATAAACTTTTTTAACAGATGCCATAGTTTATACTCTGCATCAGACCTCTGCAGACCGCTGAAGTCCATTGTCATGCAGTAATTCTGGCTGCCATCTGCTGGCCGAGATTGCAATAACAAGGTATGTCATGAAATGTACAATATAGGCAATGAACATCAGTGTCACAAAATATGACATTTGCTTTTTGTAGCTGATATAGGACAATAATTTCCCACGTCAGTGCTTTTTGATTGAAAGAGTGAGCCTACATTTTTAAACTGCCATGAAATTACTTTTCCCAAACTATCGGACACATCGCAATGATTTTGTGCCTTTCCTATTTCAAAAAGAATTTGTTTGCAGGTTATTAGTCTGACATCTCTTTAGACACCCTATTATGAGCAACTATCCTGTTCATCCATTCACTACAGTGTTTGCTTCATTCCTTTGATTTGCTTTAGTTTTACAAATATGTGTTTTGCTTTTGACTTCATGTACTCAACATTTACAGCATAAAATGGGCTAAAAAGCAGTGATGGAAAGTAACTAAGTACATTTACTCAAGTACAGTTTTGAGGTACTTGAACTTTACTTGAGTACTTCTCTGCTACTTCATACATTTCAGAGGCAAATATTGTACTTTTTACTGCGCTATATTCATTTGATAACTTTAGTTACAAGTTACTTTGCAGATTCAGATTAATAATACAAAATACAATCAACAAATAAATTATAATGTAATATAGATTAAGATAAAACTGTATTGATCCCTGGGGGGGATTCACAAGCTACCCAGCAGATAAAGTTGAAATTAGTTCCATCTTTACCAGCTGCAACATTAAAGTGATGTACACGTTAGTGCAACAATAATAATAAGTAAAGTAAAATTTTGAATGCAGAACTTTTACTTAGAACAGAGTATTTCTACACTGTGGTATTACTACTTTTACTTAAGTACAAGATCTGAATATTGCTTCCACCTCTGCTAAAAAGTAAAAGGGTAAATTTTGCAACGCTTTATTGTCCGCTACACAGTTTTGACCCTTATGAGCCACCATCGGCTGCACAGCACACGTGATCCGGTCAGTTGACAAGCCAAAACACGGCAGCAGATCAGAAAGACAGGCGATATGGACCATCACCGAGTGGACAGGGTGGGCCTGCTGTCTCCCCTGGAGGAGTCCAGCGCTGAGATAAGCAGAGACAGCGGCATCGTTTCCCAGAGCGCGAGCAGCTTGTCCATGGTGAGCGAAATCCTCAGCAGCGGTACCGTGTCGCAGAGCCCCAGCTTTGGCGCAGTAGCTAACGTTATCAGTCGAAGCCCGAGCCTCAACGAAGCGGCAGCAGAGCCCGGAACAGCAGACCAGCACTACCCAGAGCAGGACGACGAAGTCCTGAGACACACCGCCCTCAGCTACTCCTCCTACATCAGGGCGACAGCTGGAGAAGAGGTTTGTGCTGGTGGCTTTTACCCAAGAGAGTCGTGTGAAGCACTGTACGTACTAACTAGCTAAGTTAACGTTAGCTAGCTCTTTGTTTAGGAAGTAGCTGCAGCAAAGCTCACACTTGTATTACTGCAACATAGTTAGTTGGCTAATAAATCGCTTCAACTAATGGGCAATGCAGTTCTTGACCAACGGCTGAGTAAAGTGGTTGCTACGCGACAGTGAGGTGGTTTGTCGTCACTAGTTGGGGCTCACTATGGCAGCAGCACCTGTGCTGGTTTACTGGGATGTGCAGATACTTTAATGGCAGAGATGACACAAAGTCATTGTTTTGCAAGTTGCAAGTAAGTCTCAAGTCTGGAGTCAAAACTGGGAAGTCCCAAGTCAAGTCCAAGTCCTAAAGTTTGTATTTTCGAGTCCTAAACAAGTCATTATGCACTCTTCACTGAATTTAATGCCATTTAAAAAAATGTAAGCACAGTAACTTAAGGTAATTTACAAAAATAAAACACTCATTTTAAGGGGTACTCCACCAAGTTCATTCTATTTCTCATGAGCAGTACTACTCAGTCTGTGACAAGAGTTGTATAATGCCTTCTGCAGCTCTGGAAAGAGCTTTTCAAAATTTGAAAAACTTCCAAGTGTGCCTTGGTTCTTCCTGTGGTATGGTTACAATCATTTATAATCGTTGAGTTGGATATTTTGTGTTTCCCTCCATTTTTGGTTGACCACAGCAGTCTGTGGTGTCATCTTTCCCTCGTGTTAATGCAATGTAGTTGGGTGTTATTACATTTATTAAAATAATATGGAAAATGAAGAGTTGATTTACTGTACACTGTTGTATAATGTCGTTTTTATCAACTTTGCCAAGTCTAGAGTTAAAGTGAAGTCACAAGTAATTAGTGTTAAAATCTAAATGGAATTGCAAGACGTTTTTTTTTTATTTTGGCAAGTCTAAAGTAATCAGTTTCATGAGACTGACTTACTTGAGTCCAAGTCATGTGATGAGAGTCCACATCTCTGTTTTGTAATCCCTACATTAAAATAAAACTAATTTATGGCTGAACTGTATAATAATAACATTGTTATTAACTGAACTGTCAGTTAATAACAATGTCAGCACCAAAAATGTCACTTATCTTTGGCTCAGGGAGACAGTTGTCTATAGCCTATTTGTAGGAACTGACTATATTTATGATGGCCGACTGACCAGATTGCTGTCACTTCTGTGTTGACATTAACTGGATATGCGTGATAGCAGGCAATTTATAAGGAAGCTGAGCTAACCAGCTGGCTCTGTAAGAAAACAAAGGCCCCTGTGTTTTGGCCCTGTGGTCCTTGCTGACACAATTTAAAGGCATTTTATTGAATTCCAGCTGTAATTGGTGTCTGGGACTGAATTTGAAGTGCACTGAAACACTGTGAAAGTCCTAGACTGGCTCCATTCATTTGATTTATAGTAAGTAGCTTTGGTTTCTACAGAGTTTATGTGCGTGGTTGTAATATTTTACAGCCTTCTTTTGATGATTTCTCCTCTAGATCCTGTGCTTGGAGAAGAGCTTGGAAGAAATGCTGACAAGGGTAGATGAGTTTGTGGGAATGCTGGATATGGTAAGCTAAGACACCATAAAAGATTATGAATGCACTGTATATCGTTTTTATTGAATCATATGCATATTTGTGTCTCAAATCCTTGGTGTTTTTCCTCTAGATCCGTAATGATACCTCCCAGATAGTGAACGAAAACCTACCTCAAATCCAGCAGAAGTCTGATGAAATGAGACAAATATACAGAAGAATTGATAAGTTAGAGGTAAATGATCATTTTAACTTTGTGAGGTTGAAGGGGTTAATACTAATTTATAGTAGTTATTAAGTTATTATTATAGTAGTTTATAAGTATTTAGTTTGGTGTTTTTGTAACGCACCCTTGATCCAGTGAATGGCATCTTGTGACCAAAGCAGACTGCAAAGCACACTAACAAATCTGAAATGAATGTAGCATGAAACCTATAATGTAAAATGATGTAAACAGGGTTTGTGTGCAGTTTTTATTCATAATTAAGTAAGTGAAATATCCTCTTCACAAGAGTTAAACTCTTAGAGATATTATGAACGAGGTCATCTGCATTAGCTGACTGTTTCCACTTCCAAGGATGGAAGTAAACACTGGTGTAGGAGTGCAGTATGTTCCTGTTTCAAATCCTAATAATGTTTCACACCCACAGAGTAACTAATGAAGATACAATCCAAAACATAAACATAAGAATTGTAAGTTATGAAAGCTACTGCTTTCATACAGAGTTGAATTTTTAGTAATTTAATATTTCTGTAGTCATAGTATTATTACTTTTTATTATTTAAAGGTGTAGGCTATGATTCTGGAGAAAGCTTGGTGATATTTGAACTCAACAGCCAAACAAATACACACCTCCCTTCAGTGCTCCTTCAAACTCTCGCGAGTAACGCACAGCATTAGTTTGTCCTGTGCACGAGCACAAGTTGTGACATATTTTATACGAAGTGTTTAGTGGAAACGCAGCTAAAGTGTCGGTATTTGACGAACTGGTTCTGTTTTATTCCTGTTTACAGAGCCAGGGCTGTGTATGAACACCAGACTTCTCCTGAACATTTTTCAGTTCAGTTATTTCAGACTTTTTAAAACAGATCAAAGAAAGATGGACTCTTTGCCTGCACCAATAAGCAAATGCCTGGATGAGCTTGTGAAACATTTAGTTTTATATTAGTGTGATGGTGAATTTGTCTCAAATAATGTTGCAAAGAATCTCATTTCTATCTGCTTTTTGCTATATTATTCATGTGTGCCTGCAGGCCTTTGTAAAGATGGTTGGAGCGAATGTCAACGCGATGGAGGAGCAGGTCACGCAGGCAGAGGGAGAACTAGGAACGCTACCGGGTGCTTTCAAAAAGATCCTCCGCACAATGAGTGTCCCAGGCTTCTTAAATGTGAGAGCTCCTTCATGTAAATGTGAATTTGTAGTTCTGCATTGTCAGTTTGCTTGCTCAGTACCTGAATTTTATGTGTTCTCATACCAACAATAAGTGAATAATGCTGTGAAACTGTGCCACTGAGCTAAAATCCTGCACAATAGTTGTTGTAATTCTACACCAGGCAGAGCTATCGGATAATTAGGATTAATTTATGTCCATTTACTCATAGAAACCAGCCAGCCCAAGAAGACCAGCACCACATCAGCTTCAAGAGATCCCCAGCGTGTTCCGGACAGATGATTATTTCACATCACAGCCAGAGCAGTGACATGCTACAACATTTAACACATAACTTGGTTCTAACCTCAGAGGCCTGTTGGGTGAAACTGTAGAGACAACTTTTACTGCCATCCATCGCAAGAGGACCTATTGGTGCAGCGGCCTCAACAAAGCAATATTAGCCTTTCTGAACAAGTCACTGGAAGTCAAGTGCAAGACATTCTGCAGTTTTGAGTGTCATTTTCCTGGCAGCAACAAGCGCTGAACTGTAGCAAAATGATTTTAAAAGTGCCTAAATGGGTCTTATTTCTGTCAGTCTTGTTTTCACTAGTTGTGAAGAGAACAATATCAGATGTTGGATTTGTGACAGATCAGGAGGACAAAGTCATCCCACTTGCCAATAGGACACTGTAAAGAAGGTACAATAGGAGGAGCTGTAAAGATCTTAAGATGTACATGAAGAATTAACCCAGCTTTTTTATAGATTACATTCCTGTTATTGGAGTTTGTAAAGACCTGCACGCTGTTATGAATTGATCTGTATTTCTAATGTCTCATCACTCTCCCCGAGCAATATTGATCTCATCCAGTTAAGCATTTAATGTCTTCCATTTCAAAATATTCACTTTATTGATAGCCTGACATTACTGGCTATGGATGACAGTTGCCTCGTTGATATGGGGCTACATCTTTGATGGCACCTTTTCAATAAAAGCACACTGTAGATGAGTCGTGTTAGTTTCACAAGTCAAGACTATCTGATGAATCAAAGTTTGGGCCGAGGATGGAACTGTGATTGAGTTTTGTGACAATAACTGGAGGAGTCCATGAGAGACAACTGTACCTTAGAGATATGATGTGGCCCTTACCCATCCAACAAAGTTTAATCAACAATGGTCACAGCTACGATTCATTATTTGATTCATTATTTGCCAAAATAGTTAGAAATAAAGATGTTTCATTTACAGGTTGATTTTTGTTTACGTTTTTAATATAATCATTAAAGATTTATTTGAGACAAACTTTTTGTTGCATGTCCTATTATTAGCTTTTTCCCTCAATCTTGGCCATAATGGTTTGTAGCTTCACTTTACCTCCCTTAAAAATGTTCGATATGTAGAGCCCTGAGTTCAGGTTTTCAGGCAACCCTTCCCTTCAGCCTGCATACAAATCCCGCCTCCTTTGGATTGACAGGCCTAAGTTCCAACCATCTGTCTCGGGGCATTTATTGATGTTGTTGGAGGTATTGATGCGGTTGGAGGTGGCACACAGTCGGGAAGGAAGAGCTCCTGACAGGCTGTGCTCAGGGCGGAACATTTCACCTTACGGGCCTTCATTGGTCAGCTAGCATGCGACGTCATAACAGTGTCATGACTCGGAGGAAGCGGGAACCCCTTCAGCCTCGGTTGTGTGACTGGATTTGTCTCCACGCTGGCTCGTCCGCTGATTGAAAAAGTAAGCTAAAACTTACAGACACGGTAAAGTACTGTTTTTGAGTTCAACGCCTCTCGGCAACAACTTGCCCCCCTGTAGTAACACGGTTTTGTTGAGACGAGTATAACGAAGATACATTAGAGACAAAGATTAATGGAGCGTTTCCGGGAAAAAGCCAGTGGTCGGTCGGTGTGCTAACGTTAGCCATAAGTTCAGTTATTGGATAAGTTATGGCGGTGTTGAACAGTGGACACGGTTTGGGGTTAGCTAGTTTTCTATAAAACGCTGACTTTAGTAGCTAACCCTCACAAGTGTCAGGCTAGCTCGGTGTTAATTTCTGCTGGATCTGAATTTGTTTCTAATCTCTATCGATCCTCCGGTAACTTTGAAATGGATGTAACGTTAATTTGGGACAGAAGTTTAACGTTAGTAACGTAACATAACGTACCGCTCATTGCACGACTAGTTAGCCAGTTTGATAAAAAATAAATTCAGCGATATAAGTTTGTATTTTTGTTTTTGTCACTGCTGTTATCTTTTATCCCTCCTGTCGTTGAACCGATGGTGAGCGTGGACATTAGCTGAAATAAAACAGTCCTTAAAGTGTTTCCAGCTGTTTATTTACTCTACAGGTGAGACAGCTAACATTAATATAATTAATCTGTTAAATGTAAGTCAAACGACCTCTTTTGTTCAAGTTGTGGGTGGTCTGAATAAATCTTAAGTCAAGGGACCACCGTCAAAGAACATCTCCCATCAAATCTCTCATAGTGTTTCCTGTATAACCTTGCACACAAAGCATATTTGGGGAGTGTTTTTCTACTATGGTTTTGTATTAATTTCCTCCTTTGTAATGTCTATAAAAATGCAATTGAAAGTGTTCACTGGCTGTGAAGCTTGCCAAAATTAACACATAGTAGTCATCCTACCTGCCTTGTAATGGTTAACTTTAGTAGAGGGCTAAATGTAGGGTAAAAGACACTATGAGGGTTGGTGGGATTCTCATTAAGTTAACCTGCAGTAGAATAGACTTGTTGGTAACTTTCATCTACTCAAATTCATGTTTTTCTTTTATCAATAGATTCTAATTAAAATGGGCCAAGACCTTTAGTCTGAGCTTTTCTCTGTCAGTGAAGTTGTTATGATTGTGTTACTAATGTTTGGCCTCCTTTTCAGTACCTTTTTTACTTAATAAAAGCATTGACCTCCTTCCCTTCGTCCATATACAGTATTTATTTTATATGATCATTCCCGAGTTGCTTTATTTGTACATGTGTGGTGTGTTTAAATTACTGCAGTGACCAGAACAAAATTATTTTAAACAATGTGTTCATAAAGTGTCAACATTTACTTCAGTGAACAGCCTGCAGTCTACTGCAACTTTGACTGACTGCTAATGACGAGACTCTTCTTCTTTCACAGATCCAAAGCTTCACACATGGCTTGCGAGAA
>NTHP01000011.1:1775464-1790464 GCA_003416845.1 Oplegnathus fasciatus | reverse complement strand
GTGAGGGTGTAAAGTCTAGTCATAGTTATTTTCAGGAACTCTGTCATATTTTGTGTATATAACGTGGTTTTGTAATATAGCATGTCTTGTGTATGAGCACTAGAGGCGCTCTACTCCTGTGCGGGTGTGAGTTTAAATGGTTCAGCCAACAAAGCTACATGCCCACAAGGTTATGGCACGGAGCAGCAGCTAGAAGAACCAAACTCAATGACACCGACGGTGAAGAAAGTGTCCGCTCAGGAAATGGATGTAATGAATATAAATCGGCAATCTGATCATCTTAAAGAACCGGTAAGCGGTTTCAATGCAGCTTCTTGTATCTGGGACGTAGCGTCAAAGTAATCATTAATCGATATGTGCATTATTGTCAGTGTGTCAACCTCACCTGACAGACCCCCGCGGAAATGGTTTCAGCTTTGCTTTGTAAAGTCTTCGCTATATGAGTATATGTTGTTTAGTTAATATAAACAAACATTTAACTGCTTTAAAACTGGCCTTGTCTGCTCATGTAAGCTAGCTAACTGTTAGTGACGCTGTACGGGAGTCGTCAAATACAACACAACCGACGAGAAAATGTGGTTAAAAGTAGTAAAACTGTTCATAGAATGTGATGATATTTAATTAGACTTTTATAAAGAACTAAAACGCTTTAAATTGGACATTTAAATGCGATATCTTCTTTGTTTTGGATGTTACGGGTTAATGCGCATGCGCAGTGGCCTATTTTGTAATTAAAGGAATACTACTGATATTTGCCGAACACAAATTTATCAATAAAACAACATATCATACTAAATGTGAGGTGAGAATATGTTTACTTACTTACTGACTGGGTTCTTTGTAGAATGGCTTCAAAGATAAAGACCCAGACTGTCCACGTGGTTCAGAGACCGAGGAAGAGCCTTTGCTCCGGGAAAACCCCAGACGGTTTGTCATCTTCCCCATCCAGTACCCCGACATCTGGAAGATGTACAAGCAGGCACAGGCGTCTTTCTGGACGGTGGAGGAGGTGGGTGTCAGTCTTACTGTACCTTATTTTAATTTTCGAGTTTTGTCAGCTGGCTTAAGGGGAGAAACACAGTCACTTCAAAGATGTACTGAAAGTTAACCAAATGTATTTTATTGAGAACACAAAATTTACAGTAAATTAAATACAACTGAAGTAATAAAAATTACAAATGCTGCATATTAAAAAAGTGATATTTATTACTTTTCATGTTGATTCCCACAAAGACTTACTGTTGCAGCACTCCACAAAAACACAAATTAAACTAAAAGAAACACTGTGTCGTCCACCATAGCCTGTCATCTGTGGAAAAACCTGAACAATCCATGAGACAGACAGGTGTACTGTTGATGTCGTGTCTTTCAGGTTGATCTATCCAAAGACTTGGCTCACTGGGACCGTTTGAAACCTGAGGAGAAGCACTTCATCTCCCACGTCCTAGCCTTCTTTGCTGCAAGTGATGGTATCGTCAACGAGAACCTGGTGAGAGGCGTCAGAGGGATGTCGGTCAGCTGGAACAGATGTTTTTAATTTTCAGTTTGGTCTTGTGATAGCTGAAGATGATACTTTTATATAAAATAATGTGCCAGGGTAAAGTGTTTTAAGTGTTTTTTTTCTTATCTAACAGGTGCAGAGGTTTTGCCAGGAGGTGCAGGTCCCTGAAGCACGCTCCTTCTACAGCTTCCAGATCCTTATAGAGACAGTTCATTCAGAGATGTACAGCATGCTCATCAACACTTACATCAGGGACCTGAAGGAGAGGTTAGTTTTTTGTATTTTTTTTGGTCAAGTCCTCACCTCTGATGCTCAGTGGCTCTAACAAACTTGCATGCAGGAAGGTCACAGGTGAAAGGTGAATTTTGCAAATTTATCGCAATTTAGATGTGCTCAGATTTAGCTCAACTGTTTAAGCAAACAAAAAAAACCCAACATAAAATCAAGTCTGAGACATCAAAATTGTTTCATGCATTGTTTCATCCAATTAGTGTAAACACCTGCCACCAATTTTAATGGTTAGGTGGTAAAGATTATGTGCCTCAGCCTCAGAGCCTTTGGAGCAAGTGCGCAACCATATACAGACAAATTCCCCCCCGTATATTTAATCTTCTGAGGATTCAAAACAAACTGTAAGACTTGCACCTGTTCATCACAGGCTAAGTCTACACCACTTTGTGGTGATGTCTGTTACATTCCCAGCTGCAGCTGCTTTGATGCACCTAGACAACAATTTCATGGTCTCTGAATCAACATCCTATTCACAAGAAGTATTTTAACTTCATGTTTATGGTTTTACAATATGTATTTTCTTGCATTAATTTCACTCTCTACCTTCACAAGCCCTCTGCTACGTTGTGTCTTATGTTTGTACTTAATTTAGATAAATTTGTTGATTAGATATATTTTTTTCAATCTTGTGTTTCCTGTTGATCTGAAGAAAAAAAAAGTTCAATTCACTGTTGGGTCTCAATAAAACATAGAAAAACAAGAAAGTGTAAGGGAGTGAATACTTTTCATAGGTGCTGTATTTGTTATGCTGAGGCTATATTTTTTAGAGCTAATAACTGTGTGTTTCAGGGACTACTTATTTAACGCCATTCAGACCATGCCTTTTGTGAGACGAAAAGCTGACTGGGCCCTCCAGTGGATAAATGACAGCAAATCCACATTTGGTAAGGAAGATAGAACATTCAGAGCATCATATTATAAATCACATAACAATGAGAAACTCTCACCTCGAGGAGCTTTCTATTTATCTGTGGTTAATAGTGGTTTTGACACTTTTTGCCCTCAGGGGAGCGAATTGTGGCTTTCGCAGCAGTGGAGGGCATCTTCTTCTCCGGCTCGTTCGCTGCCATCTATTGGCTCAAGAAGAGAGGACTAATGCCCGGTCTCACCTACTCCAACGAGCTGATCAGCAGGGATGAGGTGAGATGAATTCACAGACAAAAAGACATGTAGTTAAATCTGTCAAAAGGACCTCAAACTTTGAGGGCAGCTGGAATAAAATAAAATAGTATATAAAATGGGGAAAAGGACTTATGTTTGAGCTCAGGCTACAAATAAGAAATCAGAGCAGTTTATGTTAATGCACTTGAAATGATTACTTTTCAGATGACATTTTCTGAACGTTGCTGTTTATAAATGGTCAGAGTAGCTATGGTGCTCTTCATTCAGTTTGGGTAGTAAATGTGGTCACAGTTCATGGCCGATCTTCTCCGTTTTATCCTGACATGTATATTGATGTGTTTCCCAGGGCCTGCACTGTAACTTTGCCTGCCTGCTGTACAGCTACCTGGTGAAGAAGCCGTCAGAGGACCGGGTGAAGGACATCATCACCAAAGCTGTTAGCATTGAACAGGTCAGCTGGTGTTGGAGGGAATATGCTCAAGACTACACACTATAAATTGTTGTATCAGTGCAGTATATCTCTGCTTGTTTTTTTACTGTTTACTTCGTCTACATTGACTCCCATTGCAATAAATCAATAGTAGCTTATTCTCTTTTGATTTTTTGTTCTGATTTTGAAATACCAAAATCTTGATTGGCCATACCAGTTCTACAATATCATGTTTGGTGTTGCAGGAGTTTTTGACAGAGGCCTTGCCGGTGGATCTCATTGGAATGAACTGTTGTCTGATGAAGCAGTACATTGAGTTTGTGGCTGACAGACTTCTCGCTGACCTCGGACTGGCCAAGGTAATTCTATTTAAATTATTAAATATAAAATAGATATAATGTAACCCCTTTATACTGCGGTAAGTAAGTCTAACTATAAAAGCCATAGTCCTTGCAAAGATTCCCATGACATGACAGATTATTTGACTAAAGAAATTTAATTTAATAACATAAAAATGTGTTAATGAATTCTATTTTTGTTTGTAATAGTTTGAATTTGGGTGTAGTAACCTTTTTCTCTCTCTCCTTTAATCCAAGGTATACCAAGCCGAAAACCCATTTGACTTCATGGAGTCCATTTCACTAGAGGGGAAGACCAACTTCTTTGAGAAACGAGTAGCGGAGTATCAGAGATTCGGAGTTATGTCAAGCATGATGGACTGCGAATTCACTCTGGATGCAGACTTCTGAAACTGAGATGACATTCTGTTTATGTATTTGTTATAGTTCGACCTATTTATTTATTTTGTTAAAGCGGTTATTGACTAAAAACAGTCTAAAGTCTTGTCACAACCAGAGTATTACAAAGGACAAATTAATGGTTTACAGGTTAATGCTGCACTCTTCCAGCAGGCATATACCTATAACTTTTTAGCAACAGAGATTGAGAATTACACCTTGAGTTAATTAGCAGCTAATATATATTTTGCAAAGTGGAAAAGGGTGAACTAATGGTACTTTCAAGGCCTGCTCATGGCTATTTTTGACCTCAACAAACTACAAGACAGGCATATAAGCTGAGTTTTGCTGAAACATAAATCATGAATGAGGTGATGTCAGTGGTTAGTCTATACCTCATTGGACATTTGAAGATGGTGAATATCTCAAATACATTTTATTGAGTCTGCAGTTCTGACTGCTGGCTTCAATGGTGAATGGTTTTAACACTTTGTCGTTTTTAATATACAATAAAATGTTTTGTAAAATTAAAAAGAATCTCTTTATTACTGTGAATGCTGATTTAGCAGCATCCACACTATTGTTCTTTTAATGTTTATTATTCTTTTTATTCTGTCTTCCATACATTTTAGGGTCGATCACTACTTCTGCATACTTTTAGCAAAAAAAAACAAAAAAACATTAAAACTGACATTTTTTAGTTGTAATTAAATAGTATTTGTGATGAATTATCTGTTCAGCCACCTTCATTCAGCAGCCTTATTTTCAAATGTAGGTGACTAGTTATACGCATGGTTTAACTACATGATTTTGTATTGCCAGATCCCTGAATCTAGCTAATATAAATACATCAGTATTTAAATACATCAGTATTTATATACTGCGAATTGTAGTTTTGCTGAGATTTCTCCCAACGGTCAGATTACATTAGCCACTCCTCCGTTAGCATACGGATGCTGGCAATGATAGCTAACAGTTAGCTAGTGTTTTCGTGATTTGGAAAGATGGCTGGGGACTGGCAAGGTTTTGCGCTGGAAAAAGCCGAGCTGCTTTCCACCCGTTTGAAGGAGGTCCTGACTTCGGGACAGGAATATGTTCGGGCTCAGTTCGGGGTGGATTTGGGTCTGAAGCCCGAGCTGTACCCGACGTGGGTCATCCTGTCTACGGCCGCGCTGGGTCTGCTGCTGCTGCTCAGTCTGTCCTGGGCCGCTGTCTGTGGCGGTCTGCTCGTCGGGAAAAAGCGGGGGTCCCCCGTCACCCAAGGCAGCGGTGAGCCCGACAAGGCCAATTTAGCTAAAACTGCCAAACCAGAAGAACAGAAGAAAAGGAACAAAAAGAAAACGCTCGAAAAGGTACCGTAGACAGCGTTAACTAGCTGCTGAATCACGGTTGGTCAATGAAAACAAGTAACCTACGTCTATTCACTGGTGTGTCTAGAAACAATTAATGCTAAACAAAGGTGTTTACTCAGTTAGCGTTAGCTAGCTTAAACATGCATCCCCATTGTTATTCTATCAATAAAAGCCGTTAAATTTAATGTTGGCTAGTTAGCCAACTTGGCTAGCTCATACACCATGACTTGTATTAACTAGCTAGCGTTAGCGTTACAGCCCACTTTGTTTACACAACATAAATTAAGCTATCTTGGGACAGTCGTGTCCCACTTACAGAATGACAAAAATAAACCACTTAGTTACATACATAATTAAGTGTCTTGTTTAGACAAGGATGCTAATTAGCTAACTAGCTGTGTGTTAGCCAGCTGACAAGCCGCTAATGATAGTTAATGCTAGCTCGTTAAAACATTATCGTTAGCCAACACTTAAAAGATAGCTAGTTTAAGGCCTGAAACTGCTCGCCTTGATATGTAGGATTAATATACAGTACTTATAACCTTATAATGGCATGGTTTTCATACATCTGCGAACAAAGTTTGCGGCTATGAAGCCGTTATTCAGTTAGGTTATTAAGTCTTTGCAATCAGGTGTAACCGATGATTTAAAAGTTAACCACCAAATGGATCATGTTTTTAGTAGTTTTAGTTTATCAGATATATTGTAAAGATTCAGCTTGAATCTAAAACTTAGTTAGATGATTCTGCAAATAAAAAAGCTGGGAGAACAGACTATAGGTAAGTTTAATGTTTGCTGTATTACTGGATCATCAACATCATGTTATTTATCTGATGTCTGTCTTTCCCTCACAGAAGACTCAATCCAATGGACAGCCAGTGGCTGTAGCTCAGGAGGAAGTTAAAGTGACTGAGGCAGTTTCCAAGGTTGCCCCACAGATCAAAACCGAGAAGGTATGTCTGAGCGGCTGCTGCCAAAATGAAGGGAACTGAAACTGTTGGTGGTTGTTGCTTGACATGCCAGCCACAAGTTTTCCTTGAATTTCACTCAGTTGGGTTTAAGTATTGTGTGACAGTTTTGTTATTGGTGGGGAAAAAACCCCACTGTCACTGGCTTCAAAGGAAAACAAAGTTAAATGATCTCCACTTTACTTCAATTTAACTTTCATTTCTCTCTATCCACAGGTGCATGAGGCACAGGCCCCAGTGCAGGTGAAAAAGAACAAAAAGAAAACCAAGACAGATGTGAAACCAGTCCAGTATGTGTCTACAAATGATGGGAAGGAACCTGATGACGGTAAGACTCAACCGTGGAAGGGGAAATTTTATAATAACTTCTCATTTTCAAACTTCTAGTACACGCCCCTCGTGTTTTCAGTATTTACAACCTACTTGACCTCTCCAGTTTGGCCTCACCTACTACTACACTTATCATTCAGTTTTCCTGTTGTAGCTAGTCTCTTGGTTAAATAATTAACCAAATTTCATCCACAATGAACCATCTAAAATACTTCTTTATCATTCCCTTGCACACACCAAGTCACCTAACCAGTTGATGTTGTTTTTTTGTGTCCACCAGGTGCATGGGAGACTAAAGTCAGTAACCGAGAGAAGAAGCAGCAGCGCAGAAAGGACAAGGGCCCTGAGGACTCTGGTAGCCCAGGAGGGGTGGAGGCTCCAAAGACCAATGTGGACGCACCTATAGCCACAGCACCTACCAACACCAAGAAGAACAGAGGAAACCATGGTATTCATCTAGCACATGTGGGGATTTGGTGTGACACTCTGAGCCAGAGAAGTAATCTAAGTCTTGAGCCTGAGAATTTATTTAACATACAGTGTTGGCAGGGCTGAGCATATACGTAGCACCCTGATGTGAACAGTCCACTCGAGCTGAAACAGAATGATCTAGTAATACTGCATGTTACTGAAGCATAGTTTGTTTCCTACATTGTTTCAGAGTCCCTGCACTCAAGAGCCACTGGAAAGGGGGAGGCAGCCAGTGGAGCTGGTAAAAACAAAGCAAAACCTTTATTTTGTGTGACTGAGATGGGAAAACTTCTTTCTTTTTCTTTATTTTCCCGAGCAAAGCTTTGTCTAATATCAAGATAAGGTGGAGGATATTAGGGTTGGGCAATATGTTAAAATTTTCCGACCGGCCACCGTCAGCCTAACAACCAGCGATTGCTGATATATTTGCACAGGCTTGTGTGCGGCGCGCACAGGGGTTCAGTTAACAACATGGAAGAGCTAGTTGCAAAAAAGAATACAAAATCCCCTATTTGGGATTATTTTGGTTTTAATCGTGCGGAGCCAACGAGCCATGGCTGGTGTCTCAACTCCCAGCCGTTCCGGAGATATTGAGCAAAAAGTAAGATAATCCCTGACTTTTTCCTTTCTCCTTTTTATTCTTTAATAAGTGATTTAAAAATTTTTCCGAGTGCCAAATCGACTCAAAATCATGCCCACACTAGGTACTTTACAACATTGAACACAACAGTGGCCTCGTCGAGCCTCTGCGGTACCTGGCTCCAGCGTGCCGATCCTGGCCAACTGCTGGGGAGGGATGTGCCGAATTAGCCAGGTACAGCATGTGTCTCAAATTGTTTCACTCTTTTCTCCCTGTGCACCGTAGAATACAAATAAGCTCTTAATCGCCCAAAAAAATCAACCGGCAATGGACTCAGCCAATCGCCGATAGCGGATATATTCCTCCTATTGCCCAACCCTAGGGTATACATAAAGATGTCTGCCTTGGTGTAGTAACTGAACAAGCCTGTAAATGATGTTTTTAAAATCAATTGGCCTCATGCAAGAACCACTCGTACGAACAGATTCATTCTTAAGTGGCTTGTACGAGTGATTTAGGAGAATTTGCCTCATTCACCAATTTTCTCGTATTTTGAAATTTCTCTCACAAACACAATTTACGAGTGGTCCGGACCTGTCATAGGAGTCATGTTCAATTAGTCTGCTGTTATCCAAACCTAAGTTTTTCACTAATGGATTGTATATTTCATTACTTTGAAGCAATTTTGAGTTTGAAAACCCTATATAAATTACACTTCATAATTATGTTGACATTATCCTGTTTGACTCTGCAATTCCATTTATAATATTTTAAATTTATTCATATAGCCTAACAATATCATCATTAATTTAAATTGGCTATTGATGCTATTGTATAACACTACAATATCAGTATGAATGAATATATCTCAAACTGCACAACGACTTACATTTTGCACTAATTGAAGGTTAGATTTGTCTCTGTATATAATAAGGTAAACAGGAAGTGTAACCAGGTGCGTCATGGCTGACTTGCTTCTTTTGGATGCCTTAGCGCATCAGGCCCTTGGAAGAGAACGTGTCTTTGAATGAACACTTTCTGACGTATGAGGCAGGACGCGTAACCTTATATGGTATTATTGGGGCGTTAATTTTGCTAATTTACAACTTAACTCTAAAATACAGAATTTGCTAGACTAAAGGTTGTCACTGGTTGACGAAACTGCCAGTCTGACTCTGTCTTCCCCTGTATCTCCTCAGTGTCCTCCAGCTGGAGAGAGGAGCCTTCAGTCAATGGTGGAAGTTGGCCTGACATGTCTTTGAAGATCCCTGGTCAGATGGGTGCCATGGAGGGACCCAAGTGGAGTGCCATTTCCACGGCTACACATTACAGGGCCCCACCTAAGCGTCAGTCCTGGGCACAGGAGCCACAAGGTACCACCTCAACCTGGGTAGACTGTTTTGCACCACACAAACACCTCAGAATCTACATTGCAGTCTGTAAACAGCAGGACAGTAACCTCGCTGTTTTATTGTTTTGGCTCTACTCAGCACATTGGATTTGAAATGAAACAATGACTTTGAGGTTAAAGTGCTGACTCTCAGCTCTAAAGGTGTTTGGGAATAGTCACATCCACATCAAGTGTACACTGTAGGACTCCTAGTCCTTTTTATCCTATTATCATACAATATCATTTGTGTCTATACAGCTATTTCATAATTTTTCACAATGCTGGAAAGGCAAGACAGGCTACAGTAACAATAAAACACTGCCATTTTGACTGCTAAAAGAAAAAAAAATCACAGTAAGGTTTAGTTTCACAGAGGTCGTAAGAATAAAAGACTGTCCAACTGAGCCATCTGCTGGGCAGAAGTGGTAATGCAAGAAAAATGAAAAGTGAGTAAGAGTGGCATTGGTAAAACTTATTTGTTAAGTGGCTATGTTAGCAGGTGGAGAAATCATTGAAAGTCTGAATTAGAAACAGCTGCTGGCTCAACAAACACACCCAAAACAAAAAGACTTAATTTAATTAGGCAAGAGCAAAACACAACATATCTGTCATATGAAGGCACTGAAATTGAGTGCAATGAAACGATAATAATTTGTGATAAAACGTAATTAACGTAATTAGGTAATCTTTAATACCTCCATCGACACTGAGCGTAGACATCCGTAGAACTTGTAAGATGTTGCCAAATCGGAGGTCCACTGTTTGTTTGCCAGAACACTGTTCCAACCGTACAATCTGTGTTTCTGTGTGCTCTCGCCAGCAGCATGGAGTGGCATTGATGTTGTGTCCTACTCCACACTGGGAAGGAACACCACAGGTTGGTATTGTGATTAACTGCCAGCTTTATCACCCAGTCACAAACCAGACTCTACTTCCAGGATGTGTAATTTGAAGAATGTCTGATGTAGTTTTTCCACTTTACTTCAACAGCTTCCAGTGTTTGTTTTTTTAGCACTAATGGCTAATTTACTTTTTTTTTCACTTCCCTCTCTCTCTTAACCACCCTCTGTCACTATTAGACCCAATATCAAATTCAGTTGATCTGCAGTGGGCGAGCCAGCCTGCTGTTGATTATGAATGGTCTGGATCCAGTGAGTATTTCACCAACCCATTCCACATAACACTCTTCTAAATATCTGCAGATCAAAAAAGCTGCCAATGATTTTGTGGGATGAATCCTAATCCCAAAATTTAAAAAAAGATCTTGAGGGATGCAAAAGTATCCAATCCTAGACATGCGTATACGTTTGAATTTATGATTTTTTTAACAGCCATCCTGTTGATGTGAATTTTCTTAGATGGGATGGCAGCAGTGGACCCCAGCTCTGACTGGAATGCCCCATTAGAGCACTGGGGAAACTACGAAGAGCCCCCTGTGTTGGTGACGCCAGCGCCTCCACTGAAGGAACAGCCTGTCCCCAACAAGGTTTCACTGACACTCTCACACCCAAATCATCCACATGACTAATTACACCTGTTAGACTTTTCTAAATTATCCATATGCAAGACCAAAAAGTCTTGATAACGTTTTAAGAAGGCTTTTTACATTCTGGATTTTTTTTTTCATTTGGCACATCATTAAGGAAGCAATACAACATTTGCCAAAATAGAAACCTCAGCAACAGAATGTCTTTGATCCTCTTTGGTGATTCATATGTTCATGTGGTGTCCATCCCACAAAGTACCTCCTGGTTTCTTTCTGCCATGGACATCACGGTTACCAGAACTTGGTGTTCCTATGTTTGAACGTTTGTTTTTGTTATGGAAGGTATCAGAGGATGAGAAGGACACCGAGGATCCCTCCGGTGGAGCAGCCAAATCCAAGAAGAAGAGGAAAAAGAAGAAGAAAACAGAAGAGGAGGCTGCATCTGAGGCTCAGGCAAGAAAAACAAACATCAAGCTGTCAGATTAATATAACAAAAGTATAAAACTGTTCTATGTATTTGTACATATTCACATCATATGAATGTAGGCATTTTCCCTATTTTGGTGATGTCATTGTATTTGTTTGATTGCAGACGGTGAGCACTGCGCCCGCGGTCAATACAGTACCCAAACCCCAAGACCTTCCTGTGCTGGCCTCCAAAAAGCAGAATCCCAGTATATCCTCCTCTCAGAGTAGGTTTCAGAAGCTCAGACTCAGGAAAAACATCACAGAGAGGAAATAAATATTCAAACAGTATAGTAATAATTATGGCTCCTAATACAACTTTCTTATTTTCCCTTTTCCTTTTTAATCTGCTTGCAGAGAAGTCTGAGCAGATTGTGGAGCCCCCGAAGCCGTCCCAGAAGAAAAAGGTCCGAAGGGAAACATGAAGTCACATCACAGGTCCATACAAAGCATATGCAAATGATTGTTAAATGTGTCACATGCAATAATTACCAGGTACAGAGTTTCTTTCTGAGATACATCAACAGTTTATCATTGAAAACAAGCAGTGGATATCAACTGCTTGGCTAAATATAGTGATGAAATGTGGTCCTATGGACTGAAATCTTAACTAATTTGCACTATTTGCTACACTGCAACCAGAGTGGAGTTTCAGGGGAGGTGGACTTGCAGTGGAGGTACATGTTTATGTAATTATTTTTACGGCATCAAAGGTGTTTTTTTTGTTATAATTGTTAACCCAAAAATACAAAACAGATTTTAGTTTTATTTTTTGTTGTATGAAAATGTAAGTTACCAGAGATGCATACATTTTTTTGCTCCCCAGAATATTGCACTTTGTTTTGTTTGCAGCAAGCTGCATGTGAGGGCTGGTCTCAGATCAGGATAGGTTCAGATTTTTTTCAAGTCTGTCTCAGTACAACACTCGCATACATGCATGCATGCATATGTACATGGAAAGAGTTAAGGGTTGCTGTAATATACTGGCCATGAAGTGATACCCTCATAGAGCCACTATAATGTAAGAAATGGGGGACAAAAATCCTCGTTTTGTGCAAAAATGCATTCTAAAATTCAGTTAAAGCTAATATGAGGCATTAGCCAAATCGATGGGTATTTTCCAGTGTAATGGCCTTTTTAGTACAAAATTCCCTCTTTGTGTTTCCCCAGACAGTGTTTTCCTGCTGAGGTATGAGGGATATGTCCTGGCAGTCACATATAGGTTTGTTGCCATGACAAAACTCTGACAATAATCCTACACATGACTGCCAGGACAAAGGTACCCACTTGATTTGGCTATTCTCAAACTGCTGAAGCCTCACTAGTTTTAGCACACCTATAACTCTTTCAACACACAAATTACATGTGAGTGGTGTGTTAAGATAGGTTTGCTTATCCTTTAAAGTGATATTTCCCAAAATCTATCCTTTGAGTACTAACGCTCACTGCCTGTTGGCCTGATTATGGATCAGATCAGATCATTTTTTTCAAAGATGATGCTAAATTTGAAATTTGGTTGTTGTAAATTGATTGTGGATTCACACTGTTGAGAACTTGTGTAGAGAGCACAGTAACTGATATGACCCACCAGGAGGCACTGTAATGTGAAGTGAAGGAGTAGTGGGACTGTCCCATAAAGCAGTAGCACTATTAAGTGTTGTCCTTCTACTTCTATCATTCTGAATGTGTCTATCTTTATCTGACTAGACTGTGCGTTGCTTTTTCTAGAGACATAATTGTCCCTTCTGCACTCTATATGATTTTTTTTTAATAAACATTTTCTTCCAGTTTTTGTGCTAGAAGAAGCCATGCCATATGTACAGATTGTAAGGGCTTTTTCCAGTTCTGTGACTGCACTGTGCAAAAGGCTGTATCGAGTTCCTTTTGATGTCGATGAATTGTTTTTTACTACCTTTTTGCGGAATGTGAAATGTGTAACTTTTTTGGTTTGTACCTGACTTCCAGGATATTTGATGGGGGAGATCTTTTTTTTTTTGACAAATTGAGAATGAAGACATACATAGAGATATGATATGGAGCAGCTTTAATTCAAAGTTGGTTTTAAACAAGACACACACACACTCACACAATTACACATATATAAAAGGAATTTAATTCCATTGCCTTAACCTGTAGTTGTATAGAAAGTGCATTGGCATCCTTTTTTATAGCTTCCATCCAATTGCAAGTTTTGATGTCAGAAATTAATTTCATCTTGCATGACTTTGATAATAGTACTTGTGTACATGAAATTAAATGAACGATCTCTTGCTTTAACTGTTAGTACTTGGTCCTGGAGTACCACTCAGTGTATATACTGTAATAGCTTTTTTAATGAGACAAGTTGCAGCTTTTCTGTGGGCATCCAATTTAGCGGACATTAACAGCAGCCTAGAGCATCAAGGTGTTGATCAGCTGGTGTTGGTACATAGTTGTCGGTAGACCTGATAGAACAAAATGACATGTCGCTGTGGCTTCAGGCGCCCTTTTTTTGTTTTGTTTAATTTTTACTGATGATTAAGATCGATTCAATCAATGTATTTATATACTTGTCTGTAGGAAATGGTTATGCGAGTGATTTTGTTAATTGAGGAGATACAAATGATATTTCTATGTTTGTTTGGTAAAAATTAAAAAATAAATGAGAATTGCTTGATATCACATTGCCATAGAAATGCATTTTTTTCCCCAAGGATAACTTACTAAAACTATGGTTTGCATTGTTTCTTTCTTGAGGCTTGAAGCTTAAAAGTACTACAACAGAAGGTTCTCTTATTTTGCCTTGAAGACAACTTTGGAGCCATTCTACCTGTAGAAAACAGTCAAGAAGTTGTGACTGTATCCAGAGGGAGTTTGAGGTATGTGGGGGATTTTTTTCAGGCTCATCAGCTTTTCCAATGCCAGTAGAGATTGTTCATGTCCCCAAATGAAGGATGACAATAACTAAAAGACAAATATTATAGTAGGGCATAATGATAATGATGTTTACATTTAGTTACATTTAATGAAATTAGTTCTTATCCTGAAAAAAGTACTGATGATTTTACCACTTTTAATCATATTTTCATGCCAAAATAACCATAAAGTATGAATTAGAGGCATATTTTTTCCACAGAATACCACACAAGCAATACTCCTAGTAAACGGGGCATTCTCTCCGTCCACTGGCATCTTGTTTTTTATGTTTTCTGTCAAACTAATCCCCAATCTGTGATTAATACGATGAGGAATCGCTATATGCCACGGTGCAAATCTGTGTCAGCAGCCTGGCCCGTGACGGGACCCGGTTCCAGTGACCCTCCTGAGGCCAAACCGCTGCCCCAGTCAATGTGGCGCGGCGGTCGTATGGCACGCTTACAGAGCCTGACCTCCTTCACCTCATCTGTCTCTCCATCCCTTATCTCTCAGTTCATTTCGGATTTACCAGCTTTTAATCTCTCACAATCTCTGGCTCACTGTCCATTCACCTTCACGTCAGAGAGGCATCACGTTTTTGTTGTTGTTTTTTTCATTCTTCCCTGCCAGAGGATTGTTGCACTTATTTTTCTCGTTTGTGTGTATGAAAGGCAGACGCATTAATAGTGAAGGTCACTCTCTAATGGATGGGTACTGCAGTTGCTCAAAGCCCTGCTATGAAAATCACTCGCTAATGCTGTTTTAAAAAAAGATCCATCAAAAGTCCCCGTGTCTGAAGCCCACAGGCTGAAACTAGTCAGTAGAGTGTGGCAGCATTATACGACCAAACTAACAGAATCAGTTCACCCAAATACTGGCTTTGGGATTGTATTGTTCTCCAGCAGGTCTGAGAAAAAAGGATTATAAGGCTTTGTATTTCCGGTCATTATGTCAGAGCTCTCTCTCTCTCTCTCTCTCTCTC
>NTHP01000011.1:1711480-1762876 GCA_003416845.1 Oplegnathus fasciatus | reverse complement strand
TTTTTTTTTTTTTTACGGTTTTGGCTTACAAGCTTTCCTCATATAAGGTGAAGATAATTCCAATAAAGGCTTTGAAAAGTTGTTTTCATTACTATGCTGTGCACATTAATTTGAATATAGTGTATTGAATGCTAAGCTCAACATCTGTGAGGTTTTATTGAGCTGTACTAAAATATAGACTATATTTACTTTTTTATGTTATTGCAGTTCAATGAGTTGATACCTCTAAATGTACAAGGTAAGGATTATAGGCATTAGATGTAATGTACATCATTATGATTATATAGCTTGAATTGTGCTTAGAGCAGCAATTTAGAGCCTGAAAAATAAACAGATATTTCATTTTTAAAACTAGTAAATGCAAAATGCTCAATAAAAAAACTCATTAACCTCAACCTCAGAATTGAGAAGTTGAATGAATCCTTGTAACACAGGAAGACAAGAATGATTTTCTGTTCAGTGTGGGAAATATCTCATAAACTGGACTGTTTTCTGCAGTCATAGATGCCACATTACGAAGGAGGAAATAGTACCACGTTCACCTCACAGATGATTTGATAGCATATTGACTGTTTCATTATAAGAAAGAAAAAGATCAGAGACCATATGTATAACTTATCATCTGTTGAAATCCATTTACATGCTGTATATTAGAAAAAATTTTTTTTCCAAAATGAAATTCAAAAAAGTATTTTCCAAAACTATTTTATCTCGTGCTCCCGTATTTTGTGGTCATCAAGTAATTTCTCATGTTAAATAACTTTTCCATTCCCAAGAGGTTCAGGTTAGTGAGGTCCTGCTATAAAATCAATAACTTATAAAGTCATAGAATAGCTGCCATGTCACAGTCCCTACGTACATGCACAGGTGAAGATGCTATGTGTAGTATTTTAACCTTTAATTAATTAATTAATTATTATCAAATTACAAAAGACATGAAAATGAGACAATAATGTTCAGGATTTGCTTAATATTAAGATAAGCAAGAAATTGAGACTTATTTTAGGTGATTAAATGCATAAAAATATGTTCATTATTATATTAAAGTTCTACACATATCACTTTAGTTTTATTGTAAATGATCAGTAGAACAGAACAGTGAAGTAAATTATAGTAAATCATAGAAACCCTAAATCTTTCTTCTGAGTAGTTTACAGTTTGTCGTAGACACTGGTAGAATAGCGTAAACAGTACAGTGAAAATGTCCAGTTGTCAGTGTTGTCGCCGTGCAGTTCAAGTCTTAACTGTCTGACAGTCAGTGAAGTGACACTGGTGCTGTGTGTAGCAGCACAGTAGGTGCTGTAGGTCATCCCGAGGTGTGATTGGCTGGCTGCGCAGAGCCGGGTGTCGTCCATCCAGATCGTCCTCCTCGGTGTTGACTCAGGGGGTTTCTGAGAGGCTTTAGCATAGTCACGGTTTCCATTTGTCTGTCTGTCTGTAATCCTCCACACTGATACATAAGACATTAATCTGTCTCAATACGTAGCACTTCATCTGTCTGCCACTTTGTCCTTGTTGTTGTCGTGGCCCTGGTTCACACTGCTGACGTTTTTCACCTTATGAAACAGACTCAACGTGCAGGAGCTAATCCAGTAGGGTCTGATATTATGTTGTGTATCAGGCGGCCTGTCAGTTTTGTCCACTGCGGATATGATGGAGGCAAGATGTCGAGGGAAAGAAATTAGGGTTTTTTCCTCAACCAAATTTTGAGAGAAAACATTGAATATGTTTGGCATGAAAACACTCAGTTTAGAAATATTTCAAAATTGATTTGCATGTAAAGAATAAAAATTACTTAAATTACTTGGTGTTATTCTATATTTTTCTTATTTCCAACAAGTTCCATCCCTACCTCGTCTGTTTCTCTCAGCCCGGAACCAATTCATTCTTACCGAAGACATAAATCTTTAAAAAACAGGTCAGAAATGTATTATCTAATTATTTATAAAGGCTAAAGAATTCTCTTCAACAACTGTGTACTGTGGTTGTTAGAAAATGTTACTCAAACAGGGGTAAAAAGTGTATTTGTTAGAAACTATTTTCAGCGGCAGATGAATACACGCTTGGTGCTGTAGTTCATTGTTGTTTTTCTCATGGACTTCATGGAGAAAAATATAGAATATTTCCAGCCTTATCCTTTAAACACATCTCTGTGAAATAAAAAATGTCATAAAAATGAGTGAACAATTTCTATTAAGATATAGTTTCAGCTTGGTTAGTAACAACCCTAAAATCACACAGCACAGTGAAACAAAGAGGTATAGGAATCTGTTTTCTGGCTGAATCAGTTACATACAGGTTGTAAAAAGCTTTGTTATTAGTTAAAAATACAAAACTGTCATTTTATTTTATAAATATGGAAAAAGCCCCTTTAGTGAACTCATACACATTGATAAATGTGTGACTATATATAGTGTACATCATTAAGCTAAAGGAAACAGAAAATGAGTGTATATATTGATAAATGTATACTAGAAAATCAAATGTTTAGTCAAATTAATGAGGAAACCAAGAGGACACTTAAAATTTAAAAACAAAATGAAGCAAACAACTGAGGCAACTGGGTCAAAGTGAAGGCCACAGCACAAGCTGTGTGAATTTTAATTAGAGAAGAATCGGGGAACAAATAGTATTTAAATGCAACAAATATCTGTGCCGCACGGTTTACACAGGTTAAAAGCCTGAATAATGACGACATGGTTTTATCAGTGCATTTCCTCTCTCCACACACAGAGCTGAATGAATAGAGCTCTCCATCTATTTTTACTATTAGAAAGCCGGCAGTGTGTCTAAATGGCTTTTTACTGCCTCGAACATCAAGTACCCAGCTGCTTATCTGCCGTGCTTTTATATAAATGCCATTAAAATGCACAAGGGTCGACTCTCTCTCTCTTTCCCCCCCCCTTCTCCCTCCTCCCTCTATATATCTCTGTCCGTCCTCCTCTCTTCTTCTGGACATGTTACATAATTGTCTGCTTGTCCGCTTCATTTCAAATCCTCCCTGTGATGTGTTTGCCGGGCCTCCCTGGCTGTTTCACAATTCCATCCCCTCGGAGCATATTCTCTCTCTCTCTCTCACTGAATTAGCAGCAGGGCTGGTTTTATAACACCATTTACAGAGAAAGACCTCAGATGGAGAGAAGGCAATCTCGCCTCTAAAGCTCAGGGATGTGTGGGGATGTTTTCCTTGCAGCTAGTAATGCCTTCTATATGAGGGGAATAAAGAAACATGCAACAGTTACTAAGGTTGTGTCTGAAACAACTTTCTATTTACTATATAATGTACAATATTATGAACTATCCACCACTTTATTTTAGTGTCTTAATGTGTGAATGTGTACGTTTCTCCACTATAAAATTTCCTTAAAAATTACCCAATTGAATGAAAAAAGTAGTGACCATGACACATACACTACTTTCTGATAACAGTTCCACAATGCATTTTATTTTATAGATGCGAAATAACGGCCGTGCGACTCTGCGACTGTCAGTGATGACGCAAAATGATGATTTATAAGTGTCCAAACTCTCATATACTGCTCACTATAGAGTAAACTAGTGTTTATTATATAGGGAGTAGTGAATGACACATGGCACGCATTTCAGACACAGCTTAACGTGAGACAAGGCAACTTTTGCTTAACAGCAGCCTCTGAAAGGTACAAAATATAAAGTCAGGAAAATGACGTAATAATATCAGTAATTTCTATCTGAAGTTTGCTAACATTAGCCACCGTAAGCTACTGGTCATACCAGACAAAGCAAGGGTGTATCAGCAAAAGTGTATTGAATTGATTAACGGTGCATTTTATTGCTTATGAATTCAACTTTTCATTTGTAAGATGTACGTGATCATCACGTAATGACATTTGAGCCAGCTCTGTGCGCTGAAGAAGACAGTGAGATGCAGCTGAAAGCTCCAAAAAGGTTAATTAAAGTTAACAGGAAACATTTTAAAACTGTCACCACTGAACCACATGACTCTTATAAGGCTAAACATCAGGATGGATAAAGATAAACGTTTGAGGTATATTTTGGTTTTCCTTTACGTTTCAGGTTCTGCTGCCACCGTACGAGGAGGCCATCGCCATACCACCGAAGGAGCCCCCTCCCCAGTATATGGAGGCATGAGAGACGTCCTCACTGCTGGAACCTATACCCCAAACACCCCCAACACCTACTACATCTCCCTCCAACAGTAGGACCCCAATGCTGGCTGGAACATGTTGAAAAACAAGACCAAACAATGTCTTAGAGGCTGGTTTCGGCTTGGATTCCTGCCACCCTTAGATTAGATTAGGCCGACCCTGAGCCAGTATTGCCATCAACCCCCCACCCCTAACACCACCCTTGGTTGTTGTAACGTTTTTTCCTCCCCCTCTTGTCTCCTCTGTCCTCCTCCAAGGACAGTATCGCAGCAACTTCCGCTCCCAACCACCACCACCAACCCTCCCTCTTGGCAGCTGCTGTCCCCCCCTGGCAGCGTCTAAACTCTTGCACGCCCTGAACACTCTGTCCCAACTTAATTTGCACTTTTCTTTGAGTGAAACGTGCACCGGTCTGGCCACCAACTGTTAACCCCCAATACTGTGAATCTCCCTCGTGGTCTTTGTCTAGAAACAAACTACCTGAAGAGAGATAGTGACAGAGAGAGTGAGAAGGAAAAGCGACACACACGATCAGTTATGCAAGAGCACTTTTTTTCAGAAATTGACAAATTTCCTTCATTGAATGTAATGTCGAGGTATTTTTGTATGACTTTTTTGTATAACAGTGAAAACGGAGAGAAAAAGACGTGAGTCGTGGAAGGCTGTCCTGTTGTGATAATATCATCTGTGTACTGGTGTAGCTTGTGTCCTGCAGGAAATCGTATTGGAAAAGGTTCCTTGACCAATAACAACTACATCTTCCTTTTGTATCCATGTAACACGCTGTCTGTAAACCTGTAACCCATCGACTGCCAGTGAAAACCGTCTTCACCCGTTGATTTCTATCGCGATATTCCAGTTTGCCTTCCTGTCCGTTTCCCGTCTGCTCCGAGATCTGAAAAGTTAAAACACTGGCATTAATGTAATAATCCAGTGAAGCACTTATCACAACCATAAATGTTTTTACACATTCTCACACTGCAGATCCACATCCAAAAAGGCAACACACACACTGTAACATGTAAAATGTGTAAACATTAGTGTGTGAAAATGTTTCGGTTAAGACGTCTGTCTTGTTTTTGTCTGTGTCTTTATTGTTTGTTTTTTTTACATGGATCAGGGTGTGTAATCTGATCTTTTTAGTTGAGCTAACTTAGCTGGACTGAGGGCATTTTCCTATAAAGACGGCGTGCTGTACATGCAGAGACTGTATGTGTGTTTGTGTGTGTGTGCGCTTGCCTGAGCGCTGCCTGTGACGCCATGATGTAACTCCTAGGCCCTTTTATGTGTAGTAACATTTATTTTGCACATGCAGCGATATCATGTCGAGATATTTCCTGTGCTTGTGACCTTTTTGAAATTAACGATGGATGGGAGTCTAAAGCATTGATTTTAGCTTAGCATAGTAGCACAAAACCAATATACAGTGTATGAAGCTAAGAAGCGAGATGCTTGTTCTTTTGCCTGGAACTATTTAGGCAACAAGTTGTGAAATAACAGAACAAATTAGACATACCTAATCCCATTTTTTTCCAATAAGTAGTGTTTGCTATCAACAGAAAAACATTAAATCAGAGTTACATTTTTACTATCCAGACTATGCAACAGTGCATTCAACAACTCGCTAGACCTGGAAATACACGTACCATGAAGTAGTATTCCATTTGATACTAATACTGTAGTTGTAGCCATTTGTTGGCCCCTTCATTGTTGTCCCCGTGTGAATTATGACCACTGCTTTTGCAAATCCAACAAAGCTGAAAATGAAATTGCACTTTAAAAGTCAGCACAAGCTCACTGAGAACTGATGCGCTTGTGTTTTGTTCATCTTTACCACGGTATGCTGTAGCTAAGTGGTTCTGATATGAGCAGCCACCCTCTCCTGGACGATACAAGCTCCTAAAACGTGACATAAACAAGTCCATATTTGCGTCGTGTGATGTGACCGAAAAGCTGACACGGCTGCAGGGTTTAGAGAAAAGACTCGTACGGTGTCTGGACCAGTGGATGGCTGACGCCTCATTTTATTAGAATCACTTCAAGACTGTTCTCCATCGCTTCCCATTCACACACGTCCTCTTGTTGGATCTGCATGAGCTCATGTCTTCAATTCTGAATAATAAAAAGCAAAATCAATCTGCATCTGCTGTTGGATTTATTTATCGAGTCCAATAAGTTTGTTTGTTTTTTTATCATCATCTTGAATAAAACAAATATAAAAAAAACAGTTTGTGAAGTGAAGTTGGCTGAAAAAACAAGCTCTTTAGCAGGATACACTTTAGGGCATTGAGCAGCTCTTCACAGAAGTTTTTGAAAGTATATAGAAGTAAATATAATGTAACTGATGGGGTGTCTTTTAAGCACGTGGGCTGGTCTAAATTTTTTGCCATGACAAATAAAAATTAACTAACTTTTAACATGCAAGTGAGGTCAAAGAACATTTTACACAGCTGAAATATTACGATAAAAAAAGCACAAGTAAGACAAAATATAAAAAGAGCAGATAACAATATTAATGTCCAAGTCATTTTGTCTATTAAGCTATTTCAGGCACGTGTTTGTTTTTCATAATGAAATCAAATCTTCCTGTTTTTAATTGGAGTTCTACCAAGTAATACAAACTCTATGTCCAAAATAAGGGGTGCTCATTTTGACACGGGTGTTACTGATAACACTAACGATGGCTCCGGCATGCACAATACCGGGACCCTACAACCGAAGCAGCTAAATGGAATTCAGCCATCATTCATTTAATCATTTACACCTGTGCTTTCCAAATGTCTTCTGTGACATAAGGCCTATTTGGAGGCACAGAGCTGAGAAAAACCCATGTTTGCTGTTAGTTAATGTGAATAGGCCAACATGTGGTATCTAAGCTGGGATTTTAGACTGGTCCTATATGGAGTTATGTGGTTCTTAGAGCTGACTGAACATCATGCCCATCCTATTCAAATTACAGGGTGTCTGTGTCTTGTGATAGGGGAGTTGGCATCTTGGGGAAACACCACTCAACAAAAATTTTATGCATCATAGGCTGAAATTGAGCACAGTGGCTCACCGAGGGCTGACTGGAGCGGTTCAGTGCCAAGAAATTAACTCCAAATCAGCATCTAACTTTTAATGTTGGAGTTTCCTTTGTTTTAATTTAGACTTTATATCAATCCCATTCTCTCACAGTCCATACAAAGTATGCAGTTTCTCTGCACATACAGCCAGCCAATAATTTAATAGCAGATCTGGCCTCTAGGATTGGAAAGTCAAGTTTCGAGAATATGACTACTCAGAAAATGGGCGCCCTGCTGATGTGCGTGAGTCCTGCTGCCCTCAGAAATTCAGTATCCCTCAGTGGGGATGAACAAGCTGGCAGATCAGCAAGGATTTACCCGCCTGCCTCAAAATGGAGGCTGGCATTACCTTGGGTCTGACAGTAGGCTACCAGACAGACACGCTCACCTACTTTCTGCCACTAGGACGGGGGCAGGAAAAAACAACAACAAGTGGGTCACATTCTGTCTCTTTTCTTGCGGAAATGCTTGTTGGATGCAGAGAGAGGGTTGTACAATGACATCAGCTTCAAAAAGGGGGAGATATTTGTGAAAAAAGGACACAAGAGCCAAAGGGTGGTTGTGCAAAAGACTTCGTACGACCTGGATAACATTCAGATTCTCCTCTAAAATTCTCCAGTACAAACATTTTACCTTAAAGAAGACAGTCAAAAATAACCATATACAATATCTAGTAGGATATGAATAAAGATTACAGATACTTTGGAGATACTACCCAGTAATGTGTTCCATAAGTATGTAAAACTGTTTAATGGATCTTCTTTGCTGTCTGTCATGACATTGCCCAGAGACAATGAGAGAAGTTAGTGATCAATAATGTTGTGTGTGAGAATATAAAGCACACAGCAGCCAGTAACTGTCCACTGAGGTGTTACTGATGCCACATACCAGTTGATGTTCCTGTGGTGAGAAATGTTCAATATTAAATTTACTCTAGTGACCAACATGACCTGACAATCTGCTGCTCTGTGTTTGGGATTTTTGATTCAAAGGACTTCTGTTCTACATAACTGGAAATAAATGAGTTACTAAGCAACTATTTGAATAGTAAAAAATAACCCAAACAGTCGCCCAAACAAGTGAAGTGCTGCAGGATGCTGTATGGCCCCTAACAGGCTTTAAGTTCTATTTATGGAGCAGATCGTTCACACTTGTTAATTCAGATCTTCCTCTGCAGCCTCTTTAGATATTGTCCTCATTTGGTGCGGGGCATCTGCTGCACGTGCACAGATCATCTGGGATGATTTCATTCGATTTAATTGGGAATCAAGAAAACGGCTTAGGGAAGCAGTGAGTGGAAAAACTGGGCCAAACGGCTGGATGGATGATGGACGGCTTATATCTCTGTCTCTGGGTAGGATGCACCGGCCTGCCTGTGCAGCCAGAGTTTCAAATTTATGCCAAAAACAATTTGACATCTGATCTCGACATCTGCGGGATGAAGTTACAGAATAATATCATATCTTGCCAGTTCACGATTCTTACCTTTTAGTGACTGTAGATGGCATCCGCCTGCTGTTGGTATTCAGGTTTTCAGGCATTACCGCTCCCCCTTATCATTGCACTTCATTGCAAACATTCATATTAACCCTATATATCTTATAGCATTTGATATAAGCAGTGTTCCTACACCTTTTCCAAAGTCAAATTCAAGCACTTTTCAAGCATTTTCAAGGTACACTTTCAAACTTTTGCAGCACCTCACGGCTGTGGTAAGTTATACTCATATCAATTAGGTTCTTTCTGACTTATATTATTTCTTTATCTAAAAAGCAAACTATTCAGTTAGATAGCGATTTTTTTATATTAATGTAATTAGAATTTCAAGCAGTTTCAAGCACTTTTCAAACCATGAAAACACCACACTAAAATTCAAGAATTTCCAGCACCCCTACAAACCCCTACAAAAATCAGTTGTCATGGAACTTTACAGTATTCTGAGCACTATTAGGTCTTCTTGTCCATTTTGGCTTAAAAGTTGATCCTAAGGTGGTCAAAAGCTCTAGAAGAAGCAATTAAATAGACCTTGGGTGGAGATTGTTTTGCTACAATTCAGTTATTTTTGTGGAAATAAAACACGGTGCTCACCTTGGTTAAAAACACGTATTATGTACTAGAGTGGTACTTCTGTATCACAGTACGGACGGCTACTGCTTAGGGCCACAAAAACACCTGCGTCAGCCTCGGTTTGATGTCAGCAGTTACAGATGAAAGGCTTAATCAGCTTTATCCACCTATGCTACCAAACTGCCCTTCAGCAAGGCACTCAACCCCCACCGGTTGCAGCACAGCACATTTGTAGCTTCACCGTGACCTCTGTGGAAATGCAGAGCTGCATGAAAACACACTACTGCCTCAAGGGAGAGGTAATCTTTCTATTTATCCCCCTCTAAAGTTAAATATGTAACAACAGTCACTCAGGGTGGCAGGAGCTCAGACATGCTTTTCAATCCACACATGGTGTGAACCCACAACCTCTTTCACAGCCAGCCCATGTCCAACATATACTGATGTTTCACAAGTGGTGCAGGGATTGTAACATTAACATGTTTGATGCAGCTCCATATCCAAACTGAGGATTTGAAAGGAAAACTTTTTGGTTTGGTAGTGGATTCATCAGGTTTTACTTCAGCTTCGAAACTCTGAAACAAACCTCATGTTCTATCACAAACACATGTGTACAGATGGGTGTCATCTTTAAGTTGTTTTACCCAACAGTCACTAAACAGGTTTGCTTTTTTAAATCGATTGGCAGCCATTATTGACAGATTTTCCAAATTTGGGTCATTCAATTTTGATTCATGGAGATGTTTTTCCTCCATTTGAAGTCAGCTTGCCTCAGAAACTTAACATTAAACTAAAACAAACATAAATCCAACAAAAAGTGCGTATGAGTTTTCCAGACTGTGATTACGTTGATCAGCACCATTATGAATTTGGAAACATGAAATCACATAATCTATATGAAAAATACTGCTCAACAGTGGATATTACACTTATTTCACCAGCTGAACTGCACAATGACTACATTTGATATAAGTAATGGGTTGAGACACAAGTGGGGTCATCAGTCTGTGCACGATGGCTTCAAATGTGAACTAAACTTTTTAAGGAGCCTTTTTCTTTGGTCTGTGGTTAAAAAAAAAAACACCCAAAAATAATCAGCGAGCCACTTTGTTCTTGGCTTCTTGGTGTTGGGCACTACATTATCACCCACAAGACGAAGGACATAAACAGCATGAGTGACAGAGGCGGCCATCACCCTCTAAAGCCTTTAATACCTCTGAAAGGAGCGCGTCCTTACTCGATTACAGTCAACAGGCTGCAGCTAATACAGCAGACGGTCATCCCCAAGGTTTATGTAAGTGAGAAAAAACACTCAAAGATCAGCAGTTGCGTAATTTTAACATCAAGTGATAAGCAGTCGGTTCGGTGGATCGTCATTTACACAGAAACAGATAATCCTGTTGCCATGCTTTGTTACACAAGTCTCTGAAGAAAGATCAACTGTGAGTTATTTCTGTGACATTTTCTGCTGACAGTCTCATATTGTAAACAGCTCTGCAGAGAGGAAATCCCTCACACAGACCTTCAAAAGCTAATGGAGGGTAACTTCATCTGAGAAACAGCACACTGGTGCTCCCTGGTGGACACATGCAGGAATAACACTGTCTGGGCAGGCAGTTGTATTGATCAGAAATTACAGGACAGCAGCATGTATTGTTGACACCGATTTTATTTATAACAACGGGGTGGGGGAACAGCTCTACTGAGGTGGCTGCTGCTGATCTGGCATGCTCCTGATGATGTCAGAATCGCCTGAAGAGGAAAACAACAACAAAAGTTGATCAAAATAAAAATTGACGCATATACAGTGCAAAGACACCCAATTATATACAAATACATTAATTAAGTTGACATTATAAAGGGTAAATGTTACCAACGGAGCATTCATGAACTGGCCAGAAAGAACTGGCAGTTCAACAAAGTGCTCCTAGTGGCTTTCATCTAGCGAACCACTAGTCCTGAACTGGACCACTTTGATGAGCAGATCCAACAGGCGCAAAAATTCGCACAGAGCAAACCAAGTGGCAGGAAATAAAAAACACAATATCAGAGTTAACTAACCTCAGTCTGAGCAGTGATCCTAAATATTTTAATAATTAAGATCAACTGAGACATTTTTGCAGTCTCACTGAGTTTGTGTGAAAGATCATTTTTAAAAGGATGTTTTGATGATACAGATGCGTGAATATCATCTCAGGTCACATTACATCACAGATCTGGCTACTAGTTTCAGCAGCTTGTCAAACAAAAAAGAAAAAAGTGCACAAAACAGGACCACATTAAAAAAAAAGACAGAATAAATGTCTTGTATGTTTCCAACTCATTATTTTCTCTGTATCTTGATTTTATGTGTTGGATGCTAGTGTGTTAGTACTAGATTACTTATATACTTTCACTGGAAGGAAATGCAAATGCATATTCTGTCACGACTCATTGAACTATTGTGTTGTCGTTGAAAACTCTGTTGGTGTTAGAGGGCCCTTTTTGCCGCTGTGAAACAGGCTCACTAGGACCACTCCCCCAGGGCTAATATCCCCACATCGATTTTGCTACCAGACAGTGCCCGGCACAATTTTGTGTCAACATCCCATTAGTCCATTGAATATTCAAGCATGGGCCCACTCCCATCATGAAATCTGAATTAGCTCTAAATAGCCAAAGAACAAGCTCAATGTTTGTGGCAGTAGAGGAAAAGTTTGGGAATCAATTGCACCATACAGTCCAATACGAAGACAGGTACTCACCAGGGTCGATAATTGCCAGTGTGCACACCCTGTAGTATTTGCCGCAGGCTGTGCCGAGCTCAATGTTGTTTCCACTGTAGTGGTGGACACCAGTCTTGGCCAGCATGGCATAGTACTCAATCTCAGATTTCCTGGACGGGGAACAGACAAAATGTGAGTCAAAGAAACCGATACAAATACGGTAAATTTGAGGAGAGACAGAGGAGCCCAATTTAAAAAAGCCTCAGACAGGTCATGCTAGCCTAGAGGCTCTACGCAGTGATGTCTATTGATTGTATGAAACTTGGATTATTGTAATGAATAATTTGTGCTAAAACTAAAATTCCAATAATTGTGTGTATCCAGATAATTTAGAACAGAGTCACCAGCCTTTGAGACCTGTTGTGCTTCACAACATTTGCTTTGAATTTAAGACAGCACAAATAACCCAAAGTACAAAGCAAGAAATACTTTACTTCCTGGCAACATACAAAAAATGTTCTCTGACAGAGAGGGGGGTTATAGCCTAAGAGGAAAATTTAATTTAAATTTAACGCTCGTGCCACTATGAGGAGTATGTGTATCTCAATTTATGGGGTGAATTTGTGGAATAGTTTAGATGCAGGACTCAAGCAAATTACAAATATAAATCAGTTAATAAAAAAATGTACAAAAAAAATGTTTGAGAGATACAGGGATGAGGAAGGGGCCTCTCTCTATAGACTGTGACACTCGATGATGATGCCGTTCTGCACCTGCACGATGATTAGTAAGGTAAATATAAGTTACACACAACAAATATTAAGGTCATTATTTACGTGTATATATGATAAACATTAAGTTCAAGTTAAGTGACAGAAAAGGGGTAGGATCATCTAAATGTATACTTCTTCCTACTCCATGTAATATTTATTTTGTTTACTGAGAATTTGCTGTATACGTTTACTGTTCATTTTATTGGTTATTCTTGCTTTGTTTTCTTACTTATCATTTGTTACACATTTCAAATAAAAATCTATTCAATTGAAGCACAGTAACCTGTGAAATATTGTGAATGAAAAGTCATTCTTGTGAAAAACAAAATTCATTTTGATGATTTTCTCCCAGAATCCACGTTATACAACAAGAAAGTCAGCTGAACATGCAGTCACAAACATGATGATTATTACTATTAATGGAATCACACTTTGATGATTCTCTTTATGTTCCAGTCCTATTAATGTTGAAGCCCTGTCAACTATAGAGGCTCATCGGTCGACAACTTGTTGTTACACACAAGCCAAAGAAATCATGTAACTACTTGCCTAAAACAACTTGCATGAAAAATATCTCTATTCTTTCACAGAGCAAGTATGAATGTATTGATTATCTTCATATACCTGAGAGCAGGGCAGTTGTTGGCCAGGATAACCAGCTTGGCTTTTCCCTGACGGATCATCTTCTGGGACTGTTTGTAGCCCAGGACGTATTTTCCACTCTTCATCACCAGCTGGAGACGGGAGTTGATGGACTCCATGGACTTTTTCTGAACAAACACAGATAAAAGCACTAAAGTTAGTGACAGCACACAAGCTACACGGCTAACTTTCACCACTTGTCCATCGTTGTGCTCTCGCAAAATCCCGTATTACATAGTGCGAATAATAAATACGCCGTTTAACATTAGGGCACAAGTCAGCCAGCACATTAAATATGTTGTTAACATACATTGGTAGGACCTGTTGCCAAGTTACTGACATTTTCCTGCTAGAAAATCTAGCAAATTAGCATTAGCTACGCTGCCGGTTTTATACAATACCCCAGCTATAAACGTTAGCCGACAAACAGATGGCAATAAAACGAGGGACAGTCGACACTTTATAATATTTACAGCCGCAATAATTCAACACAAAACTACACGTAGAGTGCAAATAATAGTTTTATACGGAGAGCTACAGAGCTAGCTAACAGGCCCTGACAGAAACACGTCTCCACGTGAAGCAGCAGCCTGGCCCTGGAGCAGCGCGTGCACTCCGGGCCGAGCCAGCGCCACTCACCGTTTTCTTTGCGGCCACCATTTTTGCGGTTTAGTCCGGACCGGCCAACCTGCGGGCGAGAAGAGGGAAGGAGAAGACTGTCGTTAAGGTCTGGAGCATAACAAAATGTTAAAATGAATAAATCTCGGTGACTTTTTATTAGAAAACTCGGAGCTCGTCTTACTGTGAGTTAACTCCAATATGGCCTCGGAGAGAAAGGAAGTCCCATCGTGCACCGCGCTGCTATCTGTCGGTGAACCTGCGCACACGAGTACTGCGCAGAATCCTCACCCCTGATGGTTTACAGTTCTTTAAATCAACAAACTACATGAAAATATGTGTGTATATATATATATATATATATAAATGACAATAAATGAACAGTAGTATACAGCGAGCATTAATGAGACAAAAACACAAAATAGATACATCTTTGTTTACACATTTCATCACAAGTAAGCTCATATAAGACGACTGTCTATTATCTTGTTCTTAACCTGTTTACATTACAGTTTATTCATTTTATCACTTCTGCTCATCTGTCTTCCACAGTGTTATATTTCTATTTCTATTATATTTTATTTTATTGTGTTACATTTTACATTATATATACTATATTCTATGCTTGTATTTTGAACTTTTGCACTATTTTATATATTATGTCTTACTTGTGTGATTTCTTTATACATATTGTGGAGCATTTTCGGAGGGAGCCTGAGATTTAAGAATTTCATCGCCAACGACTGCTTCTATGTAATTGTTGTGCACACACGACAATAAAGATCTTGAATCTTGAATTAAAATGTCTACAACAACAAGTAACCCAACATTTACAGAAAAATATAATGTGATAAATTCAATGAAATGCAACAACAACAACAACAAAAAAGAGAGAACCACAGACCTAGACATGCACAGACACATGCATACAGTAATTAAGGCTAATAATAGGTTATTAATTACACTAAATATGCAAAAAAAATGACCATTACATTTGTGATCTATTTAAAGCTTTTTTCCTTCTATAACTTTTACCATTTTACAAACAAAACAAACAGTCACTTATAAAATATAATGCATTGTTGTATGTTAAACTACCCATGGGTATATAAACTTTAAAACTAGTTCCATCTAAACCAGCTGCAACATTAAAATTCTGCTTATACATTAGTACATCAAAAATGGGCCTAATGGGTACCTTTGATACTTTAAGTACATTTTGCTGGTAATACTTTTGTACTTTTTTCTTTTTTTGTACTTTTGTTAGTGATTTTACTAATGCAGGACTTTTAGAATTTTGGATCTCAGTACTTCTTCTACCACTGAACAGATGGGTCATTTGTTACACATCTTGTCACTCTCTCCACTGGACATCACGCTGCTCCAGTAGATTAACTAAGATGTTTGCTCAAGGGCACATTGACAGGGGGACTAGTTGCTGGTTTGGTGAGGAAAATGCGGCTGGTTCACTTTCCCCGCCCCAAGAGGTGGCCGCTACACACTGACTGACTGAATAATGTATTTTTGTCCCTGCGCCAGCCTCCTGGAAACAGCCTAAGTTACAGTACACAACAAAAGCCCACATTTCACCTGCATGTCCGACTGTTTAGAGACTTGTAGCCACGACATAAATAGCTGAACGCGTTTTTTTGGAGGAAGAACCATGATGCGCAATTACGCACAGGACTAAAGGAATTTGACTGTCTTTTTGTTTCTCCTCCAGGGGATTCGCTGTCCATAGTTTTGAGTCCTCTCCATTTACAGAGACGATATCTATGCACGACGTCATCAGTGCAGCCACAGCCTCTCCTCACCTCCTAACTCTGAATTTAACCATCCAGTCCTCTATGTGCACAGGACAGGATGGGATGCTCCACCAGTTCCCAAACTTCAGCGGTAGATACGACTCGACCCAGTGCTAAGCCCGAGGAGAGCAACGGAGCCAGCACGACAGGTGATGCGCAAAGCTCTACACTTATATGTAATGTAACAAATATGCTTACGAGATGTGTAGAAAATACAAATAACAGGCTATATGTGCTGTATGTGCAGCTAGGTAGCATTCATTGCCAGAATATTTTATAAGTGGCCAAACACAGAATATTACATTACATTATTAAGGGATAGTAATGCAATGATTTTCTATCCATACATGATATTTTTTGTCATAACTTGCATGTAAAATAATAGTAATATGTTTTGGCATAGTATGAAATTATCTGTCTTTAAACCTTCAAGCACTGATCAGGAGATTTTTATGTGTGTAACATATCTGTAAATATTACTTTGCTGTAATAATACCACTCAGATTATGACTATAAATAGTTATTGAAATCAATCAAAGTACCTTTAATAGTTATTTTTATTTCAGTAGATACAATAAAAAGCCTTGTAACATGTTGGTAGAAATGGTGTCATCATAGAAGTTCACCTCCATCTCCAAATAGAGTTGCATCATCCATTTAATTATACTGTAGTGAAGACTGCTCTGATAAGGAGGACCCAGTCTACATGCAAATCATCATTTGTGTGTGTTTCTGTGGGTACAGTATCTGATGTCTTTAGTTTCAGTGAGCCAGAGCTCCACAGTGACAGGATGGGAAAGTTTATTGTGATTATTTAACAGTGGTTTCTGGCCCTGTCCTCCCTGAGAGAGACAGTGGCATGAAAGCAGATTTGGTGACAGTCTACGGTTTCAGTAGGAAATGGAGAAGCCACTTTGGACACTCCTTTGTTGTAGTGGGTCAGAGATGTGCCCGGCTGTGGTGCAAACTAGCACGCGTTTCAAGGTAAAACACCAACACTGGATCCTGTGTTTGCATTTAGCAGTGTTAAGGAAGAGCAGGAACTTATATGTGCAGGACAAATGTAATTTACTTTCAGAGACTGTCAAATGTTTATTTTTGCCAAATCTGTGTTGTGTACAATTACAATAAATGTGACTTGGTTTGCAGTTCTGCCAGCTTAAGCGTTTGTTGACAGAACTCAAAGAATAAGTTGGTGGAAAAACTGGTAAAATATTCACTAAGTGGGACCTCCTCTGAGAAAGTGTCTCTTGCTCTCATTCTCTCTTAAAGGGATATTACAGGCCTATTAGTGCAATAAAAGCATGGAGACACATGCATGCACGCTCACATAAGTGAGTATGCTAAAGTGTGTAGACTTACAGTGATATAGTGAGCTGGAAAAGTGTGTTTAAGCTCATGTGCTGCAGCTGACCCTGACCTCTGACTTCACCCTAGAGGTGAAAACCCCCTATGACTCTCACTCTAAAGTATCTCATCATTGTTGTCAGCTGATGATGGCAGAGCTTCTGCAAGTTGCAGGTTCATCAGCTGAATGACATTGAACAGCGAGGTGTTCCTGTTATAATCGTCTTAGAGGTCAGATGGAAATTTGTCAGGATGTGTCTTATTTTTGCATGTGGCCTTATTTCCTTCGCCTGCTGCTATTTGTCACTCCCAAGACAGAAGAAGGATGACATTTATTAACCTGGGATACATTCGTTTCTTAAAACTTGTTGGTTTAAAGCATTCTTCATGTGACAAACAAGATGTCCCAATTCATCATTATTACAACACACAAAGTATCTAAAGTAATATTATAGAAACTAGTGACAGGCTTAAGAACATTTACCAAG
Source organism: Oplegnathus fasciatus (assembly GCA_003416845.1). Classification (NCBI taxonomy): domain Eukaryota; kingdom Metazoa; phylum Chordata; class Actinopteri; order Centrarchiformes; family Oplegnathidae; genus Oplegnathus; species Oplegnathus fasciatus. The sequence goes on along the minus strand of NTHP01000011.1, from coordinate 1,745,218 downwards.
AAACATTTAAAGAATGCAATCTTTTTTAAAGGAAAATGTGTTGACAGATATCCTGTAAAATGTTCCCACTTTGGGAAAATCATCTTATTCATGGAAGCGGAAGGTTGACAGTCAAGACTTCTCTGATCCATGCAAATACCTGCAATGCAAATCCATCAGAAAAAAAAGGTCTACAAGGAAGTGATACACAATATCAATTAACACATGGCAACCTGTACATAGGGCTGAGAACTGAGGCTGTTAATGTTTATTAACAACAAGCTGCACAATCATTAACCCTTTGTGCTTCCAATTATGTGTCAGTGGAGGTCTCTTTATGCAATTTTTTTACTTCCTACCCAATGGGCTGTGGCAAGTAGTGTGTGTAGTGTTTGATTTTTTTTTTCCAGTTATTTCAAGAAGGAACAGTTGATCAAGTATATTCTGTTTCTAGTGCACACATTCTTCCTGCTCTGGGTGAAAGTGGTAGCTTTGCATGGTGCAGCAGTCAGAGGCTGGAGTTCAATCCTTGGATGTTAGGAATAATTTTGCCTGCATAAGAAACTTTATCTATTCGCCTCCAAAGGTATGAAATGTAATTGCATTTTTGCCACAGATACTGTACATCCATACTGTCTGAGCATTCTTCAAATGAAGTCTGCAGAATTTCAAAAGGTGCCTAAATAGTTCACAACAAGTTGTTTTCAGTGTTGCATGGCACCCATAATGATATCTGTTACTTGTTAACTCTCTGGCTTTCGGGTAAGTCAACTCAGTAGAAATCATGTAGGCAACATAAACATAAACAATGGAAACCCAAGAGCACAGTATTGATGCCTCAATCTGTCCCTCATTTAAATATTAAGTCTAGTTCTTGTGTTCTTACCTGACCTGTGTGTTTGTTCATGTTGGCCTCCAGTCACCATATAACCACCACAAGTGAAAGTGCTGCTACTGTCCTGTGTTGCTATGATGTGAACTGTGAATATACTTTTTTTTCAAGTATTTTGTGGGGTATTTGTATTGCAGACAGTAGTAGAGAGATGACAGGAAACCAGAGAGGTGCAACAAAGGACCCGGTCGGACTCGAACCGGGGATGTGGTCACCGTCTAGGCCACAGGGGCACCCCGTGAAGTGGGAGACTTTAACATAACTCAGTAGAAAGTTTTAACCCAAAGCAGGCAGAATGGTATCATTAGAGGCACATGTTCAGCACAGATGACCATGGTGAAAACAAATACTACCTTGACCCTTGACCCTGGTGTCCCACTATGTTATAAAGGTCCCATGCTTTTGTTGTGCCTTAATTGTTACTGCAAGATAAGAATTTAACACTTATCTTGTGTCTTCTATAACCTAAACGTGAGAATGTTTTAAAGATTTTGCCATCTCTATCTTAATACTATCAACAGCAACGATATGGTACACAATTCATGCACTTTTATTCAGATATTATGTGACATTAAAACAGGCGAGCTTGATATAACAGTCTTTAGTGAAACTCATCAATCAGAAAAGTCAAGAAAAGACATGATTTATGAATTTTGTATATTTTTAATTTGAATTAGTCTTATATTTTATATATTATTTTTAGATTATCTTCAAACTGTCTTTTTGGATGTTTGGATCACGTGCTGTGTTAATACTTGTGTCCCTGACAGGGGCAGCCAATGAGAATGGAAAAGTAGCCGAGGACAGTGAAACTATTCCGGACCAGACACCTGCTGAGGGCGGCGGTGCTAAGCCTGCAGATGAACCTGCTGCAGCCGCAACATCTGCAGACAGCACAGCTGCGGCTGCACCTGCAGGGGAGGAGCCTGCTGCAGCCAGTCCACCTGCAGAGGCAGCAGCACCTGCCGAAGCAGCAGCAGCACCTGCAGAAGCAGCAGCAGCAGACAGCACCGCAGAAACAGCAGCAAGCTCCTCAGAGCCTGCAGCTGCAGCTCCTGAGCAAGGTAGGTTGGAGTCAAAACCAGCACTGTTTGCCACTTTGTAAAATATTTGTCCGTTAATAGAAATTATTTCAAAAACTACAGTTTAGGCCCATTTCTGCGTACATTTTTAGGACTCCCCATTATTTTTGTGAGCTGCAGACAAACAAACTTAACTTTGGATTCAGTTTTCCTTCAGTTCTTCTGAACATCTTTACCTGACCAACCCCACTTTGTCTCTGCAAAATAAGTTTAAAGCTGTTAGCTGAGCGCTTGCGAGGCTCTAAGCGTGTATTCATTTTCATTATGAGCTTTATTTTCTATGCAAATTACACATTTCTATGCACTATCTCCTCACACAATGACTGTCTGGTGACAGTCTTCTGACATCTACCACACCTACTGAACACTTCACAAAGTTAAAGCTGATTGGGGTGGAGCTGCATGTGTGTGTGTGTATATATATTTATCTCTATGTGTGTGTGTGCCTCATCAACTTGCTGTTTTCTCTAATGGGAAATATTTCAGAACATCATACAATGAGCCACTGCTCATTTACAGCTGTTAGAAAACAATAGTCACAATATTTATGTGTCCCATCGAGGGAAGGGGAACTTATTAGGGACAAAATGTACAATAGTTCTCATTGACCAGCAGTAACCTGAGCGCTGCTCCGCCTCCTGCATAGTGACCCAATCAACACGGGCTGCCACAGCGCCCAGGTACATAATGTGCCTTCCGTCTTTCCCTAGACCCTCCACAGTCCCACTGCAATGGCGGTAACCAGGCAGGTATCCAACAACACACAGACATGACTTAGGCCTTTAATGAACACACCGGGGTTGCCACAGGAATGTGTTTATAAGTCACATATTTGATTATTTAGTTAGTATTTAAGAATCTGTCTCAACACTTTAAGTACGGGTTGAGTTTTATTCACGTTTGGACTCACAGAAGAGTCTTTTCATTCTTGAGGAAATAGGATTATGCATTTAGGAATATGTCCTTCCTCCTGGCAGTGTACATGTGTAGGATCTATAAAGTGTGGTGTGGTCAGTCTGTTGTGATCTGTCTGTTGAAGTTGTAACTATTGTTAAGGGCTATAGACCAAAAATAAAACATCACAGTTTTGCTGAAGTAACAAAATAAAATTCAGATTGCTGCAGCCGTGATTCATGATTTTTGTAAGTTGCTCCTGATTTGTGTAAGTTGTCAGCAAGGAAGCACAAAAATGGTTTGAGGCCATTGATTGCTACAGTTTGTTTAGCCAAGACAGCTCTGTTGTGAAAGGACAGCATGGACATTTCCTCCCACACTAAACACATAATGTAGTAAGGATACTTGTAAGGTTAAAACTGGGATGAAGCTGTTAAGCACATGGCATTTGTTGTCTCAGGAGAAAACACTGAACCTGTTACCTCTCCTGGTGCTCCGGTAACAGGGGGGTTGCTGAATTACAAATTAGCGCAACATAACGATCCCGGCTCTAAATTCCAAGAGAGCACATCAGAGCGACTGCAGGTCTGCACAGTGATCACCTCTCTGCACGCTCGCCTCTTAATGATTATCTATACATGGAAGTGCTCCACGGGGAGCTGCGTGACACAGTGCAGCATTACATTGATATGATAGCAGATGACTTCACTTATTGCTTCGTGATGCAAATGACAAGCAGCCGACAGGTTCATGAAGTCAGCTCCTCATTTTCCTCTTTGTCTAATGCAAAGTGTCTACCACTGTAATGCAGGCTATTAAAGAAAGATGGACACAACACACACTGCACTTCTGCAATGGGAGAAATACACTTTGCATCCTTAGATTACTGCACATTGCCTTCAAAGATGTTGTTTTACTATTGTTGTGGTCTACTTATACCTTCAATAAGGTGAGGCTTCGTGACTCAGTGGTGGAAAGTAACTAAATACGTTTACTCAAGTACTGTACTTAAGTACAATTTTGAGGTACTTGTACTTTACTTAAGTATTTCCATTTTATGCTACTTCATACTTTTACTCCACTACATTTCTTTGAGTTACTAGTTATTTTGCAGATTCAGATTATTCATACAAAATATAAATCATCTAATAAATGATGATGTATTATTATGGATTAAGCTACTCAGCAGTTTATAAATTAGTTTAAAAGAGCTTTACCATTACCAGCTGCAACATTACTGATGGTTACACATTAATTCATTACTAATTATGCTCCAGTTATATAATATATATCATTCGGAAATTGGCCATTGTACATAATGAGTACTTTTACTTATGATACTTTTGGTATATGTATATATATATATATATTGGTATATTTTGATGGCAATACTTATGAACTTTTACTTAAGTAAGATTTTGAATGCAGCACTTTTACTTGTAACAGAGTATTTCTACACTGTGGTATTGCTACTTTTACTTAAGTAAAAGATCTGAGTACTTCTTCCACCACTGTCCCTTCTTCAGTGCATGCGTATGTAAATCTAAAGCCATGTAAATCCTGCCAGGTTCAAAACTCTTCTGCAGTTTATTTTAAGGATGGAATTTATGCAAATAAACCTCTTATATTAAATTTCACCCAGCAGTTTGAGTGCTGGGCTGTTGTTTCAGTGACTAACTGGTTATGATCTACTGCAGCAACATCATTTTTAACTCCTGCAGTACAGTATGAGAGAAATAAAGACAGAAAAGCACAACAAGCTCTACAGTTTGACTTTGATTAAGTACACTAAATTAATTTAAAAATACAGATTTGTAGATTTGTCTCCGAGTATTCATCTAATTTAGTCAAAAAATAGTCAACACTCTTCTTGACCTTTGTCTTCACTTGATCTCGACCTCAAATGGTGTCCAACTTGACTCACCCTCAGTTCAAGCTTGACCACAGCCCTGTTTGGACGGCCTGCATGCAGTGAGTGTGTGTGTGTGTGTGTGTTGCCAACACTTTGTTGTCACCGTGGTCTCATTAAGGTGCAATCTGAGTCCACAGAGAAACTAGAGCATGCCAACACATATAGGGCTTCCACTGGCCACGGACGATGTCGGACCCACTGAGCCTCCCTGCCTCCGTTTCACAGCCAGTGGAGAGAGAGAGGATCGAGTGTCACATTAGCAGAGCGGACATGGCAGCTCACCCACTGTTGGATCTGTTAGTGGTCAGGGTTGAGATGGGTTTGATAGAAATGTGACTGATTTTAAATGTGTTTCTCCTTGTCATTGACGTGATCGCACACCTTCGGATTAAAAGGTATTATAGGATAAATAATTAATATTTCTGTTGTTGTTGACCTGCAACACTGGTCTTAAAGGGGCAGTTCACCTAAATTACAATTTTTTAGTTTCTGGTTTTATTTGTCCAGGTTTTGAGAAATCATTCCAAGATTTCTGCTGCAACCCCAATACAATGGAGGCTAATAAAATTGTATTTGTAACACTCAAAGCGCTGAAAAAAATACATTTTTAAAAACTTTTAAAAATTGCCTGTACTACTCTGCTGCTGTGAGCACCACAAAACAAATCACACTCACCTCCAGGGTGCCCCAGGTGAACTGAACCTTTACATGTAATCATGTTTGTTGTTCATATGCAAATCTTTTCGTCTTTCTTTCTAAACAGAAAACGCAGAGGCCACAGCGACTGATTCAGAGCCCAAATCAGAGGAGGCACCAGGCGAGTGGCACTGTAATGTCAACACAATGTCAATCATCCATATAAAAAAATATCTACGCCATCCTAACATGTTTCCCCTCTTTTTGTTTTCAGCTCCCAGTGAGTGAAGCGCAAAATGAATGATTGCACAGATGAGTTCGTCAGAAGTGTCTTACCTTGTTTGTATGCATGAGTGAAAGTGCGCGCAGGTGTGTGCTTGTGTGTGAAAAACATCGCCTCGTTGCCAAGATGCAGACCCTGTGATAACCACTTTCAGTCAGGGTTTCCTCAGTCATCACTGTGCCTTCTTCCCCTCATGATGGCTCCAATTTCTGCTAGCAAACTGTACATAGAGATACAGAGTTCTACAGCACTTAGCGAGTGTCTTTATTTTCAGAGGATGTCAGAATCATTTGAAATTTCTATTCATTATCCGTATAGAAATATATAATAGCAGATTTTCTGAAACATCACATCTGTCTTTCACTTGAACCTAAAAGTCCTCTCTGTACTTTTCTGAGATCTTAAGAAAACCAAAGCCAAAATATATTTGATTTATGAAATGATATTCTTTTTGGGTAGCAGGCTTTGATTTTACGACCAAGTTTGTAATGAATATGAAAGAGCTGATACTTTGAGAACTGTCCAACTGGTTTTAAACATTAATATAAGAGCACGAATGAGAGAAGAGTACATGTTTTTTTGTGTGTGCGTCATGGTTTCTCTCTGGGAAGACGACCTGAAATCTGTAATAAGCTATGAACTGTCAAAAAAATTAAAAAGACCACCTTAAAAATGACATCCAATACTTTGTTTGATATCTTAATGCATCTTTATTATATGTTGGATGTGACATTTTAGGGTGAATAACCAGTCAGGGACCAGACGTTTCACTACATTGTTTTTATTAGTGAGAGCTGCACTTTTGAAATGTGTTATAATATTTCTCTGGAACAAAAGAGAAGATGAGATACCAAAACAAGAAACGTTGATTTGACCCTGAATCTGGACACTGTGACCAGGGAATGTCAGACTGGTGTGAAACCACCATTAGCCACAAACCAAATGCTTAAGTGCTGCTCTGTTGTTAAGGGTTTAGAGGTATAACACTGAAAATACTTCAGAAGTGCCGTCAACCAGCTACAGTGGCCAGAGGAGAAACTAATTTATACTAAAACCTGACTATATGAGAAAAGAAAGAAATCTTTCATGTGTCATCTGGAAATACAGTAAGGCTTCCACTGTACAACTATAAAGGTCACTTGATGGTTAGACTACAACTTGTTTGTGACGTGGCCGGCTAGTCAGGAGTCTGAGAGAGGACCGAGAACAGCAACTGCCTCAATTTCCACCAGTCCACCCTGAAGAGACAAAGAAGGAGATATTGAGGACGTGGGGGGAGGAGGCAGTGTGGGTAACAAGAAAACAGCTGCACGTGGATGAAGGAGCACGCACCTAGCTACCATGGATCTCTACCACCCCGTGCGTATTGATGTACATGAGCTGTAGGTACCACAGGGTACTGCGGTTCTATATTGGTGTAAAGGTTTTGTTTGTACTCACTCTGGGGAGAGCAGCGACCTGGTAGGCAGCTCTGGCAGGGAAGTTACTGCTGAAAACTGGGAGGGAAACATTTACATCAGATTTACATTATGACAAAAGCATATTGAAAAGCTGCCAGATTAATCTAACCTCTATAAATGGATCATTTGATTTCTGGGTACCATCTTCTAATGATGCATACCTTTTTATAAACAGTTTATAAATAAAGTGTAACTTAAGGCTTTATTGATGGTTAAAAAAATAATTTATTAATGCTCATAGATAAGTGTCTTGCTATTTTACAAAGGGTCAGTTTCTAATATGCTATCAGAACTGCTGTTGTTAATAAATGGACTTCAGCCTGGACTACTGCTCTTTTCCGGGAGTTAAATGATCAAACTATCCATCATGGGGTCTCCTTGATGAATTAAAGAGCTTGTTAAAAAGCTGGAGGAGGATATACACAAGCTAAACTGATTTTTCACAACCTGGCAACCCAAACGTTGTCCTTAATAATGGCTTATTACTAATCTGCAAGCATTTATACATAACCGATCTATTAAGATGAATAAAGCCAACAGTTGCAACTTACAAATCCTTAATATTATGCCTTATCAGAAAGAGGGGTAACACTTAACCCCCCATATTTAGCATTTATAAGCAGTATATAAACATTTAATAAATGTCAATTTTTCAACAATTTTAACTTCTATTAATCTGTCTATACACCAGCTTCCACTTATAGGTTCCCACAGGAGGAGTTATACTTTTGACAAAATGATTAATACACATTTATATCTGCTTGTATGCAACACTTACATGCTGCTTATAAATACTAAATTACAGTTAAAGTAAAGTGTTCCCGAAAAGGGTAAACAAATGATGACATGCAGTTTTGAGGTGTGTAAAGCATCTGGTGGTACTTTACACTGGATAAAAACAGTTTTATAATAGAGATAAACCTCCAAAATAATCACATTTATCAGACACGGTGAAAACTTTGGCTGCTGGCTGAAACTGACTCTAAAGTGAGAGTCTAACCAGCAGTCTGGGACGTCAAAATTCACATGACTTTGGATCACAGTGGACACATGTTCCCTCCTTCCTCTTATCAGGGTCAGGGAAAGTTCTCTGCCTGTGGTTTAGGGTTGAGTGGAGTCAGGAGGGAGGGAGGTGGGAGCTCGGGCGCAGCAAAGCTCGGCGGGAGGGTTGAGTTACATCTGCGCGCCTGCACAGCGGTGTCCGTTTACAACTCACTGGGCACCTGCAGCTTCCATTACACCTGTCTGTTGTGATCCAGGAGGAAATGCCCAGACGGAGCTGCCTGCGAGAGGAGGCCGCATTCATACAGCAGAGGAAGGGTTGAGTGAGCCTGTCTGTCAGGTGACTGCTACACCTGTCAGCGGGCATCTTCTCAGGGATGCCAGTGAAATACGAGGCACCGCATCCCCTCATAATAACACAGGTATGGATGCTGGCGTGTGCCACTGGGATCATTACAGACTTTCACAGCAGTAAATTGTGAGCTGGATTTAATTATTTTTTAGGTGGAACACTATTAACAAATTAAAGCAAGCTGCCTGTAATTTAAAGCGATCATGAAATGTTAAAATGGGAATCAAATGTACTGTGATATGGAATATGATATCCATACACACTAACAAATGGAATAACAAAAAGTTCACTGTAAAGGCATTTTTTAAATTAATTTTGCAATTCCATTTTTAAATTAAAATATTCATTAATTTAAAGACTGAAAAAGGAAATATAATTATTAATAGGGAAATCTAAAGATGTTCTTATTATTTATTTACTTTGAGTTTTATAATGCATCATTTAAATTCAATTGTAATAAATCAAGTTATAATAGTTTTTTTTAAATTGATCAATATATTATTTTATTATAATTAAACACAGTAAAAGTCTAGAATTATTCTGGTGGCACATCCCAGCCTCCGTAAAAAAGGGCATGTAAACATGACCATCAATAAAGACCATATGAGAGTATTTAGATCATATTTACACTGAAAATCAAGTGATGCCCTGAGAGAGCAATTTGTGTTTCGTCAGCTACAGATCAGCACTGTTGGAGCTGGTAGACAGCTTGCCTTGCTCAAGGTCCCTTCAGCAGACTACAAACTTCCTGACATGCAGGCTTGAATCCACTTCCTCCACTTGAAGAGCAGTCTCCTTAATCACAACCCCACTTCCACGTTAAAAACACTCTCCACAAGGGAGAAAGTGATGAGGACGAACCACTGATTTATCCTGCCAGTCACATGACAAAAAGTGACTCAGGTGTTTGTGCAGGAAAAACATCATTATTCTTTTTCAGGGCTACAACAATGACGCTTACATAAAGTGAATGAACGGGGGTGTTCGAGGAGGTGACTGGACCAGCCATTTATATGGCAGCAGCTCAGACACTCTTGGTTAAAGGCTGCCCCCGTGTGGCTGCTTTTATATATTTAGAGGATTGAAAAACTTACAGTACATTTTAATTCAATTCAATTTAATTATTTTTTCTTTATAATCTCCTTTCCAGCATGTAATTTTAAAGCACCGAGCCTGGAAATGAATGTCAAAGTCTTACATGTTTTGTAGACCTCGTTGACGCTGTTGAAGTCATTTATATCAGCGAGCAGCACAGTCGTCTTCACCACTGAAATCAAAGAGTTTACTCAGTCAGGGTTTGTCAAGTTTGAACATCCAAACTATATAAAACGTACGAGCAGCAGCTGAATATTAGTGAGATCTCACCATTGGTGTAGTCACATCCAGCAGCTTTAAGAATCTCCCCCATGTTGATGAGAGCCTGAGGGATGAGAGGAAGGGAGGACATTGTGATACCCTGTCGATCAATACTTCATCTCACCTTTAACGTTTATATTTTCTTTATATGGATTGTGCAGATTTTTTGATTTAATGGCCACTCAGATAAGTTATGGGGAAACATGCTTTTATTTTGATTCAACACTGTCAGCGTATTGATTTTGTCTTTGTTGCTTAGTTCAGTTTTATGGTTTTATTCATCTATTTTATAGGTTTTATGGCTGGGGCTGGTTTAGCTTTGATCATCTCTGTCAATTTGTATTTTCTTTGCTAGAGAAGCACTTTTGAAAAGCACTGAAACCATGTAAAAAATATGCTGTAAGAATGAAAGGCAGCATTATGGACTGTGGCACGGTTCTTGACTCTTGAAATCTAAATAGAGACGCAAGAATGCATCTTTACTGTGAGTGAAGTTGCTGTAACCTGTACGTCCATCATCATAGTATGCAACTTTTCTCCTTTTTTTCCATTTTTGTCGCTTACTGAACATTTTGAGCTTCAATTATTAACAAAATATCAAAGAAACATGGTGATACAATCATTAGTGCTGCTCTATACTTTTGGCATACTGCTCCATATCATTAAAATAGCCTTAAATTCATTAAGGGATTATTTTCTCTGTGGAAAATGTAAAATACTTATGATGAAGCACTGTGGCTCTGTTTTAGACTAACAGCCCTCTCAGCCAATAGAAACAACTGGCAGATGTTGCAGTAAGTGTTCTGTCATCTGGTGTTCAAACGTGGTCAACCATCATCATCGTCATCATTATCATCATCACCTGTCCCCGCGAGCCTCACCTGTTTGGCCTGGGCCTGCACGCCTCCATCCACCAGCTGACCGGAGGCCACGTCCAGCCCCAGCTGACCCGAGATGTACATCGTTCTGTCCACAACCACCGACTGGCTGAGGATGAGACAGAGGACACACACACACATATATACTTAGACCTGGACACTTCATTTCATGCGAGAGAAACACTTCATGATCTTAAGAGGAACTAAAATAAGTTGCAAAAACCTGCTAATCTTTTTTTAAAGGAATAATCTAGATTAAATAAAATGATCTTAATCTGCCTTATATACTTATTAATCAATTTATGATATCTTATCTTTCTCACTTATGAATGAACGTTGAGCGTGTAGATGTGCCTGTTAATGTAGTGGTGAAGATGTAAAATTTTTTCTCTTTGACTTGAATGTTACTAAAAAGCCTTCTGAAGGAGCAAAACTATACTCAAGGGTTCATTCACTGTATCTGCACTTCAAATGTCTCAATGACATTGAGTATCATCAGTCCTGAAACCTAAATTTTTATAATCATTCAAGTCATTACCTGACTACAGCCTGTTCTCATTACAGTTTATACATTTTACTATTACTGTACACCAGTCTACCACAATATTATATTTTATATTATACTGTATTTCATTCCTATATTTTTATGTTTTAGGCTCCTCCAACAAGGCTCATACAATCATGTATAAAAATAAGTCCCCCAAGTAAAATTTAATTAGAATCTGAGGTCTTTCATTTCCACCGACAGCTTCAATAAAGAACTTGAACTTGAACTCTGTGCTACACAGTCTGTTTTTGTGGTTTATCAAGTCAAATGTTAAAACAAGATAAGAACATTTCACCACCAGACACCACAGTGGCATAAAAGAGCCTTTTTTCCTTGAAACCAAATGAGCTGAATCAAAGGCCGTTCACACACATTGTGAAGTTACTCCACCCACTGACAGCTAATTGGCCAGAGCAGGAACACCCCTCAAACTGCACAGACTGAATTAAACATTAAGAAGAAAAAAGAAAACATATAAGGCCACAGTATTTTTACCAGGTTATTTCATGATTTCTCATCATTTTTCTGTGAAGTTTGATGAAGTTATTACAAGTCACAACGGTGCCTTTTTTTTTACTTTGCAAAGATTTCGTCCCATCTTAAATTCAGAGTATTTCATAATCATGAATCCTTACCTGTATATTCCCTGTCTGACAGGGGCTTTTGGTGTGTAGGGGATCTGTCGACGGATAGTTGCCATTTCTAGTCTGCTGTCTGCCTGCGAGAGCTTTCTACTCTGCACCTGCTTCTTCTTCTGCTCTGCTAAAAGTTCAACTTTGGCCCTTTTTTTTAATGGTGTCAAGTCAAGCAGGTGAGTTCATTGCACACTAAGACCCGCCCCTGATCAAATACTGGACTGCCCCTGTGTTTCCTATTCATTCAAACATTTTATATGCACCAGCTTCTGCACCCCACGTGTCACTATAAATAGAAAACGGTGCATATTTCAGTTGTTAAAGCCTCCTTACCTGTACGGGCCGATGGCAGCCGGGGCTGATGTTGTGTTCACGATCCTTCTGTTGAGTGCCGACATGTTTTTTCTGATTTTTTCCCCCCGCAACCTTTCTACACCGCAGAGTGGCTGTGAGTGAAGGAAGTGGTTGTGCAACAATTTGTGGAGACAGGAACAGTTGCTGCCGTAAAGTCTACCGTAATGTCTGCCAACAAGCGCACACTGCATTTTTGGAGGAGCTTCCTGGGAAACGGCACGTAAACGAAAAATAGTGTCGTGTGTAGTAGAAGAGTTACGGTACGACAGCTGTCATTCATGGTGGTTTCTATTACTACAATAGAGTCCAGCTCAGAGGTTCAAGTCTCCTTTTATGGAGTCCCAGATAAGATGAAAGCACTCCACCGCAGTTATGGTTAACTATAAGTAACTTTTATTATTTCTTGCACCTTTTCAAAACTTTATAAAGTATGACAAACAAAACATAATAAATTAAGTGGTTCAAACATAAATGCTTACATTCCACTCTACACCCTCAACTCATTATATAGCGGAAATAACAGTGAAATAAATGAAAACAGAATCATATAGCTATATATCAAAAAGTGATTTCAGATAACCATACATATTATGGCAGATTCTCCACAATGTCATATTTCAAACGGGGCTTTTTTTTTTATTGTACAGAGCAATAGAGTCTTTGTTAAAGCTAGAAAATCCAGCTTCCATATTAACAGTACTCTTACCTGCGCAGTTAATACAATAGCATTCCACTAAGTAGCAAACATAATTATAAACATGCATAGTCTAAAACACGCAGAAATCAAGTCACATGTATTTGACAAAGGGCAAAAATATTAACAGCCAAAATCAGCTACCATATTTAAACCAGTGTCACAAAAAGAAGAAAAAAAAACACATTTAATAAATAAAAGTGTGAATGCTTGTAAGGAAGTTGCCGATGCACTGCAGACTTAATTTATGGAAACAATTCATGGCAAGAATGTTAATGATTTCTGTGGAAGAACAGGAAAAAACAAAACAAAAAATAAACACAAACAAACACACAGACATGATCATTCAAAAGCTGAGATAGTGCTGATCGAAATTTGGATTCAGGCGTTTAAAATGTCAGCTCAGTTTGGCCACATTGTCCATCAGACGAGACATAAGACAGTGTAACAGGTCTATTCATAAGATTACGGTATTATTAAAATGATCGATTAATATGCAGCAAGTGTGGGCTGAACCACACCATCAAGACTGCAAATTAACATTCATGTGTAACAGCAACCATGTGTACATGTACTTAAAGACAGTCATAATTCATTCAAAGGGTCATTATAAGCACGTGAAAAATCAGTATGTCAAAACTAAACTACATCCACAACAGAGCAGTTTGTTTCCTTCATGAAGAGACCAAATATGTTGGTAAGAGTTCTCAATTAAACATTCAAAATGGCGAAATAAACAACTGGACTTTGGATTTTTGAGGCCAGTACCGATATCAATATTTGAGAGCTGAGAATCTGATAAGTCAATACTTGTATTTTTAGGATAAACATACAACATAAACAACCATTTTTCACCAGACAATTGATCACTGCACTGAACAGCTTTGTCTAAATACAGTTTTTAGCTGTTAAGAATGAGCTTGAGTCCCCAAAACACACAAAGCAGACAGCATGAACTGACAGTATAGCTCCATTCCTTCACTAATCACACCTACATGTCAGAAAACTGGAACAGATATAAGCTGCAGGGAAATTTGCTGAAAAAATCTTAATGCAATTTTAAAATTAGTCTTAAGTTCATACATTAGATGTGTGGCTGATGCCGCGGCTCTGTTTTTCTTAGTATACACTATCAGTCAGTCGCCTGAGTCTTTTATCTGACATCATCTGACATCATCGCCTGATGCTGGACTACAGCCATAAAACAGTTTATATGACTAGTTGTGCTATTTGGTCTTCTTCACTGAGCACTGAACTGTTATTGTCTTCCTCACTGCTTTACATATGAGATGGTTTAAATATTATAATCTGAGTTTAATCAATCATAATGTGGAACAATTACAGAAAACATAATTATCAGAACCTTGAAATAAGTCTACAGGGTTTTTAAAGACTCCAGGGACATAAAAATAAAAGTCACACAGTATTTTGGAATGATTTTGCTTGTATGGAAATTGTAAATTTAAAAGTTAGGAATGAATGTCTGTACCAACTCTGGTTTTAATTTGAGTGCGGTGGATCATTTTGTCAAGTAAAAGCTCTGATTTTATATTCATGAAGGGTGTTGGTTAAGTGTGTGCTCAGATGTAGAACTGGGGCAGGTGTGTTATGAGGCACTACGATGCACGGAGTCTGTCAGTATAGACAGCGTGCTGGATGTTTAAAGAAGCCCAGAACATCATACTTGGAAAAACAACAAAATTAAATAAATGATTAAGACTAATGAAATAAGTTTAGAATTTCCTGATCCACCAGCGATTGAAAACATGCACGACCACTCCACCATCCACGTGATTTCCGTCCATTCTTGCAGCTTTCTGCAGTCCACTTCCAACTCGTCTCCAAGTGAGGAAACGGATTTAACCATCTGACGACTTGGTTGTTTTATTACATTGCTCATTTTGAAAACCAGGTTTCAAATATTTTAAGGCATTCTCAACTTAATCAACATCATCTTGATTGTCTTTGGTCATGGACAAGCCTGCACGGCTTTTTGTTGCAGGTATTTCCAAACTAGGCTCTATATTATATTTACACTGATAGTGAAAAGTCCGAGGAAAAAAAAAAAGACCACTTGTCATTGACCACTGTGATCACGCTGCTGCTACTGCCAGAGGATAGGCTTCCTTTTGTGTCGATGGTGATTCCCCCAAGGGGTCATTTCATTTGGAAAAGGGGAAATTCATTTTGTTACTTTCAGACGTATAATCGCCAAACTTTAGTTCTCTCTTTGGCCGCAGTCCTGAGCATCATTCATGGGAAAATAACTTTATAGGAACCAAATACAAGATCTAAAATGGAGGAACAGCATCTAGACATAGTGTAGAAACCACCCGGATGTCACCCAGTCAAAGAAGCATCTAACCTCAATTAGAGGCCAGTGAGCAGTCAGTCAGAACAGCAGTGGGCTTCCAACAAAGACAATAAGGTCATCTTAGTTCCTCTGAGTCAATACGATATAAGTTTTGTGGTGATGGTGGCTTTGGGAAACCGAGACCAGGAGGGAAAAAGGCGACAGGGAGGAGCGCTCAGAAGTTCTGTTGTCGTCTCTTCTTGGCATCCATGGCATCCAGGATGGGCTGCCTTTTGGCGGTGTAGCGCTGCCTGAGCTCCTCAATCTCCCGCTCCATCATGGGATCCAAGGCACTCAGGCGCATCTGCAGCTCCTCAAAGTCCAGGTTCTTCAGCTGGGCGACAGCACACAGATAGAAACACAGACAAACAACAATGGAAAAAAGGGATGAGTCATTTTTAGTGTCTTGTTGTGGATAATATTGTGAGAACTGCTTCTGTTTTGCTATTTTTAACCGCTGAAGCACTGGTGCATATTCCTTTGGGTCAAAGTTCAACAATTTCCACTGTGAATAAGCCCATTCTAACAGCAGTACCATCACATGCTTGAGGAAGATGTTACTCACAAAGTCAAAGTCTCCGTCCTGAGGCACCTTCCAGTTGTCAGGGAAGACATTCTTGGACTGGATGTGGTAGCCGGGCTGCTCCTGCGGCTGGTTGTGGTTGTAGTTCTCCTGCTGCTGGGCTGCCTTGTTGGAGTCCTGCTTGTCAAAATAGTCCATGAAGGACGGACGTATCGGCTGCTGGGGGGTGGCGTGTCCTGTGGAGGAGGAAGAGGGTTGTGTTTCCTATCACAGTATTTTAATTACCGGTACATAAAATTGATAAATAGAGAAGCAAAAAAAATCCCAACATTACTTAAACTGAATTCTTTTTGAGACTCCTTAACTAGTACCCTGTTTTTGCAGTTTTATCCCTTTCTCCCCCTGATTGAAATAACATCATGTGTGTGCTCACTCCTCATGGATCCATGGTCTTCCTCCTCCTCTTCATCATCATCGCTGTTGATGACCATGGTGCCCAGGTCTGACTCGAGCATGGTGCTGCCATGTTCAATCATGGTCTGCGCCCCATCGCTCATGGTGCTGGTGGCCCGCATGGTTCCCGCACCCTCTGAGCCCGACTTCACCATAGTGTGAGAGTCCACCTCCGTCTCCTCCTCCTGGACGACACAAGACATCTGGTCACATAGCCTCAACATACAGCCGTCTAATCAAGTCAAGTCAGATTTAGAGGTTGCTTTAGCAGAAACTTTATTGTTGTATCTCAGCATACGTACAGAGTTGTCGTCCTCCTCCTCCAGCTCTCTCTGCTGCTCCTGCTGCCTCTTGGCTTTCATCTCCATGGCCTCAGTTATCAGGTCTCTCAGGATTGTGACCGGCTTGGCCTGGCTGATAAACGGGTGCTGGAGATTCACAAGAAAGAAAAAAAAAAGAAGAGTGTTTTGTGGTAGTTTAGTGCCTTAATGTCTTTCTGACACAGTGCAAACGCACACGGAGCATCCATATTACTTTGTTCACCCCTTACATGTACTTCATTAAAGTTTCTCAGAGTGTGTGCACCCAGGTGTTTATGTTCTGCTCTTATAAGTTTATATCTGTGGGTCCTTCCTTCCTCCAACCTGTAGGAGCTGTGTGGCGGTCGCTCTCTGCTCTGGATTCTTGACCAGACACTTCTTGACAAAGTCTGTGAAGTCGTCTGACCAAAGCTCCGGCTTCCTGAATGTTGGAGGAGGGTTGGTTGGGATCATGAAGATAGCCTGGAGGAACACAAAGAGAGAAGAAAAAAAGAAAAAAACACACACAAGACATCATGTCAGCTGTTTGGGTACCTCAAATCCAAACTTTCTACCAACCCCTGCTTCAGAGCTAAGAGTTTGGGTTTAACCTCCCACTTCTTTAACAAACCACGTTCACACTCACTCTCATGGGATGGATGTCAGCGTAGGGAGGTTTGCCCTCTGCCATCTCTATGGACGTGATTCCCAGGGACCAGATGTCAGCCACACAGTTGTAGCCGATCTCCTGGATCACCTCTGGGGCCATCCAGAAGGGAGTACCGATCACAGTGTTCCTCTTTGCCATGGTGTCCTTCAGAGAAAAAAACAATGCTAGTTGCATCATTATGAACTTATCAGCAGTTCATATGGATTCACAAAAGCAGTGAGAGATTATAGATTCTAAGTGGAAGTTTGATGAGAACATTCATTCTGCCGTCACCAGTACAAAACCTCAAACAACTTCTATAATCTTACTGTTAGTTGTCCGGCAACTCCGAAGTCTGCCAGTTTGGCGTGTCCCTCAGTGTTGAGGAGGATGTTTCCTGCCTTGATGTCCCGATGGATTTTCCTCATGAAGTGAAGGTACTCAAGCCCCTTCAGTGTTGACTTCAGGATAGTGGCAATCTCATCCTCTGTCAACTGATGTGAGAAGGAAAAAGAAAACACAGTTGAAATAAGATCTGAGAGTAAATGGAGAAATTAGACTGTGTAACAGAAGTAAGACTTATCGTATCTTTTATTCTAATCAGTAGTTTTGTCAGTTAAGGCACAGACATAGTCAACCAGGACATTTTTCCTCCTACTGCACATCTGAGCGAGCTTTGCGTATTATTAAATTTGTTATGTCAATGTCTACTACTAAGGACCTAGTCAGCAATCCATCGTTTCAGCTTTTTATGTGCACTACTTTTTAAAAAAAGGGACAGTAGACGGAGTTTGGTAGGAACTGTATGAAAGCCAGGACGGCTTTATCATCATCATAGGCATTAAAAAGTAATCTCTTGTTAATGTCAATGTCTTGGTCAAACTGCAACGCTGTATGTTTAGTATGTATATCAGTCTAGGATATACATTATAAATCTGCTCTGAGTAAAATATATCATAGAAATATAAACTCTGCTCATTTGTGAATCACTAACATTTTAATACAGCCACACACACACACACACACACACACACACACACACACACACACACCACAGCTGTAATTCTCTGTAAGCACCCACCGTCTTGTTGCGCAGCCTGATGATGTCAGAGACAGAGCCGGCCCCACAGTACTCCATGACAATCCACAGGTCTGTGTTCTTGAAGTAGCTGCCATAGTACTTGACCACGTAAGGGCTAGGAGGAAATGCAGAACACAGTGGTTATCAAAAGAGAAGTTTCGTTTAGCAGCAGAAGTGAGAAAACTCTCGTAGATCAAGACATCAGAGAGCTGCAGCAGCTAATGGCACCACTGATGTTAAATCAAACAATAAGGATGTTTTAATTTGATCTATGGAGTGAATTTGGAGTAAATCTTCTAACCTGTCACACTGCTGCATGATGGAAATCTCCTTGATGATCTCCTGCAGATCAGACTCCACAGGAACCTGCTTGATGGCCACCACCTGGCCTGACTCCTTATGGATGGCTTTGAACACGCTGCCATAGGAACTAAACACACACACAAAAGACACATTATGTCCACAGTGCATTTTACGAATGACAGTATTAACAAATTGATACATTACACAACAAAAGTACAGACTGTTGTGTCTGAAGGGCTTATAATACTTTCAGTCAATGGCACAAAAGTGGAAATGGAGGTTAGTCCAGACAAAAACAACTTACCCTTCACCGAGTTTCTCGAGAACATCAAACACTTCCTCTGGCTGTTTGGTCAAACTGTCTTCACTCAGCTTTTTCAGCTTGCTGTAAAAAAATGGAACAAATCAATAACCTATAAAAACAAGTAGTGAAACCAAACTAAAGCAGGACACCATAAGAGCATCTGATATCAAAATTACAGTGGTTTCCAGCACCTAGCATTAAGTTATACATATAAGTTAATGAAAAGTTGGGAATATATAAATAAATCAAAAGTGTATGTGTAAGCTCACTTTAAACAAACACTACAGCAAAAGATTGTATTAAATAGTGTAAAGCTGGAGGATACTGGCAAAATCCAATCACTCCATTTGTCTCAATGCCTCATTAATACTTGTTATTAAGTGAAGATATTTTGGGTTTGAGTACTGGTGCCTTCATACACTATTTACTAGGGTGGGTGATGTGGTCTAGAGCTGCAACGATTACTCGATTAATCGATTAGTTGTCAACTATTAAATTAATCACCAACTATTCTGATAATTGATTAATCGTTTTGAGTCATTTTTTAAGAAAAAGTGTCAAAATTGTCTGATTTCAGCTTCTCAAATGTGAATATTTTCTGGTTTCTTTAGTCCTCTGTGACAGTAAACTGAATATCTTTGGGTTGTGGACAAAAAGTACATTTGAGGATGTCACCTTGGGCTTTGGGAAACAGTGATCAAAATATTTCACCGTTTTCTGACATTTCATGGACCAAACAACTAATCGATTAATCAAGAAATGATCTGACAGATGAATCGATAACTAAAACAATCGTTAATTGCAGCCCTAATATGGTCTCTGAAGAATGGCAAGCGGATAGAGACATTAATTTCACTCAGTTTAGTCAGAAATGTTTATATCTTACATGGTGCTGAAATTGTTCATTTATCATTAATCGTTTAGGCAATTGATGGAAAATTAATTGACAGCAATTCTGATAATCGATTAATCTTTTAATTCAAATATCAAGCAAAATTGCTGACATTTACTGGTTCCAGTTTCAGAAATGTGAGGATTTGCTGCTTGTCTGCGTTTGATATCATTGTAAATGACATAAAATGTAATATATTTGGGTTTTGGACTGTTAGTCAGACATAACAATCATCTTCACTATAAAAAATCCCATCACCTTTGGCTCTGGGAAACTGTGACAGGTAATTTTACCACTTTCTAACATTTTGTAGATTAACGAATCTATTAACGTTAGTGGGAAAGATTAATACATAATGAAAATAATCTTTATCTGCAGCCCAAATCTTACACCATATAGTTAACTGTAACACATTACAGCTGGGTAATCTTATAGCTAGCTACCTAACTAACTGAAAAGTTCGGTAAAAGGTGTAAAATTAGGAAAAGAACAACTGTTAAGATCTATCATGTTATTGATACCATATCACCGAGCTCTCAAGCTAAAGATGCTCCTCACAGAAATCAGCTCCTGTGGTGTTCAGTTGGCAAGACAACACACGAATCACCAGGCACCAATTAATTAAATGGTTGCCAAGGATACTCATTTGTTTTACAGGGAGATGTGAGATTGTTCAGATTAACACACAGTTCGTGAATTTGTATTTTGTACTTCATGTCCAAATAACAACGTAGATCAAAATGCTCCTTAAGAGTCACCAACGAAGTTAACATTTATAGTTACCCAACAATGAAACAGGTTGGAAAACCACTAGAGGCTTTAACAAAGGGCTTATGATTTCGGTCAAGAGTGACCTCTAAGACCGTTAACTCGCCTTAACGGAGTATAAAGTTTGACAGAAACCATGTAAAGCTAACCTCAGTAAGTTAGCACCAGCTAGCTGACCGACAGCTACCGCCTGCGTTAGCCTTTTAGCTAGCTAGTTACGAGCTTTCAGTTGCGTTTTAAACCAGTCGGAGGTTCACAAACCTTTTGGGCGCAGACGGCTCCATGATGTATAACTTCGAAGAATAAAAAGGCAACGGACTAATCTTAAGTTATGGCAGTTTTGGGGCCAATAGTCAAGGTGTGGACATTGTCGACAGAGTCGTTGTTGTCAAAAACTAGTGGAGGGCCAGCTGAGTGTCCGTCAGAAGATGGACAGTTTGGGGATACAGTTTTCAACAGCGCTCCCTGTTGGGCCGGAGTACAAAACAAAAACACATCTTCTGTCCTTAGAAACCTAAAAACCATCAACAACCTGCAGTAAATAAACCACAAACACTACTGCACACAATGTAATCTGTTATATATTCATATTTATTAGTGTTGTCTGGCAAAAAGGAAAAATACGCCAAATGTGACGGCGTATCTTCTGACCAATCACAAACCGCTTTGCTGTGAGGTGGGCAACGGTTGTGCGCATGTGCGCAGGCGGCAGTGTGTGATATGAAAAGAGAGGTAAACAGCTAACAGTTAGCGTGTTTAAACGGTGAGATGTCTTATTCGTATCGTTTCCTTGTGTGTATTTCATATTTACTACAATCATGCCGCATTTTGAGATTTATTAAAGACCTTTGTTGTTCACTACGCCTGCCGGTTGTGACGGTTTATGCTAATGTCAGTACCACCATGCTGTGTCTGTGTTAGCATGCTGTAACGATGTGATTGTGTCAACGTCGCTTCTTCTGTCTTTTATAGAAACAAAAATGGATCCACAGAAAGATCTGCAGCCGCCCAAACAGCAGCCTATGATCTACATATGTGGAGGTAACGTTACATGGAAGCTTTTGCTCGTGTTTATAGTACAGTCAGATAGTTACTAATGCTAACGATGCTACCAGACCTACTTCTCTGCTGCTGCTATCACATCTTCTATTACTGCTAATGCTGCCATAACTACTTCTGTTTTTGGTGTTTAGTACTACTATAATTACTGCTGTTTTGTGTCTTTCTGTTACCTATACTATATTATACTATTATATAATTACACACAGTTCTAGTAGAACAGCAGTACTGTTAGTACTTTACTGATGGCCAAAATACTGCTGCATATCCCATCAAAGTTACACACAAAAATTGAACAACCACTATTTCACTTTTTTTTTAGCCATATCCTGACAAATTGACACACTGAAATCATTATAGCAGATCACGCAATCTGTTTTTTGCCTTTAACATTTGTGAATCTGCCAGTGTAAACAGATAGAGGAAGAATAGCTGTTCTTAATGGCGACTAAAAGTTATTATCTTCAAGATAATCCACATATAATATATGATTCAGGGTCATAATTTTTGAAAAAAAAAAGTAATTTAATTTTACATCCATTTGATTCTATTGTGCAAGTAAAATAACCTCCAACAACCAAACAATACACACAGCGCTTCAGCAGAAACTGAATAATTACATAGTCATTATAGCCTGACTGATGCTGAATTTTTGAGGCCTGTATCGATATCTATATTTGGGGCTTTAAAAATCCAATAATGATGTATCGTCCGACAGTAATTTTTTCTTTTTTACGTAAACATAGAACACAAACAACGATTTTAAAACAGATCCCCTAGGATTGTTTTTTTTAAATACATTGATTTTACAGTTCAAAAATCAACTCGTCAGAGCTCTCTAAATGACCTCAAACCTAGTTTTGCACATCTGTACTGCAATTTCTTTTTACTTATCAGCCGACATATACCAATACCGATATATCTGCAATAAGCTAATATTGGGCGGTGATCGTCTAGCTCTAATAGTATATTGGCTATATAGGATATTTTCCGTAATATTCTTTCTATCTTTATTTGCAGAATGTCACACTGAAAATGAAATTAAGGCCCGTGATCCAATCCGATGCAGAGAGTGCGGTTACAGGATCATGTACAAGAAGAGAACAAAGAGATGTATCCTTTAATATATATATGTGTGTGTGGGTGTGTCTGTATCTGTATTTTTTTTTTACATTTGAGGTATATTCATAACCATAATAATTGGTGAATTTTAGTTGTTGTTTTAGTTGTGGAAAGGAAGCATTCGATTTGTTTCTCAGACTATTATGCCTGAAAATGTGCTGAAGGACTATGATACCTGTACATTTCCTTAATTGTTTGATTTCAGTGGTTGTTTTTGATGCCCGATGAAGAAGAAGAAGAGGAGAGCAGCAGTTTTGATTATTATTGTTGTTTACTATTTTTGTAGTGTATGACCATGTAAATAAAAGAACTCCAGGCCTCTAGATTTCTGAATTATACTTAAAACTCACCCTTTTCATGTCGACACAAACAGGGCTGCTGCCCAAGTGTGATTGATGAAAGTTTTGGTTTAATAAAAACATGATTTTCACTGACTTTGACAGTTTTCACTGTTTTTTGTTATTTGTTATGATCTTTTAATGGAAATGTAGATACAGGAACATGAATTGTGATGAATTTTGTCGTTTAAAAAGCTAATTTCCTAATTGTTGTTGATTATTGTTATTTTCTAAGCTTTCTCCTTGTGGGAGAAAGCTAATCACTATTTATCTTTCAGTTGCTGTAAGATGTTCACAGTCTATTCCAGTGGTTCCTTTTTGGGTTGTGACCCCGTAAAACAAATAAGTGTCTCTTTTTCTTTGTTTAAATAATGATAAAAAAGGCCTGAAGTGCCTTGAATTATCCAGTGATTTGTAAGAAAGAAACACAAAGATTAGAGAAAAGTGAAAAAATTAACAGTCTTGTGTTGCACAAAAGTGTTTTATTTTTTTGCTTTCCTATCCTTTTAATTATCTCCTGACCACTCTGATGTAACTCATGGTCTTAACCCTCAGGGAACCACTGGTCTGTTCCAGTAATCATATTAATCTTAAAAATGAAAGTTTAATAAAATGTATATGTTATTTTTCCTAACTGCTGAAGTTAACAAATAAAACCACAGTGTAGTTGCTTTGCATCCTTTGAGGTGCAGTGTGAAGGTGTACAGCTTTAAAGGAATAGTTCAACATTTTGGGATATTCACTTATTTGCTTTTTACCCAAATTTCAGATGAGAAGATGGATACTGCTCTCATATCTGTATGGTAAATATAAGGCTTCAGCCAGCAGCTGCTTAGCTTAGCTTAGCATAAAGGCTTGAAACAGATGGAAACAGCTAGCCTGGCTCAGTTCAAAGGTAACAAGCTCCACCTACCAGCACCGGTAAAGCTCAATGATTGAACACTTTATATCTCATTTGTTAAATTTTGTGTGTACAAATGCCAATTCTCCATTTTACTATGGGTTATGTGCAGGTCTGTTTGTAGGCTGGGAGCAGTTGCCAGGCAACCAGTCGTTTTTACACTTTGAGCAGATTACACAAACAAGAAATAACGTGTATAACCTTTTTCACAGCAGGCATTTTGACATTTCATAGCAGGAGAAGCACGGGTGTAACTGATAACATTAAAAATGGCTGCATTCCATTCAGCTGCTTCAGTTTCAGGGTCCTGGTATTGTGCATGTGGACTAACTGGCTGAACTGAGCCATCGTTAACGAAATTTGTATCACTTGTGCTTTTCCTGCAATGACAAGTCAAAGTGATATTTAGAGGTACTGGTGGGAGGATTTTGTTACTTACAGGCTTGCTGTATCCAGTCTTTATGCTAAGCTAAGCTAACAGGCTGCTGACTCCAACCACACATTTACCATACAGACGTGAAAGTAGTAGTATAAAATAGTATACTCTTCAAGATAAGAAGCGTATATTTCCCAAAGTTTCACCCTATTCCTTTAAGTGACAAACAGGACTGCATTTAATGATTATTTTCATTATTGGGTAATTATTTTTTAACTGATCTTAAAAACTGAAAGGTTAAAAACTAATGACAACAACAAGTCCGACCACCAGCACTTGATACAAATTTTGTCAACGATGGCACAGTTCAGCCGGTGAATCAGCAAGCACAATACCAGGACCCTGAAACTCAGGCAGCTAAATGGAATTCAGCCATCATTAATTTTATTGTTTACACGTTGCCTGTGCTTTTCCTACTGTGACATCTCAAAACATCTGCAGAGAAAAACCCCAAAGTATTCAGTTCATAATTAAATGTAAAACAGAAAAGAAGCATCTCTTGATGTTTGCAAGGGTGTAAAGAGCAAATATTTCACTTGATAAATAACAGAGAGCATAAAACAATATATCATCAAAATTGTAATTGGTTGTTTTCCTGTTATTTGACTAATTCAAACATATTTGTTTCTCTTAGTCTGCATTAAAGTGCCTTGTATCTGCCATTCGTTCATTAATTTTTTTCCATATTTCTGTCTGTCCAGCCACCAGAGCCCTTTGCTCTGAAGTCTAATCTGAGGCTCTCCCATCAGAGCTGTCCTACTGCAGCACTGCATCGCTGTGGCACTTCCCCCCTCAGTGACGTCACACCTGACATCTCATCCAGGGGGCGTGTCCAACAGAAATCCCCAGCCAGGCTCAGATGTAGCCGCAGCTCTGCGAGAGGGAGAGGCAGGGAGGGAGGAAGAGTTTGAACACACTGCAGAGGGAGTGCAGCTATGGGGAACGCACAGGAGAAACCCCCGGGCAGCGGAGGAGGGGGAGGTAGAGCGGATCATGCCACAGCAGGGAGCGGGACGAGAAGCCGGGGTGGAGGTGGCGAAAAGCCCCAGACTAACAGAGCTCCAGAGAAGGGGGTGGCCAATGGCACTCAGAGGGAGAACAGCCCTGCTGGTGGACAAGCGGAGCAGGGCAGCCCTGCAGTGGACACAAGTTACCTGGACGCCCCTGCTGGGGCCCTTCCTCCTCACCTGGCCCGGCTCAAGAATGAAGGGAACCACCTCTTCAAACATGGCCAGTTTGGGGACGCCTTGGAGAAGTACACACAGGCCATTGATGGATGTGCTGAAGCAGGTGGGGAAGATATGAACAGTTTGTGTATTTTCATTAGAATTCATCAGTAGTTAATTCAAAGAGAAACACCTCTGTTGATTAGACATATTTAGGTCACAAAACATGTTTTACCCACAGTTATGTCTGGTTAAAGGAATTATGTATTGTTAAAATATACACAATATACCAAAAAAAACCTTGAATAGCCTGAATTAACAGTGTCAGTGTCAATACAGTTGTATAACACATGAGAGCTTCTGTCAAAGTAAACTACAACAAGGAGAAGGGCTTGCTTATTTTCTCAATTAATCTGTCAATTGTTTAGTCCTGGAAATGTCAGAAAATAGTGAAAATACCCCTCACAATATCCTAAAGCACACGTGGACTTATTCAAATTATTTTGTTTGACCAACAGTCACACATTCACATTTGAGGCATTTTTGCTCAAAAAAGACTGTCCCTTTAACCGTGGTAAGGAGTCCTACAGTCAAACACTTAAATGATAATGTGACTGCACCTTATACTTAATTTATAGCTGTTTTGAAATCATCTTTACAGTACAAATACTTCACTCTGCTGAGCTTTTACATGAAGACAAGTCATCAAAGGCTACTTCTGATGGCCAACAAGTCACTAATGTAGAAACAACAACAGATCGGTGACACAGAGACAGACAGAAAGCCTCTTCTAGCGTCTGTGTATGAGCCCTCATAAAGGTATCAGATACAAGTAGACTCAGAGTGCCATTTGGCTCCACAGTATCCCATGTCAATTTTGAATGCATCCTGCTTGTCATGCTGCACAGTTTCCTCTACTTATCAAATCAGCATCCTGCATTATAATTCAAATCCAGGATGAGCACAGGTCACTTTTCAGATCTGTCACCTACGTGCTTTGGTGAACTGGTAATCGCAAGTCTAACATCCAAAAAAACGCAACTGAGACGTGAGGCGTCATTGGTGATTTGTGAATGCAGTGGAGTGTTGGCACGAGACAACACCGCTGACCGTAGGCAGGAGTCGTGTGCTCGTGCGTGGGGCTTTTAGGTTAGATTGAATGTCATGCTGCACCTTTAAGAGCACTCAGCCAACTTTTACTCTCATACCTGGCAAGAGGGATAGCTTTTTCTGCAGCGCCGGAGCCAGGCTTAAAAAGATTAGGCCAGACTTGATATCATAGCAGACTTAACAGAGAGACTCCCAAAGGAAAGCGCAGAGAACAATGTGTGATGATGCCTCTTTTTTTTGGATATTGTAACTCACAAATGTAGAGTAGCATCAGCACTGTTGACATCAGTTTGTGGGAACTGAAGCAGCGTGTAATGACTGATGCTCTGCTGGCGGTTGTGAAACTGCAGTGGAGGCTCAGAGGAGAAAGGACAGAGTAGAAAATGACTCTACCAGAGGGACTGATAGAACATCCATTTATCTGTCTACCAGTCACCCCCTCAGCATCTCTGGACAGTCTGCACTTTAAATTGAGCTGCTTCTGTCGCCCCATTTCCTCTCGAGGCCACAAAGTACAGCGAAAGTTAAAAAGAGCTGTTCTTTATATGAAGCACTAGCCCGTCCTTCCACTTGTGTGTGTTACACTGAGATCAAAGATGACTGGGCTGTTCTTTCAGCGTCTGGTCTTTCAGATAAGTGTCTCTGTGCGGTTGTTCCCCCTACAGGCGTGGATAGTCCAGAAGACCTGTGTATTCTCCACTCCAACAGAGCAGCCTGTTACCTGAAGGATGGAAACAGCACAGACTGCATACAGGACTGCACCAAGTACGTGACGAGTGTCAGCTCTGTGCGTGTGTGCTTCTGTGTGTGTGATTATTTGCAGTTCTTTTGCTTGTTCATGTGTCCATTTAAAAGAGAACTTTGCATTGCACTCCTGTAACATTGTCGGGCTCATGATGCCCAGTTTAAAAAAGATAGAACCAGATATAATGCCTTTTTTATTCCTTTTTTCATGTCAAAACCTGGTGCCTACATTACCCACAATGCAACCTAACCGTTGACAGTTGGGTTGGAGATTATGTGTGATTATGAGGCGTATTATGCTATTACCAGCTAATGTAGCCTCGAGCTGAGATGAGGAGCGGGCTATAGAGGTCTGGAAAGCTCACTTCTTTCTAACTCTACACCACCAGATTTTTTTCATTTTCAAACTTGTAGTCTTTAAACAACGACCGACCCTGACTCGAGTGACATCACTTGAGGCAATTTATCAGATTTCTTACAGCTCCCACTGCATCCACAAAATATGCTTAATATGCTTAATATATGCTTAGAAAATATGCTTAGGCTTAATATGCAGTGGCGCTTCCCAGCTCTTGTAAAAAGACATTGGTGGAGTTCCTCTTTAAGATTGTGTTTGCTGGTATTGCATTTTCCTTTGTCTCAAAATGAAAGATTTCGACTTTTGTAGTTAAGTTACAGTTTTGATATTTCAACAGTTGAACTTTCAGGAGGTTAAGTTAAACTGGCAGTAATTGTTCTGTTCACACTGAGAACTGACAGAAATCTGCATTTGGAGAGCTGTGATCTGGATCAGTGTATTAGTAGTTGATCTCGGTTCATTACTGCATGCCTACTGAAATAATCTGAAGATTTATGTGAAAATCATTTTTAAAAAAGTTCAGTCTATATCTTCGATTGCTATGTTTGTTGGCAGACATATATAATATATATAACAGATATAATATAATAATAATATATATAATTTTATGTCAGCTTTTCCATAAAGCTTGTAGTTTTTTTAATATAATAGTTGTAGTTTTACTTTTAGTTGACCCTTATGAACTACAAACACACCACGTGACTGTTCATGGTGTCAGGAGGCTGCAGGAATCTCTCTGTCTAAAGCAAATACTCACTCACATGTTTATGAATGGAGAGCTACAGATCAGCCCAGTTAAACCTGTGACACAGTGAGCAGGTGTAGACAGTTTGATCCTCTGTGTCTGCGTCTCTCTGATCCTCTTAGGGCTTTGGAGCTGCAGCCCTACTCCTTGAAGCCCCTGCTGCGCAGAGCTATGGCCTATGAGTCACTGGAGCGTTACAGGAAGGCCTATGTGGATTATAAGACCGTCCTGCAGATAGACACCGGGGTGCAGGCAGCTCACGACAGCGTCCACAGGTCAGCTGAATACAGCCAAACATAAGAAACTGTACCTTTTGTAACTTCTAGAAGAAATCCAGAGGTTTTAAGGTTCATTCAAAAGTGTTTTTTTCACTTCTGTATCTGCTCATTCCAACCTTTCACTGAAAATGAATGATTTTCTTGACATTTGTGTTCAAACATTAGAGACAATTCTTTTTATGGTTGCCTTTATAGCATCAAATAGAAATACTCACAGTACCTCTTGGCACAATGTGCATTTGATAAGGGTTGAAGAGCTTTTTAATAATGTGCCATCAAGGCCAACACTGAAGAATCAGCTGCAGAGGTATTGGGTTGGGATGAGGGATTATGTTAGAGAACCACTGGTTTATATGAAAGACTGGATGCAAGAAACATGTGTACCAGATGTGGGGCTGGAAGAACGCAGCCCAGGAGGGTCTGAAGGCCAGGCTTACAGTAACCGCCCCAGGTTAAGTCAACACATTCAGCACCACGGAGAGTTCCCACTCCCTCAGTGTTGAACAGAGAGAAGGAGCAAGTCCCAAATCCATTATACATACTCATAAATACAGAATGTAATCCTTATAGTATAGTGTTTTGCAGTTAATATACAAGAAATAAACATACTTAATCTAATTCTTGTGATGTTGGACGTCAATCAAACTGTGATTTTAGAATGCTGCTACTTTATTTATTTTTCTATGGTGTTCCTGGAGCCGTTTCCCCATCAATCCACGATTAGATTTATTTTATTTCTCACTTGTTCCAGCCTGAATACACTACAGAACCTCTGTTCGGATAAGGAAAAATTCCCCCCAAAAAAACCCTTTAATGGGGATAAAAATGGAAGAAACTTCAGGAAGAGCAACAGAGGAGGGCTCCCTCTCCCAGGACAGACAAACATGCAATAGATGTGACGTGTACAGAATAGACCAACATAATAAAAATGACAGTATGGACAATCATGATGACAAAATTATAAATAGATTGTAAAGACATGCTTGATAAGCCTTTTTCAGAGAGGGCATTTTGACATCAGTAGGAAAAGCGCATGTGTAATATTATGAATGATGCTGAATCCCATTTAGCTGCTTCAGTTTCAGGGTCCTGGTATTGTGCATGCTGGCTCACTGTCACACACTGACATCGTTAATGTTATTAGTACCACCTTTGCTTTTCCTACTAAGACGAGTCAAAATGACTGCTGTGAAAAAGGCTCACTGACATCTAATTGAATCTCCTGTCAGTTTTGCACTGTTTGGGCAGGACGACTGTATGTCAGCATACACGTTTCACTTTTCACGTTGGTGTTCAACTGTCCAACTATCAGTTCCTCGAAGGTTTAGTCTCCTCTTGGCATCACAGCTAATATAAAGATGGCATATTGCATTTTCATCCTGTACGTCGTGCTCTCTT
Source organism: Oplegnathus fasciatus (assembly GCA_003416845.1). Classification (NCBI taxonomy): domain Eukaryota; kingdom Metazoa; phylum Chordata; class Actinopteri; order Centrarchiformes; family Oplegnathidae; genus Oplegnathus; species Oplegnathus fasciatus. The sequence goes on along the minus strand of NTHP01000011.1, from coordinate 1,714,982 downwards.
TGCCTCCTGCCAGGATCACCAAGATGCTCATCGAGCAGGACGGACCCGGGTGGAGAGAGAATCTCCCGGAGATCCCAGTCGTCCCTCTGTCCGTCCAGCAGCAACACAGAGACAAGCCGGTCAGCGCCGAAGTGGCTCAAGCCCGAGCTGCCAGGGCTGCGCAGGAGGAAGGTCAGTGACATCAATTCCTCTTAGCTCAGTGCGGGTGTTATGTCGACTACAGAGCTGTACATTTTAAAAAGGGCATATAACCTCCTAGTTTCTCCCCCTAACCCATTCACAAGCATACACACTCACAACTTAGCACACACATTCTCTTGCTCTGGCTTAAAATAAATGTGGCACCTTGATTATTTTTCTTCCTACCTGGACATGATTGTGTATTGTCTTTTCAAATATTGCCTGATGAATTGTGGGTGGTAAAATCTGAAATGAAACCCTTAAATTATGGAATTGTGAGGCAGCAGCAGCAGCAGAAGTCAGTCAGTGAGGCACTCCTGCTGAGAGATAGTGAGTGTGTGTGTGAGTGAGTGTGTGTTTGTGTGTCTGGGTGGATCATCAATAATGCAGAGGGGAAGGCGATCCGCACAGAGTGTAGTGCTGCTGTAATGGAACAATCCAGGTCAGGTTTCCTGTAGGCTGCTCCTGCTCACACAGACCAGAAGGCTCCACATGTATCATATATTCAAATATATTTAAATACATGTAGTGTAGTAAATATACGCAAGAACACACACACACACTCATACACTAGCAAATAAATTGCTTTATTTGTATGCACGGCATAAAATTTCCATACACAGGATTTAAATCTTACACGGATAAAGCACCCGACCTGTACAGACACACACACATACACACATACATACATAAACGCTTAATGACTGTAGCACATAGACAGAACAGAGATAATCTCAGAATAGCATGCTGCTGTTGCTGGGGAAACAGATGGGAAGTGGTTCAACTTCAGTGGTTAACGCCTCATATTTATTGGTAAAACCCCGTTTTGTCAGAGCAGATTTTACACTTTTACAAGATAAAGTACCAACTTCTGCAGTTCTGACAACAAGTCAAAAGTCAGTAGTTTGATAATCAGACATTTTGTTTCACTTCACTGGAAACAAAAAATGAGGGCAGTGATTCAGTCAGGCTAATAAGTCAGTGTCACGTGTTGTGTTGTGAGTAAGACAGACAAATGATTGTATTTCCTCAGCTGGAGACTCTCACGGTTGCATTCAGTATCGTTTTCACCATCACTTTCTCCACCTGTAAACTCAAAATGCGTCTTGGTCGGCTGTTTATAAAAATGACACCAAAGGAAGACTTGACTCTCCTGTGTGAAGCTAATGTGAGAGAGCACTGTGCTTTAAATAGCTCCAGATAATTTAGTGCTGCGCTGTGGTTGAGCTGTTGCTGACGCTGATATTAAAAAAACTCTCCTGATGCAAAAAAAAACAGAGCTTAGTCTGCCTGCACGTGTTTGATATTATAATGTTGTTTGGTTTTAGTGTCCATAAACAGGCAAATTATCATAATAGATTAATAACAGATGATTGTGTTGGTACTCAAAATGCACTTTCTGTCATCAAAATGACATCACAACACCAGGAGGTACCACCACCTATGATTTCATTATTGTATTTTATCTTTTTTTCAGGTTTCTGTGTACTCTCCATACCGTATATTATGTTGGATGAATATATTCCTTTAACAGCTGGTATTCTTCTGTCAGTTTTTATGTATTAAATTTCCTTGTTTTTAGAGTTGCATTAAACGCTTCAGGGGTGATCGATCTACTGGTGCTTTGCTTATTGATGTAGTTTCTCAGCTACAGAGCAGTCTTTGGAATAAAAAGTCGCAGTAGTAGTAGTAATATTGACCGACTTCTCTGCCAGAGGAAAAATGGGCAAGGCCACATGTACATGCACATGGCAAGTGTGAATTTCAAGCCTCGCTGAGTCAGTTTTGTCTGTGTATGTATCCATGGAGTCTCTGGATATGTTTAAGTGCCTGTGTGTGTTGCCCCAAGTCATTAGATATAGTGGCTTTCTCGGCACAGCAGAGAGCTCAGTAAGCAGGAGTCTGCTTCATTCAGACTGCTGCTGACAGGCTGATGGATTCATTGATCACTCTTGAAAAAGTCTGTGCGCTGAACTGATGAGAAAAGTTTCTTGAAAGACAAACAATATTCAGTACAGTCTGCCCTGACATGTGTAACATGTTCGAACGCTGTTTTCTTGGCAACATTGTACTTATGATGACTGTTCTTTGTTCACCTGTTTCAGTTTTGAATTTTTGCCAAATTGTATGTTTCTGCCAACAGCCAGAAGAAAAGATGCTCGCTTTACTTTACTGAAACGGGAAGGCAATGATCTGGTCAAGAAAGGCCACTTCCAGGAGGCTCTGGAGAAGTACAGTGAATGTCTCACCCTAAAACCTGATGAATGTGCTCTCTACACGAACAGGTATGCATGAAACAACCAGCAGATCCTTTACTTAAGTAAAAGTACTAATACCACACTGTGAAAATACTCCGCTCCAAGTAAAAGTCCTGCATTCAAAACCGTACTTAAGTAAAAGTATGAAAGTATTATCAGCAAAATCTACTCAAAGTATCAAAAGTAAAAGTACTCAATGGTCCCTGTCAGTGTTTTACTCTATATGTGATGTTTTTGGATTAATATTATTGCTGCATTAATGTGTATGTTGCATTTCAGTGCTGTAGATGTTTAATGTTGAGCTCATTTTAACTACTTTATATACTGCTGTGTCGTTTAATCTACAGCAATGCATCATGGTCTATAAGATCATCATATGTTTGTAGTGTTGCTGTCATGCGAGAACCACATATCTCTAAAAAGTCAACTTTTCTTGAGCCTGTTTTCAGCTTTGAGACTATGCATTTTCCACAGGGTTTTTAAGAGGGTTTTAAAAAGTTTATTTAAGAAGTAAAAAGTTTGAGAATTTTCTCCATAAAGGAACACTTCATCCTTCAGTATATCAGAAAAAATTTGCATTCAAAATCACCGAATTTGGAGATACATGGTTTCCACTGGACAGGAAGGGTATGAAAACTTGTAATCTGAAAAGTAACTAAAGCTGTCAGACAAATGTAGTCAAGTAAAAAGAACAATATTTGCTTCTGAGATGTAGTGGAGTAAGAAGTATAAAGTTGCATAAAATGGAAATACTCAAGAAAAGTACAAGTACCTCGAATTTGGACTGTACTGTACTTGAGTAAATGTACTTAGTTACATTCCACCACTGGAAACAATCCTAGCATGCAACTGTTGTTGAATCCCTCCTGAAAGAAACACTGTGTGCTTCAGAGGCACAGGTAGACACTGTGCTGTAGGTACAACATAAGGGTGTCTGTAACGCTTCTAAGAAGGAAAATCACAAGTAAGATCCTACCGAGCTCAATGATACTAACTGAGGGGACTAAAAAAGAGAAACCAAATTTTTGGGCCAAAATGTTTCATTCTAGAGACACTTTTGAGTG
>NTHP01000011.1:1666469-1711456 GCA_003416845.1 Oplegnathus fasciatus | reverse complement strand
TCCCAGAGCTTTAGATGTAACATAATGCTGATAGTAGAATTGGCTGATGATGTAGACAGTATAATAGGAAAAACAGCAGAGGGCACCACATGATCATCTGGTATGAACTCCAGTCTATTAACATCTGTTATCATCAAATATAATCCTTCTAACAGATATTACCATTGGCTGACTCCTGGACATGAGCTGAACATGAGAACATGTGTGAAGTTGAGATCTGGATGTGGTTTCAGATTTTCCAGCTGTGTTCAGTAGGGAGTGGGTCTAATGAGGGAGTAGAAACCTAAACTGATGGACAGTTTAACCCTCTGCAAGTGTATTTATTTATTTAGTTTATTATTTATTATTATTAAAGGAGCATGCACAGTATTAAACATAAATGTTACCTTTAGATGCACTGTAATGTACCAGTTTCTTCTGCAGTCAATGCAAATAAAGAGAAGCTGATTTGCTTACAGATTGGAGCTTGGATAACTGGGAAACATAAAACCCTGAAACAAAAATGCATCAAATTCAGATGAGACTGGTAGATGAGATGCCATTTTTTTTAAAAATTGGGCAATACCAGGCTAATCTCTGCGATCCATAACTTTCATTACCAGTTTACCACTACCTGTAGCAGGATCTTGAATGACAGAAAAGGACCTGCTGCTTTTCCTCTGACTCCTGTCCTGTTTTCTGCTCTTCTCCAGAGCCATTTGCTTCCTGAAACTGAATCGCTTTGAAGAGGCCAAACAGGACTGTGACTCTGCGCTGCAGCTGGAGCCGAGCAACAAGAAAGCCTTCTACAGACGAGCCCTGGCTTATAAGGGTCTACAGGTGCCATAAACACACACACATTCATTCTGTGGATTAGGCATTTGTGCATCTATTTATTGACAATATAAATGTTTCTGTGTGTGTGTATCTGTGTTTGACCCCCGAACGTAGGACTACCTGTCGGCCAGCAGCGACCTCCAAGAAGTCCTCCAGCTGGACCCGAATGTTCGGGAGGCCGAGCAGGAGCTTGAGGTGGTGACGAGCCTGCTGAGACAGAGCCTGATGGACAGCACTGCACACACACCGAGGGTGAAAGATTGTTTACATGCACACACACACACACACACAAACCTCTTCAAGAAGGAATTCAGTGATTCTTGACACACTTGACACTTTTTTCATTCAAAAATTAAATATATATTTTTGAAAAGCAAAGTTTTGTTTATCAAAACAACAAATTATTTTTTGTCATTTTTATTGAAGTTTGAATGGCTTCTTTTAGATTTTTAGAGATAATCCTTGTTTGCATTTTATATCCAATAGATGAGATATTACTACTTTAAACAGAAGTAAACTTTTAAATTTAAACAAATATTGATTTAATAGAACAACATCTGTTGAAGAACCAGGATCAACCAGGTTTCCTCACCAAAAAACTGACTGTGTTGATATTATGTATAAGAAACTTAGTTTTAGTGATTCAAAATGATCATTTAACATGTCCAGGTTTTTAAACCATAACATACAATTAACATATAATTTAAGGATTTAGCATATAAGTGAATTATCTGGAGAAAATGCTAAATAGCTGAAAGCACAAACTTACTTATTCACTTATTCATGTGTTGTTGGAAAATCAAACACTAAAGACAAACAATAAGCAAACACAGATATTGTAAAAACCCCAACATATATTGTGCTTTTAAAGGTTGCACCTACACAAACAAACTCCACCAAGAGGCTGACTTTTGTTTGTTTCCTCCAGGTTTGATGTTTGTTTGTGGAGCTTTATGGAGGCAGAGGACTGAAACAGGTGTGGACTCGCACTGTACTGTTGCAGTCGTGGAGTGAAAAGGACTTTCAAAGCCATCAACTGTAAGTAAGACCTGTAAAAATGGAAATGACTGGCGTTAACTCCCGGGACGCGCTCCTTGGACGACCAGCTCTCTTTCAGCTCTGCACCATCCGCAATGTGTGCGAACCACACCGTAACTCCTGAGAACACAACCTTACATAACGGGCAGCTTTATTTAAAAAAGGCTCATGTCAAGGTACTCATGACCTGCTTGCACTATAAATCATTCACATTATGATGTAATGTACTGTATATACAGGCTCATGTAACAGGCTGCAGAGCGCTGTTATATGGACACGAAGGAAAGTAAGAGTGTATTATGTGTGCCTTATTGAGATTTCTACCACAGTTAGGATGAAATACGCCAAGATTTAAAGTTTTATTTTGATTTGTTTTTAAGAGGTTGTGTTTGGTTCCAAATTAGTTCACTGAGCTCACAGAAGCAGAAACTGATTCAAGAGATAAGGAATTTAAAAAGGTTGTTCATGTATCCAGAGTTTCATCTATTTCGAGACTTTTGTCATTGTTTACATGTATTATCATCACAGCTGTTACTTATTAAAAAAAAAAGATAAGCCAACTACTTACTATAAGACATTTCTACAGCTAAAGACCCTCTAAAGTGAGGCGTTAGACTTAACTATCATTTAAGTTAAAATATCCCAAAAAATCCTGAGCTCAGTGCTGAAGTCTTTGTTAATTATAAATGGTCACTTCATTGGTTTACGCGGCTCCTGAAGTTAGCGTTACAGGCTCCTTAATCATGTACTGTAAGACTCATTGTAGGTCTCAGGTTCAATCTTGAATGTAACCAAGATGACTGTGCGTGTCTTTGTGTGTGTACAGTATTTACGTTTGAAAGAGTCTCTTATCAGAATACTGAACAGGTTTATCAATGCATCCTTGATGACTTTTTCCAACACTGGGAACTCTTCCAGCTGCAACAAGGAACTGAGCAAGGATGTCCGCTTTCACCCCCTTTTTATTTGCTCTGTTCATAGAATCCCTCACAGCCTCCTTTCAACAGAAAAAACAAATATACTTGGTATTAAACATACAGTCAGAACTGTCAGTCTACCCACCCTCAGACTGGTTTAAAAAGTGTAATTACGTGTATTTCCAGACTCTTGGTTCACACTTTTAAAGCCCTACGGCCATGCTCCACATACACAGGTGTTTTCATTTAATTTGCCTAATTAAATTAGACATTTGTCTAGACTGACTTTCACTTAACTTCACTAGGAGCAGAAGTCTTAACCAAATTGAGTGAAAACACCTGCGTGGGTGTGCAGGGCCTTTAAATATCTCTAATTTCTTTTGAATCTCCCATACATGCTTTTTAAATATCTGTCAGCCCTATAACACACACAAAATGTAAATCTTTGTATAGCACAATGTGCCACAACTTTGAGGTATTAAAGTATTAATACACTTTGTCCATCTTATTTTACCTTTTTTTTTCCCCTGGTATCGTCTAAATAAAAGCATAAAAATCTCAATTAAATGAAAACACTTGATATGAGGCTTGAAGTGTTGCTTCATGGAATGTAAAGAGCATGTACTGTATGTAAATAGTTTGACTGCAAATGTAAATAATAAACTGCTATGTGGATGCTTTAATGAGCCTTTGTTTCTGTGACTTTAAGGGAAACTGGATGTAAAGCCACAAAAACACTGCAGCAAAAGAAGTAAAAATGAATGTCAGTCTCTTGGCATGTTATAATGAACTTAACCATCAAGATAAAGAAAAGAAAACCATCTTTTTTATGTCAAAATATACAGACAACAAGCTTAATTGAGAATTTTATTGTGTAAGGATATGCATTTACATGCACATTATAAAGCAAATAATTAGGGAATATATACTTTTTCAAATAGCATAAGCTTCTTTTGACCAAGTTAGAAAAAAGACCTGGCACTAGTCTTCAAATAATAATATAAAACTCACAGGAGTTTAACAAAAGGAACATAAACAGGGTGGGAAATGTCCTGCACCAAAAATGTGTCAGTCGACACCACAGCTTCTCTGATGACCGACTCTTTGCTCCCAGACGAGCTTTGGCCGGTTGACATCCGAACGTCTGACGCTGAAAATGCTGATCGCTTTGGATCAACAGGGTTTTTGTTGCCAATGGGAGCTGACAGACAACACAGGCGAACTGACTTTGGCTACTAATTTTTGAAATATTATTCTACTGCCCCAACATCCTGAACTGAACTGACTGAACTCTTCTCAGATTTCTAAAATCATTCAGGTGTCATTAACTCCATTAACGGCTCTGTCAAGTGGCCTGAGAGCAGTCTTTGGTAGGCTAAACAAGCTAGTGTGACAGCTAGCATTGGGGTGAGTATTTAGCATCAGGTTTCATGCATTTCAAGCGATTTGTGAGGCAAATTAATTCTCTCATGATTTTTATGTTTATCATTTGAAGACGTACAGAATGAGGAAATTAAAATAAAATAAAAACACTATACAAAGGATTTTTCCCCAAAAGGCACTGTGGGTCCAACAAATATAAAATTATTTGCATTAATTTTGCATTTGCAAGAATTTAAGAAACTTAAAACACGTTGTAGTTAAAATACACCCAAAGCTCTGAATCAAAAATTATATTTTGATTTGAATATTACGGAGGGAGAATCATCATCATACATTCACTACTGAATATTAAATGAAAGATGTGCTCAAATACGCAAGAGGAGTTTCTCATTGCACCTTTAAGTATATCAGAGCTTTTTGTTGTTCCCTTGACTGGACACTTCTGCTCTTGATAAATAGTTATTTGAAAGCTTCATTTTCTTATTGCAAATACGTTGTTTGGTTGACTTCCTAGTTTTAGTGACTGATTACTAAGACGAGCCCCATGAGTTGTAAGAAATGCTACAGTTTCAAATTAAAAAATTGGGCTTCTTGTCTTTTCTCAGGTACGTTTACGAGGAATAACTTAAAATTCCCTTTCTTTAATTTACCTCTCATAATTCCATGATGTGCTAAAACCTGCCGTGAAAACTTAGTTACATTTGCACAGGTGCAACCACAAACAAAAAACTATTTTTAACCAGTGCAGACGGGGGCTTGTGAAGACTTACTTAATGCAAGATGGCAACTGCCTCAAATCCACAATATTTAAAAAGGAAGAAAGGCTACAGTTTGAGTCGTTCACAACACAATTCCTGCCCGATTACACTAAAAAGTTTGGACCCAACACAGGGCTTCAACATTAAAACCAACTTTCCCAAAATGGAAAATAAAGATGAGCAAAGACAAAAGCACAAAAAACACATTTTAAACAAAAGCAACAATAGTAATTTTTCTTATAGATGATTATGGAAAAATAAAATTTGCTACTGTATGGACTGGTCCCTCTCAGGTTCAACAATCCTTTAAGCTGTGGTGTTTCTCATGCCTGTTTAAGAAGTCACAGAATGAACTGGTGGCACAGCGGTGGACCACAGTGATGACATATCCATCCCTGATTCATGCAAACCCCCGAAGAAAAACAGATTTTTGCAGGTGTCACGAGGGAGAACAGGTTTAGGCTTTAACATAGCAGCTCAACTTACTATTGAAAAGAGTATCAGACATTTGTACTTGCTCCTATCCAGCTTTATCAGTTCTGCTTTTCGTACGCATCAGAAAAAGGGTAAGAGATGCCTTGAGCTTGGCTTCAGAAAATCAGGCTTTGCAGATCATCATAACAGCTGGATGGGCCTTCTGACGTATCTCACCACCCTGATAACCTACTTTACACCCGTCCACATACATTCAACTGTACCTACTATAGGCCTCGCTGCTCCCGCTGACGTTTCAACAACAACACGTCTGAACCAACTGATCCGCTCCGACTTTACTGTGCTCCTGTTTATTCACAAATCTCTCTCCAACTTCAACCTCGACCCTCTCTGTGACTGTATAGACTGACATTCCTCCGCAGCAGATAAAAATATAATTAGACTTAAACTTGACCACTAGCTTCCCAAGATGCACAGAGGGGGCTCCACTCAAGAGTGAAATTAGGTGATAAGGCCAACTGACCCAAAGAACAGGGGAGTTCCTTTAAATATCTGTTTGTATACAGCACCTCCTTGTTGGGCTTACAGGCTGTGCAGCAGTGTGTTTGGTGGTCTCTTTTATTTTCTCGTCTCTCTCTGGCTTCATGTCTGCGGTGTCGCCTCCACTCTCCTCGCTGATGTAAAGAAACGTCCCGCTACTTCCCTCCTTTGGTGAAGCAGGTGGAGAGGACGTTAGCAGGCGGTGGGTGAAGGCTGCGTGGCTACTCTGAGGCAGATAATGCTCCAGGCGGTCGTGCTCCACCTCGGGCATGGGTGCGATGGTGACGTCATTGAAGGTGGCGGTGGGCAGATGAGGATGGGTGTCCATTGGTGGGTGAGCTGGTCGTGAGGTTTCGGGGTCGGAGCAGCTGAGCTCCGATGAGAAGTGGCTACAGTGCGAGTCGGCCACTGAGGGCAGGCTGCCGCTCAGAGATGGTGAATCAAACTCGGAGGAGTTGGTGCTGCGCTGCTCCAGCAGCTGAGCATCCATATCTCCCCGTGTCTCATTCATTTTTGTTTCTCCTCTGCTGCTGCTGCTGCTGCTGGCTCGTTTCCAAAGCTTTCCTTTGCTCTTCTTGCCCCCTGAAGTGGAGGGTTCCTTTGACCAGGGGGACGAGGGGCAGCAGTGGTTGTCGTGCTGCACAGAGCAGCAGGCGGAGGGGCACGAGCACGTACCGCCGCTAGCACCTTTAAGACCGGCGGTGCTACTGCTACAGCTGGCTTCATCCAGGCTGCTGCTGGCGCTGCAGTGCCTCACCTTCTCCTGTTTGGACTCCACATCTGCCTGAACTTCCAGACTATTGTCTCTGCAAAATAAAATCACTCAAAATGAACTAACAGTAAAAGAAGAAAACATTTTAGTATTACAACTTCTATCTTTGGCATCTATCATGCATATTCGCTTTTGACTACAGGACAAAACAATTCCATAAATAACTCAAGTAACCGAATGACAAAAGATGTTTTTATGTGCCTCCAGCATCATTTTCTACTAAAGCAGAAAGCATGCATTTCAGTAAATACTGATAGAAACACACAATGACCTTCCTTCAACAATCTGACCACAGGGCGTCCGGCAAAAGGTACTAGAAAAACTAGGACGGGGAGTTTTTTAATTTTAAATAGGTCAGAAATGTGCTGCTGCAACAAGTAAGGTGAGTATGCTCTGACTACTGACCTTTCCAGAGGCATATATGCATTGAGGATGGATCCTGCCATGGCTTTTGTGCTTGCGTTGTCACTGATCGTCCCGAGACTGACGGTGGCCGACTCTCCGCTCAGACTGCAGCGCTCCTTCTGGACGTCAGCCTGCACTTCCATCCTGGAAATAACAATTGACACAAAATATAAAATAATTCAAGTCTCGATTAGTCGCTGCATGCTTTATCCAGTATAGAAGAACCAAGACCATAAAATGTATCCATGAAGGCTCTCGATAAACATTTATAGCTATGGAGAGATCATCCAGGTCCAGTCTGTTACCTGTTGTAGCAGCTGCCAGAGAGGCTGCCAGTGATGCTGGTCCCAGCGAGGGCGGTGGTGCTGGCGTTGTCACTCATGTTGTCCCGCTGAGTGGAGCTCATGCCGCAGCGCTCCATGTGGCTCCCGCTGACACTGAGGCTCAGGCCCGTCAGGCCGCCGACACTCGCTCCATCTCCGAGGCTGGGATTGTTGAGGCGAGTCTCAGCCACCGAGGTTGTGTCTAAGGAGGAAAGGGGGAACAGGAAGTGTCATTTTATTGATTTACAGAAGGTTTTGACTGAAAGGGGAGAGACAGGCACACCATTTCTAGGAAGCAAAGAACTATTTGGCTGGAGAAACCAAAAGAAGAAAGAAATAGGTTAAAAGGATGAGGAGGGAACTGAGCCATGAAGACAGCAAACAAAAGAGAAACTGAGGTCATGGCCTTAAGTTTATTCTTCTGAAGTTACTATATGAATGACTTTACTGACTTTTATAAGCTTTAAATTCATCCTGGGACAACAGACTGATGAACTCTTAGGTGTGAATACGTGTCATCAAGTCTCACACCTTATGTTCTTGGAAAGGTCCCTGCCGTCATTTGAATTCATAATTACCATTGGCTGTGTCGACAGAAGCTGTAAGAAATACAATCCGTCTCCCTTAACGCCTCCCGGGAAAGCAAGATGAGCTCGACCTCACGCGGCCGTCAGCTCGACAGTGACAAACACACGCCAACAGGAAAAAACCACTGACACTGCGCCAGTCATTTCACACCATCACACACCTCCAACACTTGTCTCCCATCAACTGTTTTGGCACTTCATAGGCTATGAATAATCCATACGTACACACAAAGGCACTGACAGATGTAGGTGTGCTTCTGCGAGCCAAAAAACACAAATGTGCCAGTACACACAGCTACTATAACCCCCTTGTGTTATGGTTGCTAGAAAAAGCTGCAGTTTTTTTGTAAATATTCAGGTGTTGTGCTGATTGTGCCAATAATAATGACACGTAAGCCAGTCTACAGTGACTGTATGACAGGTTTTACATATTTTTATCATAGGATTGATAGGATGTATTTTATTTTTAAGCCTGTGTTCTCTATTTCACCTGACTGCGAGGCAAATTTCCACTTGGGGGCAATAAAGTTTAAGTTGTGCTTCTGCCTCTTGTCGTATATTCTGCACACTCCTGGGATCACGTAAGAAATCAGTGGCATTGCTTCCCTGTGTTGTTCGTCTTTCTTTCCATCAGTTAGAGATCCTCACCTGTGGCTGCTGCTCCACTACCTATGTTGTCGTTTTCGTCGTCAAACTCGATTCGCACCCCTTTGCCATTGCCAGCAGACACTCCGCAGCCGCCGCTCCGGCACAGTGAGATCGGGACAACTCCGTAGACGTAAGCCAGCATGATGGGGACGCCGATGCCTGCACAACACAATGCAATCACACACTTACACAGTGGAAGTTTAATCGAGGTTTAAACGTACAGGATATTCCTTTACAAACACTGTAAAAAAAAAATCCAAGCATAACCACCTTTTTAGACAGTTCAAAACAGAAAGACAAGAATGGCTTGTGACAAATGTTTATGGCCGATTTCCAAACCCCAGATGATGCTTTTATACTCGCTTTATAAGAGAGACCCACCAAAGGAAACCCTTTTAAATAATTCAAATGTTGTTGAGAAACAGATGGTGAAGGAAAGAAAGTGAAGAGGGAAAAAAAACCCTTCTTTCTTACCAACAGTGACTGCTGCGACCACAGGCGACACGATCACAGACAGCGTCACACCACCAGCTATTACCAAGTTCCTCTTGTGTTTAGAGATGTCTTTGCCCTCATAGCGATTATGGATCTGAGGAGGAAGATCGTTGTTAACTGCCTTAAAAAATTAAATCACATTATTGGCAATTGTGACTCTGAAATTACACAAGGCTGTAAATTTTCTTCTCAGCTGTCTGGCGTTAGCTCTCACCTTTCTGCCCACATAGACTGGGATGCCGATGATCATCGCGGGGATGGCGATGCCGGCTATGAGGGCGATGCCCACGGGCGCGCCAACCAACGTGCCGAGCTGCCAGAGGATCTTCTTCTTTCTGCTCCAGGGCTTCTTCCCCCAGAAGGTGCAGCCTGACGGACTGAGAGGATTGGAGGGAGTGAGGAAATGGATTGTCAGTGTGTTTATCATGGTTACTACCAACTATTAAACTGTAGAAGAACTGATGTAAAATAATGAAATAAAACAGCTGAAACAATGATCTTTGCTTCTGAGAATATCATAATTTTAATTAAATTAAGTTCTTTAACTATCAGTGCACAGAAGAGGCTCTCAACAACTCAGATTTTGGTCAAGAATGAACTTTCACACTAAAACAAAACTGAAATTCAATGCAAGATGAAAACACTGAAAGGAAGGGTGCTCTGGTAGCCTAATGTTTAGGGTTTAAGGTTCAATTCCGGCTGGGGACGTTTCTTGCATGTCAAACCCCGCTCTGTCCATATGTTTCCTGTCTCTCTACACTGTTGGCTCTCAAATAAAGGCAGAAAGCCAAAAAATAATCTTAAAAAAGAAAAACACCAAAAGGAAACACAACTGTTGTAAATACAGAGTGCAGATGAGCAGTTTTTTTTCTCTACTGTGAGTTTGTCTCACCTTAAATAGTGCAGGTCAGAGATCTCCTTCATGCAGAGCCAGCAAAACTCGCAGCCGCAGACAGCACAGGTCATGTGATTACAGCTTCCATCATTCATCTTGATGATGTACGCAGCACAGCGAGGGCATGGCTTGATGTCATCACCTAGTGGAGGTTGATTGAGCAAGAGAAGCATTTTGCAAGCAGTATTTTTGGTGAATATGTATAGTGCGTACTGTATACTGTGAATTCATCCGTGCACGAGTATGAGGGTAAAATAAAGGCGATGGGTGTGCTGACGGTACAGATGTGTGTGAGGTATTAATGTTACCTGCAGCTCCACTCTCTTGGCTGTAGCTGAGGGAGGAGGACCTGAAACTCCTCAGCCGGAAAGTTTGGGCCCTTTGTTGCCGTGCTGTGTCACACGTCTGGTTGGGATGCCACAGCTGTTTGCAGTGGTAGCAGAACTCGGTCCCACAGCCTTCACGTCCACAGGTGATCTTTGGGCAGCTGGCACAGCCGAACGCAATGACTGCGTAGCTGAGAGAGAAAAGAATTCAGCCAAAATGGTGGTTAGTATTTGCTGAATGCATGGATGTAGTAGTTTAGCACAACACTAGGGGTCAGCAGGGCTAAAGTGACAAGTGTAGGGGTAGAGCAGGAGTATAAAGCAACGGTGGGTAAAACCACGGAGCGATTTATAGTATGTTTAAAAACAAATATTCACTATACTTTCACACTAGCACACACTGCTGCTATTTACATCTCCAGGAATCCAATACTTTGAGGAGTGTTTGTTCTATAAAAACAGGAAATTACTGACTTTCCATGGTGATTTCACCAATGAGCTCTGTTACAATAAATCAGTACTGGCACAATCAGTTCTGCATGACTGCATGTCACCATAGTATCCCTCATCAATCATTACAATGGACAATTTAAGAGCCATTATTGAAAAGTACATTGCATGAGCGAGGCAAAGTCCAACAACTGTTTTGTTATAAACATGTAAATTTAATATAAATTGACAAACTATAAAATATAAAAATCAATTGTTGCAGCAGTCACTTATACCCCCACACAATTACTGCCTCAAATAAATGGATTTATTATCTGTGAAAATAATTAAACGTAAAATAAAACTGTTTCCCCTTGCTTGCTGACTCACAAACCTAGTTGTGTCCCTCTGGTGTGGACGAGACAAGACATTAATAATCATTTTGTTGAAAGGAACGCCTTAGATACTGCAGACAGGAGTGCAGAGCCTATTAATAAAGTAAGTATATATGACAACCTCAGTTAAACGCAGAGATTGTTGCAGCCAGTCAGCATAGCAGGGTTATCATGGGAACATTAAAAACAGACGATAAGGAAAAACAAACACTCTGACGCATAAACTGGACAATGTGTAACAGCTCTGTACTGGATATCGCTGTGTGCAGAAGCATAAAGGTCCAGTGTAAATGATGATGAAAGAGTCTGCAGCTTGCATGAAACCCTCAACTGATCAGCTCAAACCCTGTGAACATGTATCATAATATCTGTATTTATAAATGTAATTCTGTAAAGCAAAGCATGCAGCAAGACAGAGCCGCTTATTCAGTTCACCACAAATTCCCTAGAAATCATTAAAGCTAAGTAAGCAGCAGCATCAGCTGATATACACAGCTGTTAACTTAGTCAGGATCTTGGTAATTAGGTAAGTATTTAATCCAATCGACATGCTAACATCAGCTGATACCAGAGAAGCAACAGTGACGACAGTTGTTGAAGTAAGCAGAGCAGAATTAACTTTTTAATGTTAGTAAAGGTGAATTAGCATTCCTTTATTTCTGGCAAAAAATAAATAAACAACTGGTGAAGGTAACCCTGGCCCTTGGACTATGCATTATTTTTTATAAACACAGACATCTAATAATAACTAAATTACTTAGAAAAAGAGTGGAGTTGCAACAAGTTGATTAATCGGCCACCATCTTGATGATCGTTTTTTAAGCAAAAATGCAAAATTTTAATGGTGAGAAATTTGCTGTTTTTCCTCGTCTTGCAGTATAGTAAACTGAATATATTTGGGCTTTAGACTGTTGGTCTGACAAAACAAAACATTTGTACACATCACTGTGGGCACTGACCATCATGATCGGGATTATTTCAGTTTTTTGATGCTTTACAGAGCAAACGATTAATTAAGAAAAAATTTGGGAGATTAATCGATAATGACAATAACTTATTAGTTGCAACTCATGTGCTGAGATCCAAGAACTTTTAGGTTGTCTGGACTATGAAAAAATGTGGTGAAAAAAAAGTGATCCAGCTTACAGCAAAGCAGGGAGATGAGGTTTATTAAAAGCCTTTCTTTGCATGATTATAGTTAAAAACTCCCAACTGGTTTCACCCTTACAGGGTCTTCATTTGGGGCAAAGTAATAAAAAGACAAAAGTTAAAAAAAAGACAGTAAAGGTGGACTATGATCACAGATACTGTAGAATTTCCATAATATTTTATAGTGGTTTTCTGTGCTATGGTGTCATAAAAGAAACAAAAACAAAATGTACCAGTAACTGATGTAATGATGTCATTTCACAATGCTTTTTTCAACATTTCCCTAGAAACTGCCACACTTCGCAATAGTAGTAGTAGTGTGTGGGCACCATATACAAAGAATTCAGTCTAGACTGTTTCCAAACAGTCTCCACTGACACCACAGTGAGGCAAACTGATGGCAAATGGTGTAAAAGTCATAAAGTGGATGGGAGAACTTCCAAATGGACCTTTTGGTATTGTTACTATCCTGCGTTTTCCCCACATACATTTCAGCGTGTAATCATAATCTATCAGTGTAACAACTACATTCCTGTTCAGTTTTGACTCATGTTTTTACACTGATAATTAGTGGTCCCCTTTTAAAACACAACTTCATCTGCAAAAAATACAACAACAGTGTTGAACTATGTGTGACACCACTGTAAGACTCTACCCTACATAAAGATAAATGATTTATATCTTTACGTCAAATGTTCGTGCAGAATCTCCACTTCGACAAACCTCACTGCCGAGCTGAGCAACACAGCACAATAACTTAGCGGGCGTAATTATACAACAATAAAGAGTGACAGCATTAACCAGTGGAGAGAGTGTGACAGTGAGCCAGAGCTTAACTGATTAGATGATGAGAGCAAGAAGAGCTCAAACAAGCCCATGAAAGAGCCATTATTCTAACGGACAGGGTCAGCAGTGTTGACGCAACAAAGCCAAGAGAGAGAGAGAGTGAAGAGTGAAGCCATTACTGGACTCAGCAATCACTCAAAACTAAGCTAACGATGATAACTGAATGCGGGGAATGTGGGCTAGTAACTGCTCCAAAACTGTTTGAACCACTATACATGAACACTCTGCATCGGCTAAAAAATCAAAAATCAAATCAAATAGACTGTCGCAAATGCAGATGAGCAGTTTTCATTATGCCGTGTGCATGGTGGTAGTCGTGGCCTAAAGGTGCACTAAACAACAAAGTAAGGCAGGGTGACCTAGTGAGCACAATGTTAGCCTCAGTTCAGGCCCCTGTGAGCAAACTGTTGAATCCTGACCAGCTCCGAACATACAAGACCCTGACCTGACCCTCACCTACCCTGTCACCTCCTCGTGAAAGAGGGAAACCAGAAAAACAGTTTCTCCCTCAGAGAATCAACAGAGTTTCAATAACATCTTTTTTTTGAGCAGTGGCTGAAGGAACGGACTGAAGTTTTCAGCAGTTCCATCTGACCGCAAGCTAATAATTTACATCGCAAAATACTCTAATTCAATACCTGAGAGTTTGTTTTGTTTTTACTTTTTTATGTTCTTCATTGTTTTACAGTTTTATTGTTTTATTCTGTGTGGTACACTTCCATTTTCCTGGTCTTGCAGTCTCACTATTTTAGCATAAACTGCTTTACTGTAAATAAAATATAAAAGTATTAGGATGATTATTATTATTAACAACAACAGGCAAATCACTACCAGCTTTATGAAGATTTCAAGTTTTAGTATATTAGTATGTGTGATGAAGGGCACCAAAAATAAACCTAACCTGACTTAAACATTTACACAATAAAAATGTTATATTTAATTTTAATATTATTCATACTGGGTCTGAGCCCCTTTTTCCTGTTTAATATGTTCCTATATTTAGGGATATATATATTTAAGTTACTCTACAGCGTATCACCATTATGTGGCTAGAAAAACGACAACAGGCATCATCATCACTTGCTGCTCACGTCTTTTGGCTGACTCATTAGGCTGACAGAATAAATGGGTCTATTACTGCTACGAGATATTTATAACTCGGGCATCAATGCAGGAGCCGGGGTGAACTTCAAAAGGCCAGATTACAGCCTTGAAGTTTCCTTGATGTAGCTGCTTACTATGCTATTTTGGGACTTGTGTATTTGTATGAATCATCAAGCACATCTCAGGTAACCGAAATAGAGATTTTAAAATAATGAATAAAAGTTGTAGTCTATGTGGAAATAATCTCCTATGAAACTTTAATGGCTAACTGGCTAAATTAGACCCTGTCAATTTGAGTGTGCTTTGTTGCCATAAATCTTATGTGGACGACACTAAATATGAAAAATATTTAACATTTGTTCCTACCCTTGAGTTACACCTGACTGCATAATCTTTATGTCATTTATCTGAAAGACGAAACCCCTTTTTAAACCATCATGTCACCCTCTCCCCCTTACAGAATCATAAGCTATCACCTAAATTCAGCGGGCGAGTCATATTTTAGGTGAAGAGCAGGTTGTCCTGATACATTATTCAGTAACCAACCTATATAATCCCTCATCTCTCTCGTTCTTACCCGCAGTCAGGGGCCGGGCACCAGCGGCAGTCAGGTTCAGCCACCAGCCACCTCCTCAGCATGAACTCCTCGTACTTCTCCATAAGGGCTCGGTCCCCCAGGATCAACTGGATGTCGTGGGGATTGAAGCGCTCCGAGCACTCGGGGCAGCAGATGTTGACTCGAGACTCTGAGATCTCGATGCGCAGGTACTGTCGCAGGCAGTCTGCACAGGAGCGGTGGTGACAGGTCATGATGTCTGGGAAGCGGTCGCGTGCATGGCGCAGTAGGCACAGAGGGCACTCCAGCAGCTCTGATGAAGACCCCGACACTGATAAGGTCGACGCTGCGGCCAGTGCAGAGTGGGTGGAGGTTTTATCGGGGAAAGTCTCTGGCTGGACGCTTTCGGTGCTGGCGATGCCGTCCACTCCAGCTCCGGCCTGCAGAGGCCTGGGCTTGCGCTTGGGGTCGCGGTCAGGCCGGCGTCGTCGACCGAAGAGTGAGTGGAGGGACAGACGCCGCTTCTTGGGGGTCTTTCGAACTGAGGGGAGGCTAACAGAGGAGGCGGCAGAGTGAAGGTCTCGCTCTGAGCCTGTGCTGCCATGATGCTGCTGGGTCAGGCTGCTCATCACGCCAGAAGGGGCGCCGCTGGTGCTACGACCAGAAATCACCACATCAGGAGAGGAGATGAGGGACGGGGAGAGGGAGGAAGATAGAGAGAGAGGGACTGGGGTTTAAGGGAGGGGGCTGGGCCGCGGCTAGCTAGGACATAGTGGCGGAAAGCTGGTATAGGAGGTCTGGAAGGCTGTAGTGTGGTCTGTCCCTGGTTTAAATCACAGTGATGAGATGTAGATGTTCAGATCTAGGACACCAACCTGACAGAGACAGAAAAAAAAACAGAAAATCAGGTACAGAACCAAAGCTGAATGCATTAACTTTTAATGTTCTGCAGCAAAAACAGAAGCATTTGGAAGCGAGATGTAGTGGTGTGTTCCTCAGGATGCATAACAACCAATCAACTGGAGATGAGATATTAAAAATCTGACAAAAAAAAGACCACAATCAGTCTTCTGGCAGGCTTCAGGCAAGTCTTCTGCGTATGTGCGTTTGCGCATGTGAGACTGCTTACATAAAATGACTGCAGGCATTCCCTAGAGTGCGTATTAGTCATGTGTAGGCAAAACAAGATGAAATCCTGTGTTTTCCCATCGTAGATCTCAGATGTGGCCACAGCTGTGTCAATGTGCCTCTAGAGCAGCAGCCACACCTTGCCTCAAATACTTCCACATGCAACTAAAGCAGAACTCATCCGTGAGAGTGTGTTTAAGTGCACTTGCAGTGGATGTGAAGGGCAGCTGTTTGAAGATGATACTACACAAACAAGTACAAGTAGTTAAAATTGATTCTCATGATTCTGTGCTCCTGATGTACATCGACACAAACGACATACTAAAGACCTTCAAGTAATGAAAAGCAAATTTCGTGCTGAAGTAAAACAACACGGTTTGTGGGTGTGGTGCTATGCAGGCTTCCATAGAGCTGACAGATCCCAACCCAGTTAATGGATTTACATGTTTTGGATAATCACATTTGCCTTGGACTGGTTCCTAAACAGACCAACTAATGGAAGGAGCAGAATAAAATGAGTGCTAATGTCTCACTATTTGCATTTCAGCGAGGGATACAACCCCAAACTTTAACATTGACACCTGATTCTGTACTGCATCACCCTTTTAGCAACAATAACACCGGGACTCCAGTTGTACAAAACATCTGAATAAATAAAAGCTTTAACTTTTTTAAGTTGACCTGTCCTGTTTTTTTGGCAGACCAGTCCAAAATCCACGACAGATCTTTAAAAATCAATAACCATGGTCACATCAGGTTGTAATATGGCTTTAAAAAAATCAAGTGGTGTGTTCCCAGCTTAAGGGAAGAAACAGCATGTTTTATTTATGTCCTCAAATTCGTCCACCTCATCTCTCATTTGGGAAACAACAAAACACAACATTGCAGACAAACGACTGACATCAGCAAGAGGTGCTGCAGCTGAGGGCTGTGCAATGTTATTAAAAAACACTTGCATCTCCTTGGAGTATACTGTCAGACTAGTTGAACCATGACACACACACACACAATTTACTCTGTTGATTTATTAGTTCACTTCAACATAATTGTTACCACTATTCCAACAAACACATTCTGTGCCCTGGTTAAGAGATCTATCTATGTTTAGTTTAACTGCAAGGTTTAAACCACAGAACTTTGAACTAGGGCTATCCTCGAATCAGGATTTTCAGAGTCGACTCCTCAAACCACTTCTAACCTCACAAATATGAGAAATATATACTTCACTCCCCTGCTCAGTTAGTGTCAGTTCAGCACACCTGCAGAGTGACCACCTTTGTTCATCACCAGTGATGTGAAAACATCAGATTTCCACACAGTCAGAGACAGCAAAAGAGTGCGTCCTGGACATAGTTCAGTCATAACATCCTAGCGCACCACGGAGCGTCTCTCCTGCCGGGCTGCTGACAGCTCTGTAAGCCACACTCAATCACACTGGACTGCAGTAGAGGAGGTTGCACCAGCACCTTTTGCTGTCCGGCGTCACGCTGTCCTCTGTCTCCATTACCCTTCTCTACCTCCATCACAGTTACTTTTGTGGTGAGGTCATTTTGAGACAAGACTCGGTTTGTAACGTTTACAGCCCGTCCTGCATTGAACAATGCAGTGATCGAGTGCCAAAACGCAAGTTGACTCGGGGTCTTCTCGACTGATGACTTGAATCCTTCACTTTTAGGGGACGGCCCTAATTTGAACAACTTTCCGTATTTGTGCGATACCGTGCGACTTTGCCTTCACTGGTCCTGACATGTCCTCAAAACTACAGGTACAGATTCACCTTTCAAAATCCTAAAGCGTACTACCAAAGAGGCTAAATGGACTGATTTCCCTCTGCTTCTGTGTGCTCTTGTGTTTGTGTGTGTTTGTCATTAGGGACTAATTTCAGGAAAATTCCAGTGGGAGCCAAAAGGTGACTAATTAACAAGCCCACTGCAAATCTCAACTGGGACAGCAATCCTCCAAAGTGCAAACACTCACTCTCATAACCTAGAAACCTTGGTTTGACTGGCTGGGGTTTTTCCTCCTCTCATGACATGCAGGCAGCAGTTAAGTTTTACTACAGCTACTTTAGTATGAGACGAGAGTTTTAAAAGACTTTTAGCTGCACAGCCAGAAGCCAGATTCAGTCTGGTGCATGTGTCAACTCTCCCCTTCCTCCTGCATATCAACCAAATATTATAAGTTAAAATAATTCTGCATTAACAACTAGCACTGAAATGCATCTTGGGTGATTTGATCACAGACTCAGGCCACATTTGGAAGGTGGTCAGTTGATTTTTCTATGCCAAACAACTCGGACAAGATTTCCTAGCTGAGGTACCAAATTGCTACTTCATTTCACTTCTCCAACTGAATTATGGACAGGCGCAAATGTGTGGTTTTTTTCTGTTTAGCAGCAGTCAGTTTCCCACAGAAAAAATGTGAAGTGGAAAGCAGAATCTCATCCCAAGTGGCCACTTGATGTGCAATTGAGAGGCTTTTTGATGCCGGGAGTGGGCCTAAACTGCAATCCATCTCGCACACATTTCAGATATGAGGTCTAAACATGGCTTACACCCTGCAGGGAAGGTCTCACTATCCAATACCCCACCTTTCAGATCACCTCTGCTACTTAGGAGCTCCTACAGTTTGCTAGGAGTGGAATATACTGCAACACAGAAGTAAAAATGAGAGGGAAGACGTACAAAGCTTTGGAGCCGTTGATGTCTCGTCTCGCTTTGAAAATTCATATTAAATTGAAAATTGCCAGAACGTTTTCATAACTGACCAATGCTAACTGGCAATCAACCCAGTATGAACCACCTTTATTTTTGAGTTCCCTCCTTATGAGTTTACATTAGGTATACTCCACACACCTTGACTGTAATACAATAAGAGTGCTATAAAATATGGGCAGTGTAAACATCTAGTCCTTTTATCACTTCTAAGGTCACATTCAGAGTACCAAAACTATGACTGCTACGATATCAAGGTGATAACAAGGCTGTTAGGACTTGGAAACAACACCTCAAGTGGTAGAGCTGCTCTTGATTCTCAGACGACAAGAAAAAGTTGCAGTTTGTGCAGTTTGAATGGCAGGTGGGACGTGCTCACAAGATGACTTCTTATACGGGACAAAGGTAGAAGTAGCCGCTAGTAACAGACTGCACAGACAAGGAAATAGTTGGAGCACTCACACCGTTTGTAGCAATACACACTGGCTGAAAGCAAATATTATCACAATCAGAAACACTATAGTCCTATTATTGTTGGGGAATAACTGGGGAAAAACTGACGGACCTGCATCAGTAACAGTCCTCTTTGATGTAAGACAAACACATGACAGCAGCATTTTAGAAGAAAGATTTAAAGGCTTATTTCAGTCAGCGACAATGACAGTGCTGCTTGCGTTACTCCCACATACTCAGACAACTTGTTTAGCTTTTTTTCCTTCAAAATTTCACAACTGAGGTAAAATATCTTTTCAGTTTTTACCTGACATCATACATTTTTGATTAAATACAGCAAAGCAAACGTATGACATGCAAGTGTGATTAATTTTAGTTATTTGCTGAGCTGAGTCTCACAGACCCTGATGGTATCTTTAAATTTAGTTATTGGTGGTAGTTAAAACAATATCCTCACTCAATAATAATCAGGCCTTTGCTGTGTGAAATAGTATCTCTGCTCCTTTCCTCAGGTTATAGTACTATTTCATAAAAGTAAACTAAGTTCTCACGTTAGCAGAAGTGGTTGTTAATTCAGAAAGTAGCCCACCTCTGATATAAACCGAAGACTCAGAGAAGTATCTCTGTGGTACTATATCAATTATCTAACGGGCAGTACACTTAATATTTCAGTGTCAGAAAAAACCCCGAAATAAGACAAACACGAGTGTGGAGGACTAGATGTTACGAAGCAGCCATATTTAGCTGACAACCACTTACAAGTACATTTAATGTAAAGTTAACCTGTATGTTAAACTGTGAACTAAAGATAAATGAGATTTCAAAATAAAGTCTAAACCATAATTGCATCTCATCAAGCCATTAGCACTGCAGCCAAGTTGTAAAGAATAATGTGTTTTAATTGCTCCTTCTCCTAGAGTCACAATTAAAACCCAAAGCCTGCATGACATTTAAGCAAAACAAAACACCAGCGGACAACGCAGCATGAGATGATGTGAGGTGACATGAGACGGCACATCAGGCAGTTTGTTGGTGCTGCTTCCTCGAGCTGTGTCAGGGCGATAATGCTGGACTCAAAGACAGACGGTGCTGAATTTGGAGACAATACTGTAGCCTGTAAACCGGTAATGCTGAAGCTACTGACCATGAAGATAACTTCCACTGTGAGGCTACTGGCTAAAATGATGTCCTCACACTATAATTCCACATCATAACAAAGCTTGATGATGTATTGGGTCAACTAGCCAAGTCACATGAGCAAGAGGAAACTTTAACAAGGCAGAGGAACAATTTCAAGCAAGCCGCAAGTCAATGTGAAATTACACTCCCAAGGCGTAATTAAACTGGAAAACCCTGCCTCGGCACTGCACCGACAGTGAGTGGGACTTTCCGTGTGACTGCGGTCGGTGTGTGTTTGTCTTTGTGTGTGCACGCACATGCATGTATTCAAGTTCTGCGGCTCTAGGGGCAATCACATGCAACCGCAGCTCACACACTGGGATGGTGTCCCAGTTCCCGAGACAACCCCGGGGCAGGAAGCCTACTGCGGCAGAATAAATGGTTTCAACCTTCCGTCAACTCTTAAAAGAAATCACTGAGCTTGCATCAGCTGATGCTAAGCCATGATTACCATTGTAATATGATTTAAATCTGTGGTTTTCCACTGGAGGGACAGGTCAATGCAAGGTTACTGAGATTTTTTGGGAGTCACACTATAATTTATGTGTCAAGATGGATGGGAAAAAATAGTAACAAAATGTGTCACTCAGGGCTGCAGTGGTAATGGTTTTAACAAGTATGGCCCTTCAGACCACGAAGCAATAACATGTTGGCTCCTGCGTTGCAATAAACAAAATAAATTCAGGTTTCCATTGCCTGTAATTTTGCAAAGAGACAATTAGGTGCATAACCAAATTGCAATGGAACATTTTATGATACAAGTCTGTGACTGCACACTGGCACGTCAAACCCCGTTTCATAAATACGTTTTGCTGTTTTGTTGGACTATTAATAAGCTATAACCAGAATATGGCCCTTTCCCAAAGGAACATCCTTTCCTGAATATTCCCATTAACTTTGCTCTGTGGCACTTCTTCTATTTCCAAAGTAAATAGAAGAGTAGCAGCACAAATAAAACCAGGCAACAGTTAACATGTCCCCACTGCAGATGCAATTCCTTTTCTGGAACTATTCAACAACAAATATAAAACCTTGTGCTGACTTGAAAATGTATCATCTCCTTGAGCTATTAAGTGGTTTAAAAAAAAATCAATGGTTTTACAGTCCCAGATACATGGACAAACGAAAAAAAAAGAATGTATTTGGTATAGTTATATATCAATACAATACTGGATGTAATTTCAATGTAAAATGTAACTTCGGTTAAAGCCAGAATTAATCGCAACTGTTCACTTGTTCATGCTGTTAAGTCTACCAACTTCAGGTTACTTGGGTAACCTCTGTTCACGGTGTAGCACTTAAAAATGGAAGCAACAATAAGTTGGTTAAAATGAGTTTGTCTGATTGGATTACAGTCATACTGACTCCAGTTTATCACATTCCTGATGATGCCCCAACTACTGGAGGTGCACATCATCGGACACACCATCCACTCCGTACTCTCAGATTTAATTCTTGGTTGACACTGTTGATTTAAAATAGTGTGTATTTGAGTCCGGTGGGTTTTAGGTAATCAGGAATGTATTAAGGAGGAATCCATGCCATGTTTCTCATTGCTGAAGTCCAAATTTAGGAATAGATGATGTAACCTTCCTGGGAATTTATGAGTTTGGTCGCATACGCCTACCTTCAGAGAAACCCCACATACAATGATCAGCTTCCAACACTGGAAACGAGTGGTTCAAAGTGTTCTTATGCAAAGTGTTCATCACGTACACTAATTTCCGGTGACATTCCAGCCGGAGGACAGACTTCCTGATCATGACAATGCATTCAGTTATTACGACTTGAGACGGAGGAAGAGCCCAGAGACTAATGACGAACTCTATAGAAGAGCTACTTTTGTACGTAACTTGTTTACCTACCACATTGAGGGGAAATATTTCACCTTTTTTGAAACTGTCTGCTGTCTACAGCACAAGACATCCTTCTGAAGAAAATTCACACTGGAAAAAAGTTATTGTTAGACTGCCCAGCATTCATCAGGTGTAGGCCAACTTTCTGTCAGCTGGACATCAAAATAAACCCTGCAGCTTAATGAATCTCTATTTAGCCTATTATCTGCCAGCCAAAGTACAATAATAATGTCTGACGTTCAACAGAGTGTGGGGACAGGAGGTACGGGAGTGAATGCTTCTCTGGCTGCTTTCAGCACTATTTACTAAACAGTCAGATTTACAGCCAACAGGCCAAGGTACTTTTCCACTGAATCTGATACTCTATGCTGAGGCTTCATTTGAATGTGTCATTAAAACTAAAGATGCGACTGGGGATGCAATGATTAGGTAGCAAAATTATCTACAGTATAAAGAATAGTTGAATTATCATGTCAAAAGCTATGTAAACATGAGGTTGTATTATTTTGCCATTTCTCCATTCAGCACCATGGAGACAGCACATAAAGATGGCTTGTGTTTGTCCCAGCTACAGAAAGGGAGATACCATTTGCCTGCTACATAGAGGGACATGTAAGTCGCCCAGTGGGGTTCTGACAACGACCATAAAGGAGAGGAGCCACATCATGGATGTATTCTATGGGTCTAAACGTTGCTGCCCATTCATTTCAATGACTTGCTAGCTATTCATTTCATGCTTGATCACTTAGCAAAGACTTTCTCCCACTTCTGCATGCACTTCCTACTTTCAGGACCCCAATAGCAAGCAGCAATGTCCATGCATTAGTGTGTAAAATCTTGGTAACACTCTCTAGGATGTTCAGGAAATGTACTGTTATTTTTACAATTGCTGTTTATGACAAAGTATTTCTGGGTCTCCGGGCATCACGTAAACTACAATCTCGACCGTGGCCACAACTTAATTGCCCTCACAATGGGCTTTAGCTACAATGGGAGCCATATGTGCAGCTATGGGCCCTTACCATCAGGAGCACATACTTCTAGAGAGAGACTTTAAAAAGTTGTGCTTGAAACCTGCATTCTTTACATCCATGTGTACTTGTTAGCAGTCTTCTTCTTCCCTGTCTTTGAAAAACAAAATGGGGGCCCAATTGTAAAAAACTGCTCCATAGATCGCACCCCTGCCTCTCCATTAACACAGATAATCTCAGCTCTCCTCTACACTATGCAGGCTAACAGCTAACTTAGTGAAGAAGACATGCTGAATAATGTCTGCCTGCTGCGAGCCTACCAATCTGAACTCCTGCAGGAACTAAAGGGGAATGCAACACATGAGGCGTATGTGGTGTTTTATCATGGTGAAGGAAACTACCCAGAATTCAGGTTGTCATGTTTTGTTTTTTTGTCGTTACTCACCACCATCTGTGGCTGAAACCAAATGTTGGGTTAAATTCAGTTTCACATAGGGACAGAATGGGTGGTGTTGTGTAAATCCACTCCATCAACCCTCTACATCACGCATCTTCCGATCACGACATACCATGACAGTCTCCTCACTGCCTGACAAAGTCTTTTCACCCCAAACAGCAGGAGGGGAGGAAGCAGATGGGAGGTGTGATGGGGGGAGACAGCTCTGTTCAATTCTGTGCTACAGTGAAGGAATGACGGAGGAAAGAGACACCAATAGCTATTCATAATTTACCAGCAGAGCTGGGGCTCACTGTTAATCAAAGCCACGGATGCACTTTGGCTCCTTTGAATTTATTTAGCTAGAAGATTTAAAGAGATGTGTGAGAAATGAGTGAGTACTAAGCGCCTTTTGACCTTATTTATAAGCCCACATACTGTAGAAAACATAGCCAGCAAAGTTGCCTTTGAAGTAGAGCTGCAACAATTAGTCGATTAATCAATTAGTTGTCAACTATTAAATTAATCGCCAACTATTTTTATAATCGATTAATCCTTTTGAGTCATTTTTTAAGAAAAAGTGTCCAAATTCTCTGATTTCAACTTCTCAAATGTGAATATTTTCTGGTTTCTTTAGTCCTCTATGACAGTAAACTGAATATCTTTGGGTTGTGGACAAAACAAGACATTTGAGGACATCACCTTGGGCTTTGGGAAACAGTGATCAACATTTTTCACAATTTTCTGACATTTTATGGACCAAACAGCTGATCGATTAATCAAGAAAATTATCGACAGATTAATCGATAATGAAAATAATCGTTAGTTGCAGTCCTACTTTGAAGCCCAGCTGTCCATATTTACTTTAAAAATTAAATTCCAAATTACAGTCATTGTTACATCGCAGAACTAGCTGAAATACATCCTGTATTAAGGAGCGGACTAAAACAATCTTGATTCTTAGATTACAATCTCCATTGGGAGACTTCATCTTTAAGTTTATGTTATCTGTATCTACATGGTCGTAAATTCTTTGTGTTCAGATTAACAGGAATTTAAAAATAACCACAGGCTGTAATCATACTTCTTCTTACTGGTCCCACGTAACAAAACACACAAAGACCAACTGAAACTAGAAAAAAAAAAACATCCCTTGAGGTCAAAAACGTGTTTGCTATCTGTCACTGGTGTACAAATGTTTGCACGCTCATCCATCAAGCCAAAGGAAAAGTCAAGATAAGTGCTCACAGCTCATGAGTCTTGTGTGTCTCTATTGCAGGCTGCTGTCTGGCTGTCAGTCAGTGTCACACTCACATCAATGACAGAGGGGTGAGGTTCACTGGATTATACAAATACAGCTTAAAATAAAATGTTTTGGCTATATGAGACCTTAAAAATGAACAATGAGTAGCATATCTGCTGGTACACATCTTCTTTCATGGGCACAACAGGCATAAAACATGAATTTCTCCCGTTTGAATACTGATTTTTGGGGGGGGGACTGTCACATAGCAGATGTAAAACACTGTTATTGGGATCATGTAAAATATTCTTCAATACAACATATGACCATAATGTTGTCCCCTGCAAAACTGGCCAGCAAATGTAGGTCAGTTAACCTTAACCTAGTTCAGACTGGAGAATTTTTTGACCTAGTTTCGATTTTTTTTTACAAATATACGGGGTGGTGGTGATGGTGCAAGCCCTGTGTGTCAGAGACAAGAAAACCAAGATGATGTACAACAATGGAATATGCCTAAAAATAACCTCACACATCAATATTTGCGTATAAGAACAATACTGTTTGAAAATGTACTGTCTGTCACTAAAATTCAAAACACATGACTTGGGGTCGGTGGTGTGAAACGCCACTGACGGATCACTGAGTTACGGCGAGACATGACTTTGAGGTAATGTCATTTCAACAAACACATGGGTCCCAAAAATGTTACCAAACTTAGGAGCATAAACAGTTTCATTCAGTTTACACTCAGCAAGTCTGAGACTGAAACTGAAGTTAAACAGTAACAGGCCATTAGGAGAAAGCAAAGCGCTATGACTCACCGGCAGAAAGCCCCAGTGAGGAGGACTTGGATTAATTTAGCATGCATGCTATAAAAGTCACACCGTGAATAAGGAAGGACCGTGGCCAGCAATTGACCTGTTATCTATTCAGTAAAACATTATTGACTGTGAAAGCGACCAGAGGAAAACATTGTAGGGGAGCATTTCCATTCACTGAATCATGCCTATGTTTAGTAACAAGCCACGAGTGGTGGAAGAAGTATTCAGACCTTTTACTTAAGTAAAAGTAGCAATACCACAATTTAAAAATACTCAGTTACAAGTAAAAGTCCTGCATTACAAACCTTACTTAAGTAAAAGTACATAAGTATAAACAGCAAAATGAATAATTAAGTATAAAAGTACTCATTACATGCAAACATGTGTTTTGTCAGTGCCACATTTTGTTATGTTATACTACTGAATTATTATTGATGCATTAGTATGCAAGCATTTAAATATGTTGACTGCTAAAGTAGAGCTAATTTAACTCATTGTATATACTGTCAGGTGGCTCAGTTTACTGTATAACAATGAATTGTATTTCATAGGATCATTGTAGGTTTTTAAAATTCTAATCTGCAAAGTAACTAGTCCCTACTAGAGCTGCAACGGTCAGCCTAGTCGATTAATTGATTAGTCGATCGACAGAAAACTAATTGGCAACTAAATTGATAATCGACTAATCGTTTAAGTTATTTTTCCAGCAAATATTCCGAAAAATTTGATTGTTCCAGGTTCTCAAATATGAAAATGTGCCACTTTTCTTGGTCTTGCATTATGATAAATGGAATATTTTGGGGATCTGGCTATTGGTCAGACAAATCAATACATCTGATGAGGTCATCACATATTGTGATGGGCATTTTTCACTGTTTTCTAATGTTTTATAGACCAAACGATTAATCGATTAATTGAGAAAATAATCAGTATATTAATCGATAACGAAAATAATCCTTAGATGCAGCTCTAGTAGCGACAGCTGTCAGATAAATGTAGTGGTGTAAAAAATAAAATATTTACCTCTGAAATAAAGTGGACTCGAGGTATAATTAAAATACTCAAGTAAAGTACCATTGCAGGTCACAATCACACAATCAGAGACATAAACTGAACTTAAACTTTACATGAAGATCACTTACTGTAAAAATGTTGGGCACCAAATGACCTATACATTGACTGCACTAGACTAGAATAGGTCAATTATGAGTGTATATTAAACCTTTTTAACATTCATGCTTTTTTACTGTGCAGTCACAGAAATAAACCAGCCTCTGCTCTAACTTTACACTAATCAGTCCAAATGGCTTATAAGTTATGAAAGCAACAGAGTAAACAAGAGTTTAGTCGTCTTGATACAGAGATTTATAGTGAGTAAGTTCTGCTATTTCAGCTCAAACTAATGTGTGAACACGTCTTTTAGAGCCCTAAACCGTGAGTGCAAACAAAGTACCGAAATGAGCATAACGTTATTTCGCATCCACAAACCCCCCCACCAACCCTCGTAGGTTTAATGGAAATGGCTTCTTTTACAAGTAGTGGCAACATTACAATAACTCGCAAGAAAATGAAAAAGAAACCATATGTGTCATCTGACGCTCGGCACAGGAAGGACCAAATTCTGTTTACACTTTCCACCTGGCTAACCAGTGTTAGCCTGCTAGCTAACGAAATCAGATTTGGCTAGCAGGAAGCTAGTGCCTAACTTTAATCGCCCAAAGAGTTGCTGACTAGCTGATCTATGGTGTTTGCTCACTCTCTGCACAGTTAAATCGACAATATGGTTTATGTAAGTTATTAACCTTAACGGTCATAAAACTTTATTAGGTGCCAGCAGAGGCTTTCTGCCGACCTGGAGTTTAACAAGGAGAATTTACAAGCTAACAAAGCTAAAAACTGCTAGCTTCTCGTCAGCCTCGAAGAGGAGGAAGTTCTGATGCGTGTGATAGTAACCAAACGTTAGCTAATTCAGGCTGTAAAGATCTTTTTTTTTTAACACACACTCACCGTTAAATTTCCCCTGGACTCCTTTTACTTCACAACAGAAGTGTATACCGCTGTCTCCATTTCTCAGTCAGCTGTAGTTAAAAATTTTGTTGCAGAAAACTTCGCAGGACAGCCAAGGTACATTCCCCGAGTGAGTCTGACTGTTGATGTCAAGCGACAGAACAAAATGGCTACAAAAACATTCACACTTCCGGTCGGAAATGTTGGCTTTTCACAATACAAAACATACATCAGGTTTCAATTGACGGTAATAACGCTGTAAAAATACTCTATTACTAGTAAAAGTAACTACTTTAATTTTTTAGTGAAAGCAAAAGGTATTAGCAACAAAATATACTCAAAAGTAAAGTAAAAGTAAAGCATGCAGGTCCATTTCAGAGTGTTACATTAAATTATAATATGTGATTATTGTTATTGTTGCATTAACATGTAAGCATCAATTTAATGTTACTGTCGGTTTGTTTCATTAACAACAATGATATTTCATAAACTGATCCTATGTTTTGAATTACAATATCTTCAAAGTAAATTATAAAGTAAAGTATTTCCCTCTGACAGGTTGTGGATCGCCAGTTTAAAGTAGCATAAAATGGTATGGTATGGTATGCTTTTACAAAAACGACGAAAACACAAAATCAACACCAAACAACTTCGGGCAATTCTATTAGTTCTTCTATTTATTTTTCTGCAGTTAATTTGCCATTGCAGAACCCAAACCACCTGCCATGTAGAAGTACTTAAAAGAATTCCCTGCAAAATACTGAAAACTAAAAATTAAAAACTAAAGAACACATAGCCTATTAAACTACTTATATCAATTTCACTAAGATAGTATGATAGTCTGCTGTGTGCTCTTATTTGTAAGTCACAGTGTTCAATCGGAACATTTCTTCCTGATAGCAGCTGTTAACTTGACACGTTGTCAATGTTTATATATACTGACACCCTGTGGCCGCTCGAGAGTATTTTTGTCATGAACCCATCATGTATCATGTCCCTCACAGGGACATTATAGTACATGTACACACACACATACTACTTGTTTTTCTCACTTAGGGGGGACATTGCAAAGGCTACATTCATTATCTAGAGATTCACCCCATCCTCA
The DNA here is from genome assembly GCA_003416845.1 of Oplegnathus fasciatus. Lineage (NCBI taxonomy): Eukaryota > Metazoa > Chordata > Actinopteri > Centrarchiformes > Oplegnathidae > Oplegnathus > Oplegnathus fasciatus. The sequence continues at coordinate 1,682,723 of NTHP01000011.1, read as the reverse complement.
TCTGCAAACATTGATTCCTAACCTCAACACTAACTTTAACTTATCCTGACTGTAACCTTAATCAAACAAGTCTTAATTGTAAGATTTAAGTTTTTTACCTTATGGTGAGCAGCTTTTTGTCCCCAAATGGAGACATGATCCCAATTTGATTAATACAAACACACACACACACAAACAGGCACACACACACACACACACACACACACACACACACTGTCTTCCTTTGCCTGCAGACTCCTTGTGGGTCTTTTCTTTACACATGCTTTGAGAAAAGCCACACAACAAAGTAAAACTTCCTTCCATCCTTTAGATTATGATGTTTGTGTGTTTGTAAATGTGTGTCAGATTTCCTCGAGGCCTTTCTCTGACCTTAATGTGCACAATTTCCCCTTAAATCCCCCTTAGAAACTTTGACATTTACACTGTTTTCCAGACAGTTTGAAAACATCACATACATACTGAATAAAACCACCAACCAAACAAGGTTGTTATATACTGATTATTAGTCTGGGGGGATCGTCACATCACTGTAGGTGTCTTTATGATTCAGACACGTTCAAACATGTCCAACATTTAACCAATCTCATGAGGCTTTTTCTCGTCTCTGCTTCTTAGTAACCTTACTGAAAAAGGGAAGTAAATGGAAGAAAGATAAGAGGCCTGTCAGTTGAACAATTAGCTGTGACATTAAGGCAGACCTGCTTTAGGAGAAAAGGGAAATGTGCTGCAGCTCCGTAACATTAGAAATGCTGCTTTCCACCTCTTTGTTGACCTGTAATCAGTCTCATGAGAATCAGATTACTGAAGTGTTCTTTGTCCAGCACAATGAGCATCGCATTTCTCTGTCCGATGGTGTTGTTTAACAAAGGACATGTTACTGTGAAATTACACGGATTATGTTGTTGAGTGGTTTTTTTTGTAAAAAATCTAAAACTCAGTGAAACTTTGCTGTAACAGCTTTTATCAAATACATCATAATGCCAGTAACGTTGTAAATTGTTCTTAAAAGTTTGAATACAATTATTTTTCAATTAAATTAAATATTAGATCATGTATTCCGATTAAATAATCTAATAACCTGGAACTTTGTCAAGGCCATGATGGCCTCTTTGAGAACTACATCAAAAGGTTCACACATTGTTTGAAATTGGTTTCATAAATAATTGTTCAAAATGCCACACTCGCTAACCATTTTGATAGTTTCATAATATAGATTTTAGAGCTGAAACAATTGGCGGATTAATCGATTGACCGATAATTGATTAGTAACTTTTTAAAATCATTTAATTGATTTTTGTAAATAAAAATGCCCCAAATTCCCTGGGTCCAGCTTCTCAAATGTGAATATTTGTGAGGTTTCCTTGGGTTTTGGACCGTTGGTTGGACAAAATAAGAAATGTGCATATATCACCATAGGTTTTGCAAAATTGTTAGCATTTTATGGACCAAATGATTAATCAAACAATCAAAAAAGAATAATAATCAACAGAGTAATCGATAATGAAAATAGTCGTTAGTGGCAGCCCAAACATGATTTGGTTTTGTTATCACTTATAACTTAAATCTGACCAACTAGGCCTAAGAGTTCAAATATAACCTGAACATCATAGCAAATACAGTCAAATTAATTAATACACAAGAACTTTCTCCAAATAAAAAAAACATCTGTAAATGGGTGGAAGAAGTATTCAGATTGTTTACTTAAGTAAAAGTACTGATACCACACTGTAAAAATACTCTACTACAAGTAAAAGTCCTGCTTTGAAAATGTTACTTAAGTAAAAGTATGTAAGTACAATCAGGAAAATGTACTTAAAGTATTAAAAGTAAAAGTATTAAATGCAGAAAAATGTCCCCTCTCACTGTTGTACTCTTAGATATTATATCATTAGATTATTATTACTCATGCAATCATCTTGCATTTTAACTACTTTGTATAGGACTGCAACTAATGATTATTTTCATTATGGATTAATCTGCTGATTATTTTTCCCATTAATCGACTGATTGTTTGGTTTGTAAAAATTCTGAAAATAGTGAGAAATGCTGTCACAATTACCTGAAGCCCAAAGTGACACCACAACAATCCTTGTTTTGTCCAACCAACTGTCCAAACCTCAAATTATTTAAATGATTCAAAGGAAAAGCAGCAAATGCCAATTAATTTCCTGTCAATCGACTAATTGATTAATTGACTAATTGTTTCAGCTGTACTTGTTTAAACGGTCGGGTAGTTTAATTTATGACAAAACATCATACTTTATAAACTCTTCATATATTTTGTGTGCAAAAATCTCATTTTGAAAAGTAACTAAAGCTGTCAAATAACTATAGTGGAATAAGTACAGTATTTCCCTCTGAATTGTGGTGGAGTAGAAGCAGAGGCGGAAGAAGTACTCAGATCTTGTACTTAAGTAAAATATGTAATACCACAGTGTAGAAATACTCTGTTACAAGTAAAAGTTCTGCATTCAAAATTTTACTAATAAAAGCACAGACGTATTAGCATCAAAATATACTTAAAGTACCAAAAGCAAAAGTACTCATAATGCAGAATGGCCCATTTCAGAATAATAAATATTATATTATTGAATTATAATTGTTGTGGCACTAATGTGTACATCACTTTAATGTTGCAGCTGGTAAAGATGGAGCTAATTTCAACTACTTTATATACTTTATCTGCTGGGTAGCCTGTAAATGTTTCCCCCAGGGATAAATAAAGTTTTGTCTTAATCTATAATGTGACATCATAATTTATTTGTTGATTACTTTTTGTTTTATTAATCTGAATATGCAAAGTAACTAGTAACTAAAGTTATCGAATACATGTAGTGCAGTAAAAAGTTCAATATTTGTCTCTGAAATGTAGTTGAGTAGAAGTATGAAGCAGCACAAAAGGGAAATACTCAAGTAAAGTACAAGTAGCCTACCTCAAACTTGTATTTAAGTACAGTACTTGAATAAATGTACTTAGTTACATTCCACCACTGTATAAAACAGATATTTACGTGTATATAAAAGCATCTACAGACTTATTAGGTGAAATGATATACATTTATTCTACTTTAGACTGAGTGATCCAGCTGTGTAACATCTCGTTTGTTCACTGAATATCTTCGCCCGGTTTGACAGCTCCTGGAGGACCTCTGTTGGCGCATGCGCAGTTTTCACTTGTTCAGATGTCAACTGCAGCAGAGAGATAACGGACAAACATTTAGCGAGAGCTCGCTAGCGTAGGGAAGTAACAACTCTTTGACCAAAAGCCTCTCTAGCCTGAATAAAGTAATGAGGTAGATAGTCGGACAACTAATTACTCTTACCTTGATTAAAACAGACTGGCATTGCCACAGTGAAGATGGACCAGGAGTTTGAAGACATAGATTCAGAGGGCCGGTGGCAAAAACTGTACCTAGTAAGTCTGTTAGCATAGCTAGCTTAAAGCTAACATAAATAGTACTTCAAGCGCGCATTCAATTTAGCAAGCTAACAGTTCGGCTAGCTCGTCAAGTATCCGATATGTAACCTGTTATTCATCGCTTGTTTCCTTCATATTTTTGGTTTTAAGTGTTTTTTTCAGTTTGTCTATAGACTTCGCAACACTTTAATATGATAACGTAATTGTTACTGTAAGCTTAGTCAGTGTCATCAGCTTGTGCATGTGGTTGAAGCTCACTGCTACATTATATAGCTATTCACTTGTTTGACTGTTATACTCCACAAGTTTATTCTCCTCAGAAGGATCTTATTGATGATATAATATTCAGTGCTGGAAGTAACTGTTGGACAAACACATTTCAGATAGGGTGTCATTGGTTTCCTACTTGCTATGCTCATATAAAGTGCTCAAATAGTGGTGGGCTTGATCCCTTGTCAGTGTGGCATAAAGTTTTATGTCTGGGGGATTTCTTGTTTCTAAACAATCTTTCTATCTGTCTTCCAGGAAATCAGGAATCAGTCCCACGAGTGCTCCTACAAAGTGGCAAAGTATCCAGAGAACCGCAACCGAAACAGATACAGAGATGTCAGTCCATGTGGGTAAACATTTGTGGAAAGTCCAAGCTGTTTACATTGTGACGTTTCTCTAAACCTCTTAACTATGTCTGTCAATTTACAACCCATCCTCAAATAATTTTCTCTCTCCTGCAGTTGATCACAGTCGGGTGAAGCTGGAGAACACAGAAAACGACTACATCAATGCAAGTCTGGTGGTCATGGAGGAAGCCCAGAGAAGTTACATATTGACTCAGGCAAGTCAAGTTGAGTCAATTGATATAGCACATTTCATACGACAGGCGTAGACTCTGTGTGCTTCAAAATAAAAAGCAAAACAAAATAAGCAAAGATCATAGACGAATATGCTAAGAACATATATGATAAGAGGGTATTAGATATATAAAAACATAAACATAAAACATAAAGTAAAAACATATAAGATAAGTAGGTATTACAATAAAAAGGGAATAAGTTAAGAAGGTATTATCTTTATTATTAAAAAGAAAATTCTAAAATAAAAGTTTTACTAGTTAACCACACACTTTAAACCTCACTAAAAGCTTTCGAAAAATTATATTATATAGTATATTGTTTTTAGTCTGAGTTTTTAGAAGACACTGTTCAAGTCCAAAGTTTTTCTATTCCCCTAATAACAGTCTGCCTCTTATCTTTTAGGTTAATAGTCTAAGGATTAATTGTTTGATCCATAAAATGTCATTAAAAAAAGATACTCAATTTACTATCACATAAATCAAAGAAAAGCAGGAACAAAAATAAATTCAAGCATTTTAATAAAACATCGTAACAGCACGCCATGAATTATTATTTATGAAAATTCTTGCCATCCCCTTATCGTAAAGTTCAGTTCCCCATATAGAAGTCAGTTAGTTACCGTTATCAGAAAACTGATAACAGACCGATATGCCAGAAAAGCTAATCAGTGTGTCTGTTGTCAAAGCTGATTGGCAGAGTGGGCCAGCTGCATTTCCCAGACTGCATGTAATGTGTGTATATGTTATGTCACTAAGTGTGATTTATGATAAGAAGTGCTAGTTTGGTTTATCTGAATCATGTAGTGATGAGCAAAGTCTCTGCATCACTGTATAATGTTAACTGCAGAAGTGTGTGTGGTTTTGAGACTGATTGTGTGGGTTCATGTGGCCGTGTAGCTACAAAGTAAAGTAGAGCTGCTCTTTCTGATGTGATATCATTGAAATGTTTTGTAATTACTGAGTAGTAGCAGCCTATTTCAATTTCAAAACAGTAAATAATAATCTTTAATACTATTCTATTATTTATCAAGAAGGAATATTGATTATTTTTATATGCATACAAGCACAGAAAATAATGAAATGAATGTTATTTTTTTATTTAATAGAAATATTTATGTAGCGGTTATACAGTATTTTGTACCCAAGCTTTTTTAATTTTTATAATTATTTACTACATTCATTTATATACAGTTATATACACATGTAAAATTGCAAAGTTTGAGAAAATGGAGAATGAAAAATGATAATATCACTACAGCAGGTGTATTTCTGACTTCAGACTTGTTTCTGGATATAATGGACAAGACAAAAACTAAAAGCTTTGATCTTAAGGTGATAGATAACTGAGTGATAGTTTCTTATTTGAAAATTAAGATAAATCAACATTAGTGTGTGTCATATGCTTTGTCCTCACAACACCCTTGCGTACAGACAATGCTGTGTAGCCAAGCACGTAACAGAACAAACGGTAGCCTTGTTGAACAGGCCATAGAGATGAGTTTTAACATACATAGCAGAGAGTAAAGCTATCAAAATGTGTCAGAGGTCACTAAACTGACCTCCAGGGGAGAATCTGTCTCAGGACGACTGTTTTTCCATTTAGCTGGTTACTAGTGATCCTAGTCAGCTGCTTGGTATTGACGTTTGCTTGTGGGATCATAAATGTTTTTCTGGTAAACACCACTATTTTAAAGATAACCGCTATCTGAAAATCAGTTTGCGTGTGTAACACGAGTTAAAATCATTTCCTTGTTTAACTCAATCAGTGAGTTTTGTACAATGTTTTCAGTGTAATCAGACACACCATCAGTACTTATATTTAAGATAATTGATTAAATGTTAGTTTAGACGCAGTGAAATTCTGGGCTTGTGTTTCATTCATTGAAGGTGACACAATTTTTGGGGCTTTTCATGGGTGTTACTATGTGAAATCTTCTCAACTGATATCTCGAGGATACATATTTGAAATGCTATGATTATTGATTATTGTAAAAGCCAAAGTCATCCACAGAAACCCAACCGAGAAGTTTCCCCACCCTGCACAACTTTGAATATTCTCATGTCTTCAGGAAATGAAAGGACAAATAACAACTTAACTTTTTCATGTGATGTTTTTTTTTCTTGGCCACCATGAGAACAGAAAACCGAGAAAAACAGATTCTTATTGGTGTGAATGCAGGAAGCATTCACAACCTATGTTCTTCTAAGTCTTTATTCACCAAATGACATTGCTCACTGTGCACTGAATACTGCTTCAGTAATTTAAACCCACAAAAAGTTTGCTTAATTCAACATGACAAAGTTTCTAAGGAATTCAAGAGTCAAGAATAAGACAACATTTTTGGGATGTTATCTAGAAAAATATGTCAGTCTTTGGTGAAACACTTTGTTGGATGCTCAGTAACATGCACTGAATTTGTGTCACAACAAGTTTGGTGGCATTTTCGATCGTTTTCAAAGTTTGTGTGCATTGGTTCTTTTAAGATGAAAACAAGCAAGCAAAGCAAAGACTTTTTGACAGTGTCACAGTATTGTCCGTGCATTTGTGAATTAATTCAGACATTTGACATTTAAAGATATTTCACCTTACCAAGTGCCGTTTTCTCAACTCAACCACATCATAACCTTTAGTAGTTCTGACCTTTAAGTAGACTCCTGTTATCATTCTGCAAATCTCTATTGCATAGTTATAACATTAATAAAGACACTCCTCAGCCACTTAGCTTAAGTATTCAGTGGGTCTACATTAATATTATTGTTCATGCCTGAAGGATTACACCCATTTCCATTGTAAATGAATTCCCACTTTCCAACTGGATTCCTACAATGTAACTGATCAAAGTGTGTTTGTATATGTGTGTGTTTGTTGTCCACAGGGCCCCCTCAGGAACACATGCGGCCACTTTTGGCTCATGATCTGGGAGCAGAAAACAAAGGCGGTCATCATGCTCAACAGGGTCATCGAGAAAGGCTCGGTAAGTACACAATAATGAAAAGACATCATATTGTCTGGTTTGTCATTTGTCTGGTGCACACACACCCACACACAGACTGCAGAAATACTGAATAGACCACAGAAAGACAACAACACGCACTTTGTCAAAGTTTGCAGCCTGCTGACTGTGTGAAATAATTTATGCAACTTGTTGAATTAATCTGGATTTCTGTTTAAATGCTCTGCTGTGAAGCTTCATTTTCCTGTCGGCAGAATAACTGGAATTCACTGTTTTGACAGCGTGTTCACAGATGTATGAGAGGAACTGGAATGCAGCCCAACCTCTCAACTCTTTTAAATCCAGTTATCCTGCAATGTGCCGATTAAACACACACACACTCTCTTTCTCTCTCCCTCTCTCTCACGCAGAGCAGCTGTGATCTTTCTCTTTCGCAGTAAAGCAGCTGGAGTGGATCTCGCTCAGTCATGAGATTCACTCACTCACTGTTTTCTTGGAAATAGAAGATAAAGAGCACCTAGTCCACAGATATTATTAACCTCACAAGGATCTTTTATGTAGGCCAGCTCTCCAATCCTGCAGAGGGAAGGTTACATAATAGACTTATCCTCAACAGTTCTGGCCATTGTCTGTTTACTAAGAAAATACTGTTTTATGAGATGTCGATTGTTGACATAACTTAAGTATCTGTCACAGTGTTTGTACCGCAGTACTGACAGATGACTGGCCGTTCCCTGAAAAATATTGTTAAAAATAGTTTTAAAAAATTGGTTGCACCACAAGATCAGGAGTTTCAGAATGAATTGAGCTTGGCTTCTCATCTTAACTCTGTCTGAGCTAGATTTGATTGTTTCCACTACTGGTTTATTATAATAATAGTAATATCATCATCATCATCATCATCATCATCATAATAATAATAAACCTAATTTATCAAGCACCTTTCATGCAAGAAATGCAGCTCAAAGTGCTCTTCAAAACACACAAAAAAGAGTAAAACCAACAGATAAAATATTGAAATATTTGTAAAAAGAAAAGAGGAGTGAAATAAAACAATAAAGTTTTAAAAAAGCATATTTATGCATATTTTAGGATCTAAGCTGTTGCTTTATTCAAAATTAATTCCTGTTTTGGATTTGTAGTGGTGCAGTTAAGTTACCGTGTGGTTTAAGGACTGTAGCCACAAATGGAAAACACCCGAAACTAATACATGAGAAAAACTGTAAAAACAAAATGCATGCAAAAATGTTTTATCTTGACTAATACAAGTTTTTAACAAGATTTTGTAGGTATTATATTTTTTATTAATGCAATGTGACGCAACAAAAAAGGTGACCTAAATTAGACAGACAGAGGTGCAACACAATATACAGTTTTTTGTTTTGGATGTTGTTTATGTTAATGGCAGACTGACGTTTTGTATTTGTATATGTTTCTGTGCATGTGTGAAAGTGTATTATTGAAGTGTAACATGTACTGTATGTGTGAGTGTGACCAGGAAAATGTTGCACGTATGTGTGGGGAGAGAGAAGACAAAGGATTTTTGTCCTCAGCATTATTTAATTTATTATCCAGCTTCCCTCTTAATGCAGAGGATCAAGCTGTCCTCCTGTTAGCTGCCAGCTCCTTTAGCTCGAGGCCAACCCGACCACTCAGCCTGCATCTGCTTTTCATCAGGTGTATTTCTTTGTCAGATGTTTAACTTATTTGTTGTCTCTTACGAGGGTTGTCTCCTTTCTTCTTGTGCAACAGGAAAAGTGTGCCCAGTACTGGCCCACAGCTGAGGAGAGGGAGATGGCCTTCAGAGACACACGTTTCCTGGTCACGCTGTTGTCAGAAGACACCAAGTCTTACTACACCACCAGAGTGTTGGAGCTGCAGAATATTAGTGTAGGCCAAAATATTACTTCGCTCAAGGGGGATTCCCAGTAAAAGGTGGCAAAGGAGAACTGAAATGGTTCAGGGGTGTCACACCAAGATGCATCACATGTGCCTGTGTTGTCCGAGGCTTCTTAGAACTGAAAACATCTTTGTTCTTTACTAAGGCTCATTGTTTTCTGTTTTCACAGACCTTCAGACAGATTAAACAGACTTTATCAGAATTTTAAATGTAAATGAGCTGCAGTTTAAATATTTAAAATACACAACATATGCTTAAACTACAATGTTTGCGCTGCAAATTACATTTTTAAAATCTGATTTTCATCCAAACTTTAATCTTATGAATTTCTGTAATCCGTCATTCACCTTTTTTTAATATTAAAAAGGGAAAACACATTTTTTTAATACAAAATGAAAAATATCAACAACAAAAAATGAACTCCAGAAAAATAAGCATAAGAAATAAGTACTCATATGTCTTTTTTTTGCTGTTTTGGTGTGTCAGGTTTTCTGTACCTGGTTTATTGCATGAATTGAAACTGAAACTGAAATATTTGCTTTGCTCATCTGTCTAACTCTGCTGAAATAACCCTAATAAGTAGCCTGAATCAGCAGGCTCACTGCAAATAAATACAAGTTTTGTACCTGTTTATGAGGTCTCTGTATGTCTGCTTTCACAGACGGGGGAGAAGAGAGAGATCTACCACTTTCATTACACCACGTGGCCTGATTTTGGTGTCCCTGAGTCCCCGGCATCCTTCCTAAACTTCCTCTTCAAAGTGCGGGAGTCGGGAGCATTGGGTGTGGATCAGGGGCCGGCTGTGGTGCACTGCAGTGCCGGAATTGGACGCTCAGGGACGTTTTCATTGGTCGACACGTGTGTGGTCCTGGTAAGTCCTGCCTCTTTGTTCTGTATTAGCTCTGATTTAATAATAATGAAATTCATTTTATATTTAGTGCTTTTATTACATTTTCTCAGTGAATCCAGAGGTTTTGGGATTTGGTTTGTACGTTGGTCTAGATTAGTCAGATTTTGTATGATCACAGAAACGTTAGTAAGAAAATGTATTTTGAACACCAAATGGTCAGAATATTTAGATTATATATAATACTTGAGTGAGTAAGTAAGTCTCTTAAAAGCTGTCTTATCAAGACAGTTTCCTGAATAATGCAAAATTGAGAACACTGTTAATTTTTATGGAGAAAGTTACCTGTTTAAAATGAAATTTGGCAAATCAAGATATGAGTTCATTCACTTAATCTTAACTTTTTTATTAAAAGTCACGTTTAAATATGAAATTAGTGTTTCCATATTCTGACTAAAGGGAAATATTTGTACTTTTGTTCTTTGGTACAGTGATTTGATTTGTTATTTAGACATTTGATAAACTAAGACTAAAGAAAAACACCTCAAATAACTAAAACAAACTAGCTTTTATGTGGTCATGTACAACCCGCAGCTGAAATGCAGCATTGTTCTCTTGGCATGCTGGGAAACACATTAAAAAACATGATGATGTGGAGGTAGATGAGCCAGACCAAAGGAAAATAAGGTACTTAAAAGGGTCAAGTACAGCATTTCGTCCCAAAACTGCTTCACTGCACTCATAGTCACAGACTTGCGATGTGTAACAATGTAAGAATGTGTCAAACTTCAATTTTCCCTCAAAACACGTCCAACAAATGAGTCACCAGGTATCGAGAGAATAAGGTTAATTTACATTGCTGTCCTGTCCAGATGGACAAGAGGAAAGACCCATCATCAGTGGACATCAAAAGCATCCTGTTGGACATGAGGAAGTACCGCATGGGCCTGATCCAGACCCCTGACCAGCTGCGCTTCTCCTACATGGCTGTCCTCGAAGGAGCCAAGTACATCATGGGAGACTCCTCTGTACAGGTACCTGCGCCACACGCACCATGAACAATTCTGTCACTCATTCTGACACACACTGTATCTCAATGTTATACATTATACGTCTGTTTTCCTCTCCGTTGTATCTCTGTATCTCTTGTTTGCTTGTAAACCAAGACTCCATTAATAATAAGAGTGTCTATCTAGAATAAATGTGCCATAAATATTATAGTTATAGTTATAGTTAGTCAAACACACCCTGCACTATGTCAGTTTGTTTGTTTCTCCAGGCCCCTGCTCAGTTGGGAATTTGGCTGTAGAGACAAACATTTTAGCATGGCAGTGGGCCGGCTTGGTGATTGATATTTGCTTATTTTATACTCCACAGTTATTTAGTCTGTGCACACTGAAAATCCACATACTGTAAATTAAGGGGAATGAACGTCTGTCAGCAAGAGAGCCACAGTGTGAACAGTTTTTCAAATTAAAAATATATTCCATTCCATTGAAACATTAATGAAGTTTGTTTGTAAATGGTAGACAGAGAAACAAACAAGTGTACATTTACATTACATCCTGCTGTCTAAGTGATGCAAGGTGTTTAAAACTAATGTGAAAGCCTGCTTTTCCAACACATTTTAAGTTTAGTTTTTTAATATATCCCTGTCAAATTATTTTGTATTTATTTATTGCATCAATAGAAAACAACTGGAAAGTAAACTATCTTCCACTTCTCTCTGTGTTTACTCTTCTTCTCCCCGTCCAGAACCGGTGGCGGGAGTTGTCCAGAGAAGATCAGGAGCCGACATCGGAGTCTCCCCCCTCAGCTCAGCCTCAGGCCAGGTGTCCGACAGAGCGATGCAACGGCAGCCAACGAGGAGGCCAGCTGGAGGAGGGAGGAGACTACAGACAGGATGGCAAAGTACCCGCACAGTCTCCCTGCAAGGAGCAGGAGCAGGACGGCAGCACAACACAGTCAGTACACTCAGTCTGATTAAAGAAATGTGCACAGATTGTTGGTCATTGGTCATAATCAGTTGATAAATTATCTGAAGAGGTTATTGGTGATTGGCTAATCACTGTTTCCACTTGAAATAAAAAAATATACATTTTTGGAGCCTGTGCTACTACAATAAAATAACTTTTCATGTGGCTCACATTAACATGTAATGAATGAGTATGATGTTAGCATTAGACCTACAAACAGAAAGATAATACTTGCTGTATGATTGGCAACCAGTTCAGTGATCAATTAATCACTGTGGTCATGGCCGCACTGGAGCTACTGTTGAGGAAACGGCGGTCATGTCCTCGGAGAAGCTTCTGAAAATTTCGGGGTTTGCATGACATCAAAATTAGTTTGCATTCTATGATTACACATATATTACACATGTTGTATTTTAAGAGGCTGATTCTGATTTCTGAACATCTTAAGACTGCTTTAAATATGATAAATTACAATATAAGGGATTTAGTGTCAGTACCTGGCAGTGTAGAGAAACAACATTAAGACCATAATTTATTTATTTATGGTTTATTTGATATGGACAGATACAGTGTACATAGACAGACTGAAAACAGATATCTGATGCAAGCATCATAGTGTTTATAGCGCATGCTAGTTTGCAACACCCGTTCCTAGAAGGGCTTTTCTGAAACTAAGAGATTAGAACAGTGAGGTAAAAAGAAGATAAGCAGAATACAGTAAGATACAATAAAGCACACATTGAAAACATTACATTTAAAAACTAGACATGAGTACAGCCAACGTGTTGACTGTGGATGTTGTTGAATTAACCAGGATTTGGTAGCTCTCTTAAAAGTGGTGGAGTATGCAGCAAATTTCAAATGATCAGGTAGCGAGCTCCAGGACTTTGTTCCTGTCACAGAAAAAGCTGTCTGAGCAATTTTAAAATTTTAAATCCTCCTTTTTACGCAGCAAACGACGCAGAGAAGACAGTATCTCCAAATCAGGCGCAGCCAATACACCCCAAAGCAAGCCCAGGACAAATGACTCGGAGAAGAAGAGAAAAAGGTGATTATATCTTTTTGCTTTTCATACACAAAGCATCAAGTTGTTGTTACCTTTCAGGATGATTTGTCACAATGCCTCCTTTGAATTCATTACTCGCTGTAATTTGTACTGCATGTGATATCTGTATCAGACTGTAAGACCCAGATCTAATCCATCATATTTGTTACGAAAAACAGCTGGTGTTGGTGCAGTCTGTAATGTAATGTTCCATAACTGGAGATCATTCAACATCATTTTGCATGCTTCCTAGTTGTGTAGTTTCCTTTAGACAGAAAAGAAAGGCAGCATTTTTTTTGTACAACTTGTGATGTAAAAGACACATAAAAGACGAAAAAGATATGAGTCATTTCTTTCAACCTCACAGGGAACCCAGGCAGGCTTTCCCAGTGCGTGACTCAACCTTCTAATACCAGAAATTAGACTTCATACAGAGCCGAGGCTTCATTTTCTCTTTATTTCTAATTTTCTCTTTCCCTCACTCAACATTCTCAGTCACTTAGTGTGAAGCCGCCAGTCTAGCTAGCTGACATCTACCTCATGTTCTCATAAAGGCGGCGGTACAGTTAGACCTGATGAAGCACTTATTTCTGATGACTGTGCACCTCCAAAAACAGCTCGCTAAGTCATTTCTGAGAAGCCTCCCTTTGTTGTGTGACATGTCAGTGTTGTTCCAGTAATACGGCCCAAACTGCACCATTTGTGACGAGGTCTTACTCTGCTGTTGTGGTTCTTCTCGGACAGTTTGGGCTGCATTTGCTGCACATGACAAGAGCTGGCCTGTCCAGTGGGGGGCAGTGTATCGTTACCCCCCTCTGTGACAGCGACAACAACCACGAGGAGCACATTTAGAGGAGGAAGTTTACCCACAGCTTTTAAAAAGAACGCCCTCTCTTGTACACGGAGGTGTGTGTGTGTGTGTGTGTGTGTGTGTGTGTGTGTGTGTGTGTGTGTGTTCCTGTGTGTACTTGGTGTCTGCTGTGTGTTTGTTTCTGTTGAGGTTTTGTTCTTGTTTTTGTGATTTGCTTGGCTCCTGTGGTTCGGAGTTGTGTTAATTTTGGCTGCACTCTAGCATGGTGTGTGTGTGTGGCGTGTGTATGTGTGTACATTTGTGGTTTATGGTTGTTGATGCTCTGAAATGTCAGGTTGAGCTGGAATAATGCAAGGTGCTAATTTACACCATGCACCTTATATTCAAATTTGGTGGTATCTTTTCTTATCTGTCTTCCATCGTGTCTCAAATGTTTTTGAGCAAGCCAGCGTTGTACTCAACAACCACTAAAGTTTTCACTTCACTAAACCACCGCTTGGCACATAAAAGTGCTGCTATTTTGTTGTCAAGTAAGGTGGCTAGGACAGAGAGATAATCATTGATCATCCCTTGATAATCATACAAAGGAAGGACTTAAATAACTCCGCAATGAAGAGTAAATTCTTGTCCTGGTTGAGTGCATCACACCAAATGTTTGGGCTCATTAAGGTTTGTTGCATGTTCCTGTGGTTTTGCTGCTGCTCCTTACTTTCAGAGTTGTTCCACGAGGTCTTTATGTTTCTTCAGGACCTTAGCATGGCAGTGCTCCTAATTGGTTTGTGGGTTTTAAACTGCATCAGATGTGTTTTGGGCTTGTTAAAGTGTGAATGGAAGTTTGGAGATTTCTGGTCAGGTCTCGGAGGACCGTTGTTGATTAAACAGGCTGGAGGACCGTTGAACAATCAGAACGTTTTGTTGTCTATTGCTGTAGTTTATCAAGCTAGATATTTAGAGCTAACGATTGACGGTTATTTTCATTATTGATTTATCTGTCGATTTAATCAATTTGGTCTATAGAATGTCAGGACATAGCGAAAAGGCGAAAGGCAAAGGTGCCTAATGTCGTGTTAACAGTCCAACCCCCCAAAATAATGAGTTTATTATCACATAAGACACAGAAAAGCAGCAAATCCTCAAAATTAAGATGCTAAAACAAAGGAATGATGGGTATTTTTGCTTTGAAAATGCGTTTCACCTTTATAGATATTCATCCTGTAAAAAAAAAGTTAAACTGAATATTTATACTGCTGGCATAAGAAAAGGCACAAGACAATATAAATGCTACATTTAAAGCCAAACAGCTGGATTTAGCAGATTTACATGTCTACATAACCTTTTCCCTGGCTGAGTGTGAACATGGCCACACTGTAGGCCACACTGCTCACCTCAAGATTACATCTTTGAAAGTCTTTTTTTGTCCGACCAACAGACCAAAACCCAAAGGCGATAATATCAAACAGAAAAAAAACATCAAATGAACCAGAGAATATTTGGCATTTTTGCTTGGTGATTGACCTAAATGATTCATCTGTGATCAAAATCATTGCCGACTAATTTTCTGTTCATCAACTTAATCGATTAATCGACTAATTGTTTCAGCTCTACTCTTATCTTCAAAACCCTTCTACATCATACGGGGATGAGTCTCAGTTTAGCTCACAGATAATCAAATCTAATGGCGTGTTGTAATGCTCTGCAGTAACTAAATGGAAATGTTGAAAATGTTACAGCTAAGAACATCTGAACACAGTGTGACATGTTGCTTATTAAACATGATGGCTGCTTTGCATTGATAATCAATCTAATGTTGGTGTGATCAAAGTGATCCAAGACACTGTACCGCGCCACAGATCCTGCTAGCAGCTGAGCAAATCTTTCTTTAGATTTCCGCTCANTGAAGACGCTAACTTGATTTAGTGGCACGAGGTCCTTCGATCACTCTTGAGCTTCACTGACTCTGGTAGAAAATAGCTTCTTTTTTTTTTTTAGTTCAACTTCTTTAAATACTTTGTGTCTTGTGACAGGGCGAAAACCAGTGACTGCTAACCACCTCCTCCTCCTGCGACCACGCACAGACAGCTCTGGCATCAAAGCCAACATCGGCAGGGAACTCCAGCTCTCTCCCAACCTCTGTGTCCTTCTTCCTCGACTCCAAACCACTCTTCCTCACCTGCACCTCAACAGCCGGCTCTCCTCTCTTCATTGCTTTTTTTTTTGTGTGTGTCCCAGCCCGGTAGCATTAGTCAGCCACCCTCTTCTTCTTCCCGTTATCAGCATGTCACTCCCACATCCGCTTCAGTCCTCCTCATCCTCTCCAAACTGTTTACAGCAAACACTTCTACATTCTTTGAAGAGAGCACATTTGAAAAGAGAAACACACCAGCGCTGTATCCCCCGGTCACACCTCAACCACAGCCTGCTCTGCTTCTGGAGTCAGAAAATCTTTTTTCTTT
>NTHP01000011.1:1652730-1666456 GCA_003416845.1 Oplegnathus fasciatus | reverse complement strand
TTTTTGCTTTAACATTATTATTTGCAGCTTTGTCATTCTATTCTGTTTATTCTGTCTTCTTTGCATATATGGAATTAAAACTGATAATAGGAGCTATGCATTGCCAATTTGTAATGCTGTTCATATGTGTATTTTTAGGAAACCTTTTTTTCAGAGGGGCAAAAAAAAATGTTCTATTTTTTATAAGAGATTACTTGAAGTTTTTCACGGTGATGGGGGGTTGGTTAAATGAAAAGCACTGCCTCCTCCCCACATGAGAAATTCAGTGGCACGTAATGTTTCCATGATGTACATAGTGTTCTTTTTAAAAAGGTTGTGTGTAAAGACATATTTTTGCTTGTAAAAAAAAAAAAAGACGAACGACAATGTTACAGATTTGAGTACAGTAGAAAAGCTGATTTGATGACTTGTTCTCCTTTTGAAATGAATTTGTCTTAAGTTTCTCTTTCTCTTAGAGTGTAATCTACAAATAAAACTGGTATTATCTAGTTTACATAACAACCTGTCTTTGCTCTCCTTCTCTGGTTACTTCACCACAAACCTGTTAGTTGACCTGTCATGAGCAGTTTTACTTCAGACAAAGGATGTAACTTAAACTTTGACATTTTGAGAAAGTTGGATGAGAAGATTGATACTAGCCTTACTCATATCTGTCTGTTAAATATGAATCTACAGTCCGCAGCTGCTTAGCTTATCATAAAGACTGGGAACAGCTAGCCCGGCTCTGTCTCAAAGTAACAAAATCTGTCTACCAGCAACTTTAAAGCTCACTAATTAACATATATATCTAGTTTGTTTAATCCGTACAAAAAACGAGGTGTAAAAACGACAAGTCGCTGTTTTATGGACGGTTATGTGCTAGTGTGGCTCTTAGCAGTTTCCAGGCAACCAACAGAAGTTACTGTTCTTAGCTAAGAAATAGTTCGGCTCATAACCATCCATAAAACAACAACTTGTCGTTTTTACGCTGTTTTTTTGATTTAACACACGAGATATAACGTGTTAATTGGAGTACTAAGGAGGTAGGCAGACTTTTTGTTAGCTACCTTGGGTTAGAGTCAGGCTAGCCATTTTCCCGTTTCCAGTCTTTATGCTAAGCTAAGCTAACAGAGCAGATGGTTACAGGTGGCTAGGTTGTAGTGGCCTTATGATGTTGCCTAGCAACGCAAACGGCGTGAATTCTGAGGCCCATAAACTTTTACTTTTATTTTATATTCATAACAGAAAAGTGAGGTTAAAATTAGTTATACTCTATAAGTTAATAAACAAATTATATTTCTGATGGCATATGGCATGTTGGCAGGTTCACCTTCACTTAAGGGTCAGATATGATCAAGTATGAATATGTTTCACAAAATGTCTAACTATTCCTCTATAAATGCTTTTTGGATAGAAAATATTCTCAGAATCCTTCTTAACTGTTTTTAAGTCAAGATTTGTTAATGACTTAATTGATATTAATACTACTTTGAATGTACTTTCAGGGCCAGCAGTATTTTTCAAATAATGGATGTTTCTTTTTCAGAGCCAAACCTTCATTTTATGGCTTCTCCTGAGTTTTCTCTTTAAAAATGCAGTCAGGACATTCCTTTCCCACAACCAGTCTACACAGAAACCACCCAAACAATGATGCAGGCAGAAAGGGGAAACCACAAACACGGCAAAACAGTTTTACAAGGTCAAAGTATGAATCAGAGTGCTGTCTTCTTGACATTAAGTAAGTTGTTGTAACATGTTGTAGAAAGGAATCAAATTACAGAGAGGCGGGTCTACCAGGAATACAGTATGGCACCTGGCCAACCACTTTCAGTTAAGCCGGCAGAGGCAGGGTTCAGTGAGAGTAACACAATCAGAGTCTTAATCGTTTTTGATGAATTCACACTGGATTCTTGTAAGAATCTTTTATTGGAAAAAAACATTCAAATGCTNNAAGAAAAATGGGATAAGAATGGGAGGGTTCCTGTGGAGGTCACTTTACAACCATGTTTTATGTCCTGAGCAGGTAAATTCAATGTAATAAATTGTTTAAAAGCAGAAGTGTCATAAAGTATTATCAGCTCAGGACACAAACTGTCATCCTCTCCACGAACCAGATTTGACCCCGGTGAGGAATTCACAGTGGTCTGAAAAATGCAAAGATGTCATGGCTGGACAGCACGGATGCCAAAGAAAACATCTGTGAGTTTCTGGAGCTTGCTGTCTTCCCCAGAAGATAATTATGAGCTAAGAATAGCAAAAACTAAATATGTGCGTATCAGAACAGTGCTGGAGGGATGCCGCTGCCAAACAGAAGACTCCAGGAAGTTGGGATCTTCCATTTGTTGGGCTTTTGGCTCTGAAATGAGAATCAGACAAAACCATGATTAGAAATTTATAATCTTAAATCACACATTGTAGTATACAGCGGTTTGGGCTGGATCAAACTAAGCATGTTGTTCACTAAGACCGAAGATGTTTCTTAAGCAAGTTTAAAGTCTCTGCAAGTTTATTTTTGGACCATATTGAAAAGTATTAAGGGGAAATGTCTCTGTAACCTAACTGAAATTAAGTTTGTCACTTACAGGATTGTCCAGCAGATGGAGCCAGTCGTTGAGGTGGTTGACAAGCGTGAAGGCGTCTGGGATGTTGTCGCCCTCTGAGCAGAAGAGCAGCAGTACAGCCAGCGGGAGGTCCTCTGCACAACTGAACACAACACCCAGCACACATGGTCAGACATATTAAAAAAAGCCCCTGGTGTGTGTGCTCAGTTTAAATGTAATACTGCAGGCAGGGAAAGTCTGTTTTTTTGTTATTATACTAAAGGTAACAGGTTAACAAGTAGACATCTAGTGACATAAAAAGGGAAAAATAAATCATCTTTTGAGATTCAGTATGTTATTTTTTTTCAGTGCAGTATGTTGGAAGAAAGAAGAACAAAGAAAGAATTTCTTTCATAATTATGACTCTGCAGCCTGTAATTATGAAAGAGTATGACATTTCAGAATTATATGAGCGTGGTTAACAGTCAGCACATGTTCACATGCCGCTTGCTAAACACACACACACACACACTATTTTGACTGCATCTAATGAGTGAATTATATCAGAATGCTACAAAACCAGCTCAATGTGCCCGGTTTGTTGCTGTAATTGGTTTAATTATACAGAACCATGACTCTTGTGGCATAGACGGGGTAGTTACAACTCTATTTTTAACTTCTTAAACTCAGGCATATAAAAATGATTGATTTGAACTCCTAAAAATAGCCTAAACTTTAAAAACATAAAAGAAAAATAAGATACAAATACTCTGTAATAATATAATTTGTGTTCTTTCAGCTCAATCATGACTTGAGGTCTCTATGAAGTCGCCAGCAGACTGACGCAGCTCTCTCTCTGTACCTGTCTGTGTAGAGGCCTTTGGTTATGCCTCCTCCGGGGATGCAGAGACGTGGCTCTGTGTTGGCGTCTGTCAGTCCTGGGAAGGCCGCCATTCGCTCCATCTCCCTCCAGCCCAGCTCTTTCAACGCATCCACACTCCCCTTCAGCAGGGACGGAGTGATCAGGTACCTCAAAGGAGTGCTAACATGGACATGCACGTGTTAGTAGAGATGATCGTAAACGGCAAAGGCAAAGAAATGCAGAGATGGTGTGAAGCACGTGGTTAGGTACCCTTGCAACTGTTGGTCGTCCCTCTGGTAGGCGTGGCTGCTGGACAGGACTACAGTCCTAGAGAACCCGCTGGCTTTGATCCAAGACACAAGCAGCTGGCTGAACTTTTTGGATTTTGTCTGCAATTAAAACAAAAGTTAGAGCCATAAATGCAATAACGCCAATTCCATTCCAGGTCCATGGAAAGATAAAGATGTAGTTCATGCGCTCTTAAAACATACCTCAGCTAAAAAACTAGATTATACAGTTAAAAAGGGAAACCTTAAACCTTAAAAACACTCCTTTGGTTGGTTGTTGATTAATAAAACAAGTAAAACAGAATTCTTCATGTCACCTTCTTTCATGTCAAAGCACTTTGCATCTTAACCCATCTAACCCATACAGAATCAACTCATTCTGATGGTTTTACCTGAATAATTGGTGCCCTGATTTGAAGGACTGCCAGCTTCAGTTCTGCTGCTGTGTAAACTGTTGATGAGAAAAGGTTGATAGATTAATGGAGGATTTTTGAATGTGTTGGATTTATTTTCACTTCACAGCGGCCACAAATTACACTGCTGATGACCTGTTTACCAATTTATTTACAATGTGCCAACACATAGTGAGACTCTGCCCTAGCTGGGCAACACAATAACACAGGAGACTGACAGAGACTGATGTCCTGTTTATCAAACATTACAACAAATTTAACTCTAATAACTTTCAGTACAGACCAGTGTTTTTTGACTACATGTGCAGGTTAGTAAACCATACTTTTCACAGAAAAATATACAGTTAGTATTAGTTATATTAGCATAATTTAACAGTTTACAAAGTACCTCGAACAGGACCTCAGTGCTGGTCTAAAGAACGTACCTCACAGGAGAATTTGCACATTCACTCCTCTCCAGCAGCCAAATAATCAAAGAGGTCATGAAATCCACGTCAGCAGTGATCAGATGTTTTACCTTCTGCAGGCGTGTGCAGCTCCTCAGCGTCTTCTTTGCAGGTGGCGTACGGGTTGTTCCCCGCCATGGGGATGAGACAGTCTGTGTGTATGTAGCCCACTCTGCTCATGTTGAGAGTGGACACCAGGAGGTCCACAGCCAGCTGGCCCACATTACCAACAGCCACCGCCGGCTAAAGGGGGAGAGTAAACAACATTAAAGAGCAACTGGCAACTATTTTGATAACTTATTAATTGTTTTGGTATTTTTTCACGCAAACACGTAGCTGCAGATGTGACGGTTCGCTGCTTTTCATTGTCTTAAATTACAGTATTGAATTGAGAACTGAATTATTTTTATGTCTTGGACAGAACAAGCAATGAGAAGACTAGAGCTGCAACGATTAGTCGATTAATTGATTAGTATTAAATCAGTCGCCAACTAGTTTGGTAATCGATTAATTGTTTTGAATCATTTTTTAAGAAAAAGTGTCCAAATTCTCTGATTTCAGCTTCTCAAATGTGAATATTTTCTGGTTTCTTTAGTCCTCTATGACAGTAAANAACTGAATATCTTTGGGTTGTGGACAAAACAAGACATTTGAGGACGTCACCTTGGGCTTTGGGAAACAGTGATCAACATTTTTCAGCATTTTCTGACATTTTACGGACCAAACAACTAATCGAGAAAATGATCGACAGATTAATCGATAATGAAAATAATCGTTAGGTGCAGCCCTAGTGAAGACATCACCTTCTGCTCTGGGTGATAGGTATTTGGTGATACCTACTGACATTTCACAAACCAAACAATTAATCGATTAATTGAGAAATAATCAGCTGATTAATCCATACAGAAATCAATAATTAATTACAGCCCTATATAAAATAGTTAGAGATTAGCTCCACCTCAACCAACTATAACACTAAAATGCTGCTTACACGTTAATGCAGGAGTAATAATAATCTATTGATATCATATTTAATACAACAGTCACGTGCTATTTTTCTGCATTGTGTACTTTTACTTTCACAATGCAGGACTTTTATTTGTAATTGAGTACTTTAAGAGTGTGTTATTGGTGCTGTAACTTAAGTATAAGATCTGAATACTTCCTCCATCATCATCATCATCATCATCAGTGATTCTGGGTTAACTATATACTGTAAATTAACATGTCTTGCACTTCACTCTGTTCCCATTAAATTACAAGAAATGTGCCACCTTTTATGACATTTTTCTGGTAAAACCTTGAGTCTAAAATGAAACTGAAGCACTGACTCATTGGTAATTAACACATATTACACCAGGCAGCCTTGACATTAACTAACAGTTCAAGTGAAACCACCACCTCTCACTCACCATGACGAGGGTGAAGTCTTTGAAGGAGGGCGGTGAGTTTTGAGACGAGATAAACATGTTGCTGTTCAGTTAGCAGACACACAGACACACACCGGTACTGAGTAAGAGATTTAAATGTAATTATGTTATTAAGATGATCCTAAATTATCTTCTCCCAGCAGTTTTCACTTCTATTTTCATGCCTGGTGTTTTGGTCCTTCAGCGCTCTCACTCGGCGTCGATTGTTGATGATTGAGCGGCTTTAGTACCTGATGTAAATGCCTGAATTAAAAGTATCTCTGAAGCTTTATTTTGGAGAAAATGTTTAGTAAAAGTCTGTACCGACTGTTACTATCTGTTTTTATCAGTCTATATGTGTATATATAGGCTATATATTTGAAATAGGTTTGTATTATAATCAGGCATATTAACGGTCAGACCGCAGTTTCGCAAAGATTTTGTGCGTATTAGAGATCTGCAACTAACAGTGGAATCTGAAACACAACAACATTTACAGTAAAATACTACTACTTCTACAACATTTAATAATTTCACATAGATACACATAGTTACTTTGGTTAATGGTATTTTGGACCTTTTGGTTGTTTTTATTTATTTAATTGTTTTTGTTGCTGTGTGTTTGTGCACTCAAAGAAGGGTTATTTCTGTAAACACATTGTTGGGTTGATTATGCTGGGTCATAATTCTGGGTTGTTTGGGGTACTGTAAACACACTGTTGGGTTGCTCATGCTGGGTCAAAGGGGTTGTAAGGGGTTCATTTGCAGCTGAACAGCTGGTTGGGTTACTTTGACCCAACTGCTGGTTCATAGTTCATTTTCCCGCTCTTTCTTTGTCTTACTCTCTGGATCCTTCTCTTGTATTTGGAGGTTCGCACAACACACAGTGGGCCGGATTTTGTGATAGGTTAATATGAATACTTATATTTTTAAGTTGTGGAAAGCATGATTTTAAGCTCATTTCACTGTAAAAAATACAATCTGGGATCATGTGGGGGTTTAGTGGTTTTTATACTGTAACATTTATTAACTAGCCAGCAATTTTTTACTAGATGCTAGCTAGCTAACTTCAACATCACTATAACGTTAGCTGATAACTACGATATATCTGCAGCCTTTTTGACTTTTCCAATTTAATGTGTAGCGGTCTCCTGGCTTTATTGTCCACTGCACATTTTTATCTTAATATTTTTAGGTAACGTTAGCTAGCTAGCTAGCGCTAGTGTTAGCTTAGCTAGCGTTAGTGTTAGCTAGCGTTAGCGTTAGCTAGCTAACGATACATATGTGGGAATCTCTCGTGGTGTAATGTTATGAAGGTGTAATTAATGTAATGTAATTAATCAACACACTTATAGTTACTGATCGATACCAGGGCAGAAAAGTCAAAAATACTGCTTCAGAAATATCAATTGTTATATATAGCATATTATTTAAATGTTAATGCAACACTATGTATTGTGCTCAAATTGTTTAGTTGCCAATGGTGAGAGAGCTTCGAGGGTCCTGCCAACTGCTCCCCCCATCCATCTACAAGAGAGGAGGAAAAGTCTTCAGACCCCCCACTTTTTTACAAAAAGAACTTAAAGTGTAGCTCCTTTTNCCAAAAATTAATAAAATGTCATTAAATGCACATTTACAGTGGCCTCTTTTTGTATAGTGTGTTTGTATGATTATGGGAAATTATTATAAATTACACAACAATAATAATTACTATATGATATACCTATATAATTTAATATATATATTTCTTATGTAGAGTCATTTTACTTATTTTCTGATCTTTATATTTGGCTTGTTTTGCCTTTTCTTGTTGTATTAGTACCGTGTGCGTGATTTTAAATTGTTGTTTGTTTTTATTGTTATTGGTTATTGTTATTGGAAGACCTGCGACCGTAAGCTAATGAGGATCCAAATAAAGAACAATAATAATTATCATAATAATAATAATAATAAGAAGAAGAAGAAATAGGAAAAAAATATTTCACAGCAACATCTCATTCAATTTACCCATAAAAAGACAAAAATATATACAGTACATTAAGATAAAATAATAGAATATCTAACCTATACTGTTTGAGATGAAAGTCATAGTAAAATAAAAAATATGATTGAAAAAGAAATCAATTTTGTAATAACATAATAATAACATAACATTTATTGCCTATGCAAATGATCAACAAAAGATTATGAAACGCTGGTGCAACATATCTATCCTTTGCATAATATGTGCATTCAGTGTGATTTGAATTTAGCAAATCACCCTCACAGAAATTAAAATGACTATGGTTGATTAACATAATAACATTAGTCTAGTGCAAACAATATGGATACATTTTAATAGATTAAAAAGATGTACATTAAAATGTTTAAATGCATGTGGCACTGAAATACTCTTAATGAAAGCAAAATGGCTTTTCAACTTGAGCTTGAGTTTCAGTCCTGCTGGTTCCTTGTGTATTTATGTATTGATTTAATGGTCTTTGACCAGTGTTACATTGTAATTTTTCTTGGATGAAGTTGGAGGTTAAACTTGGAAAGTAAATCTGGAAACAACAGGGAGGGCTGTTTTCACCCTATAGCATAGAGAGGAGGGGAGGGGAGGAGTACTGTGATCTGTTTATTATCCACAAAAAGTAAATAATTTATGGGAGGAATTTCAACTCTGCCGGCTGAACTCTTTAACCTTTAGGCTCCAGCGGCCATCAAATATATTGTCAGTTGTCAAAGGATCATGGAAAAAATGAAGGTCAATTGTGCAAAGTGCAAAATTTGGGGTAGCTTTATTATCTTTTTTTTTTTTAGTTGGTGTAGCATGTTAATAAACTTTGTATATTAATGTAACAGTCATAAGGCTACATGTAATTTCATATCCAACATTTGTCTACAGACGAGTGATATTAAACATTTACTAATTGATGCATTAGTTATCTTAACGTAACATAAACTCTTATGTTTATTACAGTGATTATGGCTGATCATTAGACAGAACAATGTACAACCAAACAGGTAAAACTAATTTATGAAATTATAAAAGTAATCAGAAGGAAAACACTTCTCACTACAGACAGGTGAAATACCGTCAGTGAGGTTATTTTGGTTTGACTTCATTGGGAATAGACTGGCCTTTCACTGCAGCCAGAGCATTTTCTACCATCCTCTGAGTCATTGTTATTGTTGTAGCGTAAGTGTTGGTGCCAACGTGGGGAGTGATCAGCACGTTAGGAAGGCCAAGGAGAGGATGATCCCTGCACAGGAAGAAGAAGAAGAGGAGTTGTTAGGAGCCAGCAAGGAGTTGGCTGAGTGTTGGTAAATTGGGGCTTTTAATCACTTAAGGCCTGCACCCTTTGCCTGCATGTGTAGACTGATAAACAGATGAATTTTTCCTTTTCAGCTTGTCGTGTTTTACTGAATATCAAAGCTGGTCAAGAGCTTGTAAAAAGTCCAGAAGAAAAAGCTAACATAAAGTTTCATCAAGTGATTCCACTTGGGGGGCAGTGGAACAAGCTGTAAACACAACACTGACATATTATCACCTTCAACTTTTTACAGCAGATGTGTTAGCAAACACATCCAGCAGACATTTAGCACCATTAACATGATTTTAAGTCGGGTGTCTGACCTCCAGCCCAATGTTCACTTTCCTTTTAGCTCTGCTTTAGTCTCCACCAACTCTAGAGGGAAATATCTGGCTCTTTAGCTGCTAAATGCTCCACTATGTTCACCAGCTGCTTGCTAATTGTGTTAGTCTGCTGTTTGGTGCTGGGCAAGTAGTTAACAGTGGATTTTTAGAGCTTTTTAATTGAGTGACACCTTTCACATGACACATTTGATCTATTGTTAGTACAAAATATAAAATATGGACTAGTGCAGCTTTAAAGTTGTAATCTTGAAGATTTTCATTTCGTTGTCTTTCACGGCACCTATGGCAATAATTGGTAATTGCAGGTGTGTTTTTGGACCTCACTGAAGTTTCAGTTTCATCGTCTGTAGTCATCGATCTTTTCTTTGTTTGTTTGGTCATAATAACTGTTTGCCCGTAATGCGAGCAGAGACCGGAAAAAACAGTACGCCGCTTCACACACTGGTGAGTTGAAGAGCGAGTCTGTCGCGTTAAAAGCCTCATTAAAAGCCTAACTGTGCGCCGCTTGTGATTTTTCCAGGAAAGTCGCTGCCGACACCCGGGTAATAATGCTGCAAATGCTAGGGCTTTCATCAGTGAGCCATAGGCTCAATCACCATTGTGTTGTATTATTCGGCGATAGACAGTGACTTAACAGACATTTATTTAAATGAAAATCTATGAGATTATATCTTTAAAGACAAATAGACATAATAATAATTTATATGTGTAGCAGAAATGCATAAAACTGAGTCTTGACCCCAAAATGAAAATGTATAAACGATACTGACCTATGTTAACATAATTGTACTGTCCTTTTACACTATATGTAAGCTGCTGAGGTCCCTGAATACCTTGTGTCAGTACATATTTGTATGGTTAATTATTTGTACAGTTAAAGCGAGACTATGTAACTTTTGCTGGGCAGTGGCCATCGCCGACAAGCAGAGTAGCAGTAGCACAAGTCCAGAAGAGTCATGAAGTCAGTGAATTGACTCAGTAATATCAGCAATTTTGACCTAAAGTGACACTGTAGTAGCAAACCTCCTTAGTATATTGAACTGAGCAAGAATGTGTTTGATTGTGAGTGAAACAGTTGAATTCAAAGAGGAAGAATGTGGTCGTTCTTCTTTCAAAAGTTACATGGTCTCACTTTAATGACAAATTATTCTGCTTGAAGCAGGTGGGTGTTCTCAGACCTTGGTAAAGGTTCAGGGTGAGTCACATCTAAAGCTGCCGCATGAATCGTTCCAGACTGCAGAGCTTTGACTAAAGCATCCTGGTCCACAACCAGACCTGAGACATGAAAAGAAATGAGACTACAGATCAGTGTTTTAGAACAACTTAACAGTAACTTTTGCAATTCTTCAACCAAGATCAGTACAGTCCAGGAAACACATTATCCTCACCTCTGCTGATGTTGACCAGTGTTGCTGTGGGTTTCATGAGGGACAGCTCTCTGTGGCTGATCAGGCCTGTGGTTTCAGGGGTCAGGTTGACCGCCAGCATGACAAAGTCTGACTGTCTCAGCAGGTCGTCCATGTTCTCACAGTAACTTGCCCCGACAGCTTGCTCATCCTCAACACTCCTGAACAGCACAGAGAAAAGATGAAGCTGACCGTTAACATTATTTCGTTGATTCACTGCTGCTTCCTTTTAACTAAGAAATTTCTAAATTAACCAAATTAACGATTTTGTCATCAAACTTTTACCTCCTGCTCCTGTTGTAATACAGAATCTTCATGTCAAATCCTTTCCCTCTTTGAGCAATTTTGTAGCCAATGTGTCCCATTCCAATAATCCCCAGAGTCGACCCTGTGACTTCAACTCCCATCAGGCTCTCTGGTACATGGGTGGTCTTTGGGTCCACAGATATTTGGTGACCTAAGAAGAACAAAAATGATAGTTTCATTAAGACCTGTGCTGCTGCTGCTGCAATATAAATAAACTTGCAAAATGCATTTTTACAAAGCTATTAAATGTTACTTTCTGTCATACAGTAATGTGTCTTCTAGTCATATTTAAATGAAACTGTAAACAGAAAAGCAGGAGACAAATTATTTGTGAGATGAAATACACCTGGTAGAATAAATAGTAAAAGGACTTAAAAGGACATAAATCTATCCTTCATTTAAGAAGAGAAGAATGAAATAGAATAATAGTAGTATTAATTGCCACATTTCAATTTTCTTTTTCAATTTCTTTTAACCAATACTGTTTTAAATCACATTGTTTAAAGCTAGCCTATGTAGCATTGGCTCTACAACAGCCTCTGTGGCTAATAGTGAAGATTACAGGATAATGGTTTATGCTGAATCGTGTTGCAAGTAGGACAGGAGTCATAAATCAGTGAACTGACTCAATAATGTCTGTTTTACAGCAATATTCATCTTAGGTCTGCTAACATATGCTAGCATAAGCCACCATAAGCTACTGGTCATACCAGACCAAGTGAGGCTGTAAGAGGAAAATACCTGAATGCATTAAATTGAGCAAGAGGTTGTTTTATTGCTTATGAATTAAGAATTCAGATGAATAACGTGTCCTTTCTTCTTTCAAAAGTTACATAATCTCGCTTTAACTGCAAATATAACACTTCATAAATGACTTGACAAAGCTGTAAATACTCTGGCTTTATTTCTTTTTTATGTTTATTTGATTGAATTATTGATTTTTCTATCATTTTGAAAGAAAACTCTTGAGGTTCTTTCCCGATACTAACACATGAGGCAAATTTCAGATTTTGGGCTATAGAAATAAAATTGACTTGACTCACCCTCAACAATCTTCCGTGCCGATGCCAGAAGCAGACCCATTGCCATATCTGCAGTAGCATTGCTCACCACGCCGGGCGTGTTGGTCACCTTCACCCCGAGACTGTTGATGTACGGCACATCCAGGTGGTCAATGCCCACTCCTCCGTTGGCGATCACCTTCAGCGAGGGAAGCGAACTGAGCAGTGAAGGCTCGGCTGCGGGGCGGGCATTCCACACGAACATGGCCTGGATTTTAGGTCCCTGCAGCACGGGGTTTTGAAGGAAGTCTTTGTGGCAGATGATTTGAAAGTGCTGTTTCATTATGTCAGTGGCTTCTTCAAGGTAACCTTGTTCGCCCACCTCTGAGATCAGAGCCCACGGTTTGTTGTCCTCCATCGCCTGGAGGGATGGAACACAGAAGTTAAAACACAGTGGGACAAACACTTAAAGACTTTTGTCTCATGTCCTGGAGTGAGCAGGGATGGAGTATATGGTTTCAGAAACAAAATGGCTTTTAATGAAACAATAAGTTCTACAAGGCTGGATTACAATCCGGGCAAAGTCAGCAACTGCCCTGGTCTCCCCAGATCCTCAGGGGGCCCAAAAGCTCCAGTTTCACCATGTGGTAATTAGTTCGTGGTAATTTAATTAATTCCAGATTTGGATGTTAGCTCTGTATACACTAAAACTCATTATAAACTGATAAAATATGGGCCTTAAAGTTTGTCTGGCAGAGCATTAGATGAGAAGATCGATACCACTTTCATGTCTGTACAGTAAATATAAAGCTGCAGCCAGCAGTCCGTTAGCTTAGCTTAGCATAAAGACTGGTGACAGGGGGAAATGGCTAGCCTGGCTCTGTCCAAAGGTGACAAAATCTGTCTACCCGCACCTCCAAAGCTCATGTTATCTCTTGTTTGTTTAATACAGGAAGTTACTGCTCCCTTTGGACGGAGCCAGGCTAACTGTCCCCCCTGTTTCCAGTCTTTATGCTAAGCTAAGCTAAGCAGCTTCATATTTACTGGACAGACATGAGAGTGGTATCAATATCATCATCTAACCCTCCGCCAGAAACCAAAAAAGTGTATCTCCCAAAATGTCGAACTACTCCTTTAAGGCTACACCTGCATTATAACCCAATCTTGAGGCTTCATGATGTGTGATCAATCAAATAAATTTCTTATTATTAATACATACATAATGCACAGAGAGTCGGTTGACGAGGGTCGTTAGGGGCCCAACACCTGATTTTTGTCCCCTAGTAGGTAAATCCGGCTCTGGATGTGCACCTGCTGGTCTTTATCTAAAATCATTATAGAAGCTGCCATCTGTGTAGTTATATATTTACATCTGTGTGTGCACTCCTGTACTGTGTGTGAGTGTGTGTGTTTGTGTGTGTGTGTGTGTGTGTGTGT
>NTHP01000011.1:1634818-1652725 GCA_003416845.1 Oplegnathus fasciatus | reverse complement strand
GGGGGGGGACGTCACAATATTGCATTACTGATAATCACTGGAGTTACAATCAGGAGCTGTTGTATCCACCAGTTTTCAAGATGGATGCCTCAAGTCACTCAGATCACTTCTCATTAATCACACAGATGTTAACAAACTGTTATCAATAACAACCAGAGACACGTTCAAAGGTCACATACGGATAATGAGAAATTCAGTAGGAATTTAAAAACTTGCAAAAATTGGGAATGAACCAGACAGCACTCACTAGTGTTCCTTGTTCTTGGTCCCTTCTGCTCTTGAACCAGGAAGAACTACTTAGGGAATGTGGAGGATTTCAAAATAAGAGCTTATTTTTTTTCAACAGCAACACTACTACTATTAATACTACTCTACTGCTCCTACTCCTCTTCCTCCTCCTCCTCCTCCTACTATATAATAATAATAATAATAATAATAATAATAATAATTTATATTGGTAGTAGTTCCCAGTGTTTTAAACTAATCCAGGCCATATATATTTTTTGTTTGTTTGTTTTTGGAGACAAACAAATATTTAATATGAAAGAAACACAAATATTTAATTAATTATCTTGAAATAAGTCAACTTTGGTTTAATTATTGAAGAATATATCAATTAATACAAACTGGAGTGCAAATTTCAGAATGTCAATATTGTGGCAGGCTTGTATTTTCACTCTATGGGATGATTATAATGCCATATAACTTCGAAAGGCTGAAACTCGGTGTCTGAAAGCTTGAAATCTAATTAAAAAAGTTTAGAATTTTTTTTTCCCGCCTATCAAAACTTTATGCAAGCCTTCAGAACTATAGTTTAAATCATGCAAAACATTTTTTATTACATTTCAAGCTACTCAAGAAGGAAGACCACAGATCTTTATACAGTTGAAACATATGAAATATTGCTGATAATTTCACTCATCTCCTCCAGGTAGACCTTGACTTCTGACCTTAAGCCCTGCACCCAACCCTGTCTTCTTACCCCAACCAAAGTTTGTATCCTACATACCCCCCAAAATACTCTCATTATAAGCCCCTCGACAATGACATCTGCTAAATGCCTAAACTGTACATTTCAAATTTCACAATACCTTTTTGTGTTGCAGTCGGCGAACAGATCTGTGCGTGTTTGTCACTTTAAGAAGCCGGTATGCTTGTGCTGGATCCCACAGTCTCCTCATATACTGGACATGGCAGAGACTTTGCATTCTGGCTGGCAAGTTAATGATATTGTCAATGTAGAGTTTTATAATGTTGCACAAAAAATATACACCCAGCAGTAATGATTATCTGTAAAGCTGGAGGGAAATGATTCAAGAGGCAATCAATAATTACTGCTGATTTGATGTGCAGATGATCCTCAAGAGATTCAACAAAAGACAGAGGGAAGCAAAGTGTTTACTCTACAAATCTATATGTCATATATTTTAAAAATGTGCATGCAGTGGAAGTCCACAGGTCAAGTTGCTGTGAATAAATGATTAACGTGAAAGTTGTGGGTCAACTCCAACAAACTTATGGGTGCTCAGAGGGAAAATGCATCAAATGATCCAAGTTAGTTGAGTTCTCACCTTTTCAGCTGGAACTTGAGGAGTTTTTCTCAAACCTGCTGTTTCCTGACTCTCAGTTATGAGGAGTAGAAACTGAGGGTTAAGAGAGACAATATCTGACCTCCCATTTGCTTTAGATGAACATTAAACAGGTTGAGAAGCTAATCTGAGAACAGCAGAGAGGGTTGTTTACACCCAGTGGCATAGAGAGGAGAGAAGGGGAGGAATTCATTAAGCACAGCGGCCGGGCAGGCAGGAGCTTCAGGGGGGTGATTACACAAGACTGAACACAGCGACCAATGGTCAGAACCCCCCCGCCACCACCACCCATAAAGAGACAGTACATGAAAAAAAAACTGTTTCCGGTTCGTAGAAGTCTAGCTTGTTGATCATTTTTAGTTCACTTACTTTTTCCAGTCAATTCTCCTCCTATTGTATCTGCTTGTTAGTGTCGTCATGTTGCCTCCCTCCAATTCAGTGGAAAATTCTTATTTCATTTGAGTAAAACTAATTATCCTCAAAGGGGAAGTTAAGCAAGTGTAGCAGCAAATAATAATTGGAATTAGAAGAGCATGTAATTGGAAGAGCATGTCATTTTGAAGTTCATGCAAACTGGCTGTGGACCAAGAAAATATATGACCAAGCATGTGCAAGAAGTATTATTTCTATACGATAATGTGAGATTCGTACATTATGAAAAAGAAAAATGTATTAATCACATAATATATATGCAAATTATAACAATGAGAGCTTTGGAAGTATGAGAAATGATAATAACACACAAAATGCGCTTAAATTCACATTAAGAAGAAGCCATAAAAATAAATGTTTTGCCTCTAGCGATGTCATCCAGCTCATCAAGCCACAGTGCAGCAAACATTTATTCAACCACAAGTCATCTATTTATACAGCACTTCTTGAAACAGTAGTTACAAAGTGTGTGACAGACAAAGAGGAAGGAAAGACATATTGATGCTGCAGAAACCACAAAATATAAAGTTACCATATTAAGAGACAGTCAAAGTCAGACTCTCCAGGTGGGATCAGACTCTGTTGAGCAGGTGTATGATGGCAGCATCCAGTATGTGCAGCTGGTGTGCAAACTGAAGGTGTGCAGGCTGCTGCTGGGTGAGCTTTTGATCAATAATTACAAAACTCTTTATCACCTATTTGAGAGCCTTTGAACCTGAAACTGACCTACAACAGGACACAAATGTCAATTAAATATGTGACCACTAGGTGGCAGTAACACATTAACCCGCGTCTGTCTGTGTGGCAGCAGGATGACTTCACATGTGTTTAAATGGGCTTACCAGCGCTGGATGTCTTGAAAGCTGCTGCTCAGGCTGCTTCCAGCTTTGTGCTCACAGCCCACATAACCTGTCTGCACTTATGCTGCTTCCTTTCTGTGGGATAGATGACCCCTACAGCCTGAAGTTTACATGTCAAAAGAATCAGCAGACGACAGCAACACTGTGTAAGGCAGTGGTTCCCATTTTTTTTTTGCATGTGATCTACTCCTTGTGACCCAGCAAAATGAGGAACCATGTGCAGGTTATGGCCTTAGTGTGGACGTGAGAGTGCGTTTTAGTGTTTCATTCATATAATGTTTTAATCTTGGGAGCTCTATCCTCAGGTTGCGAACCATACTGTGAAATAATTCACACAGAGGTGAAGAGCATTAACAAAAGATTAAAGTAGCCTTATAACGCATGGCTATATTTTAGCAGTTTGTTTTGAAATAGCTTGTTTAAACTTTCAATTTAGCATTTTTAAAATAAACTTACATTGTGAGATTAAAAACACATTTTTAACAGATTACTGAATCACTGTATTTTGATGTCTTTTTTATTTTCATGTTGTAAACATTGTGGAAACAATAATTCTATAGGAAATTTGGAGAGTTAAAGTCCCATTGTTTAATTTATTTTTTAGACAATCTATTAATGTCTATTTTTGAATGTAGCCTATTAATCTTTGATTGGAGGTAAAATTTTAGAGCCTTTAAGGTTCTCCGAAATCTTAAACTTTTACTAAAACTTTATCAGTACACAAAAAAAAACCCAGTTGTTTACAGTTATTATACAGTTATTTTCACTCAAATGATCTGTAAATACAAGCAGACAAGACACTCTGCAGTCACAAGGTCACCTATCGAAAATGCAGCTTCCCCTTGGATTTGGGAAAAGTTGGTAAGACTGATTGTCTATGTGTGTGTGTGTGTGTTCCTGCAAGCGTCAGGGAAGGCCATGTGTGTGCAAGGCAGCTGCAGATCAGCAGCTTACCTGCTTTTCACTGTTGCATAATCTGACCACCTTAACTTAAAGTATCTGCTCCTCCTCTCCTCCCTTCAGCTCCTCATCCCTCCCTCTGTCCTTTCACTCCTTTCCTCCACACTTGTCTTTGTTGTTCACCTCCTCCCATCTCTCCCTTCTTACCCCTCTGTCACCTGGGCGCTCCCTCAAATTTTCAGCTCTACACTTTTTCTCATCCACCTCCTCCCACCTCCTCCGATGCCTTCCCTTTGTCTCTCCTCCATGTATCAGAGGGCGCAACCTTCTTCCTCCCTCTGTCTGTACTGGCCAGGAGTCCATTAGGCTTTCATTAAGCCAGTTCAGATCTCCAGCCAAGCTCCAGTTCCACCTGCAGCCAGGTCCGACAGCAGGAGGCCTTTTAGCAAAGTGCTGACTCACGTGGTAGACACAGCAGTTACATCTCTGCTTCATCACAGCATTTTGGATATGGTTGACAATGCTCTTCTCTGATCATTAAACAAACATGGAAGTATGATCCGTCACATCAGTGACATCATTTTTTGTATTTTAAGGAAAATGCGTCACACACTTGTTCAAAGTACCATTCACCGTATCACCCCATCCCCTGATAAACACTTTACATCATGGCTCAATACGATAGCATTTAATATGTTGCATGTCACGGCCTCATGTTTGCTGACAGGTGAGGACTTATACCTGACCTTTGGTGTCACAGTTGTCACGGTACAGCACAGAGGAGACACTGAGTGAAAAAGTCCTTAAGTAAACTCAGCCTCTCTCTCTATAATAGATTGCTGACGTGAGTCCACAGCCCCATCCTGACTCAGCTTATCGGCGCCACAGAGCTCTTTGAAGTCAAGGTGTAGTTGCTTTTCACTCTGCCTCCTGTGAGCAGATAAAAATAAAACTCCAAAACAATGCAGATGACTTTGCTGGAGGCTTTATAAATGGTGTTAGCGTGGCGGTGTCATATCTGCTTTCTTGTATTTTCTGGCAGAAGTGAACTGCAGTGAAAACGAGACAGGGAAAAAGTCCATTTAGTCTAGATTCTATATATAAATGTATAACTCTTTTCTATGGTCACATCCAGAGACAAATAATAAAAGTGATCTGTAAAGAATCAGAAAGGATGCAGGTAAAGGCTCATAGCCAATATGATATATACCAACAATTAGCAAATGAAATGGCTCATTAATTTGAGTCCTATTTGGTGCCTTGTTTGGGATGCCTGCATTTATCATTTTAGAAATGTAATTTAAGTTTTATTTATGTTTTCTTTTCTATTAAGGTATGCATTTTTACTTTTTTTGCATCTTGTGTCTTTTTAAAACTGTAATCAATAGTTGGCAGTTCTCCCAGCATTAAATATATTTCCAGACCCTGGTACCACTATACAATGGTGGAAAAAGTATTGAGATCTTTTACTCAAGAAAATAGCAATACAATAGCGCAAAAATAGTCCATTCTTTTCCATTAAAAAATTGTTTTACATTGATGGTGAAATGTATTTTTAGCACATGTTATCACAATCTTGCAAAACCTCTTTTCTTACGTTTTGTCCTCCAAGCACTGAACATGTCTCATTCAGGATCCTGGTGTATAGGTGAAACCACGGGATATATCTAGTTGTTGAAACTTGTAATTATCTAATTTGATCCTTTTAGCACGTGTGCAAGAAAACATTGTTGATTTGCACGTGCGTATAGTTGGGTTTGCGTGCATTTAACTCGCTAGACATCAGCCTTTTCTGAGTGTTTGCATCAAAAATGTAACGTGAATGATTGTGCTGTCTTGTGAGAAAAGTGCCCCCATTTCCTTCATTGTGTATTTGCCACTGTCTTCATGTCTGAGCCAACATCTGGTGTCCAACTCTTTCAACGTGAACCGTGTGGAGCCTGCTGAACTTGTTGGTGGACATCTGCAGGACAAGCGCATGCCTTCGATGACTCAGGCTATCCACCCCCAGAGGGTCGGTTCCCGCACACAGAGGATCACAGGATTTCCCCTCCTGCAGGTGCTGTTGTCTTGCAGGAATACAACAGACACACACACAAACACACACTGTTCACACCTGTGTCTCTTCTAATGGTTCTGAAGAAGCTCAACACGCAACTCTCAGCATGTCCTGGTTGAGAATAAATTCACCTGCTGGGTAATCCAGTCAGCCTGAGCATTAGTCTGCTGCTCATGACGCACAGCAGTGAAGTCACAGGTCGACTCAGTAGAGCCGGCCTTGTTCTCTGACTGCAGGAGGATCACCTGCTTCTCTCATGGCTTGTCTACTGATACCTTCAGCATACACTAGACATCTATGATCAGATCATGATATCACATATTGTTCAGTAATTTGGCAGTCAGATACAGAAACAGCAACAAAAGCAT
This sequence comes from Oplegnathus fasciatus, assembly GCA_003416845.1. NCBI lineage: Eukaryota > Metazoa > Chordata > Actinopteri > Centrarchiformes > Oplegnathidae > Oplegnathus > Oplegnathus fasciatus. Next base: position 1,646,517 of record NTHP01000011.1, on the reverse strand, counting down.
TATGATCAAGTCTTACACAGCTGTGGAGAACTTTTGAAGGTGTGACTTTCAGAGGCTTTTTCTCAATAAGATCACCGTCCTCAGCCAGGGAATGGCTGCCAGAGAGCTTAGCTCACCTCGAAACTTTGGCCATACTCCCCAGCGGGTTTAGGGCAGCACAAGGTTAGCTCCTCCTGGTTAGGTAACAGATAATCAGCGAGAAGAGGCTGTTGGTCCTCTGCTGTGCAGCTCAGTGGCTTCTCCGTCCAGCTCCGGCTACTTAGCCTCGTCCCTAAAGCTGCTGTTACCTAATGACGGAGCCCGTGTAGGGCCATGGGGCCAGCTGATTTAGAAGGTGGCTGTCCAGCTCAAAGCCTCTTGGCGTTTGAGATGGCCAGGCCTCGCTGGTGTGCATGCGTGTGTGTGTGAGTGTGAGTGCGGAGTTGGGGATTGCTCTTCAGTGGACAGCCAGTCAGATCAATGTTATGCAAACCTATTAGTCAGGGGTTGTAGTGCTAGCTCAGGGACTCTCCCTCAGGGTCAAACTCACTGATGAGCTCTCACTTCTGTTAAGAGTGAATAACAATGTTGTCTGCTGGTTAAAGCCAGCGACAGTGACTCACAACATTAGGATGTCAAACAATGCTGCCATGACACTGAATTACTCACCCTGAAACTGCACTGGCACAGGCGTCAGAGACTCATGATCTTTGTTCGAAATGGATTTATTGATGTTTCATTAGCTTTTGTATGTTTTGTACACTTGCATTATTGTTTCAAACCTGCAAGTTCTCTATTCGTAATTTTAATTAGGACATAAAGTTGGCACAAATGAGACAGACACATGTGAAACAAAAATTACAGACAGCAAGACAAAACCAGTATTCGTAGATTGAAGGTTTTATGAGATTTTTGCATTGTTCTGATTGTGATCACAGGTTGCATGGCACCTTCTGTACAGTATTGTCTTTGAAAACTTGATGTTTATGTTTCCCCTCAATTTATGATCATGATTTTTGGGGGTGTCTGAGGGGTTAAGACGTGGCTCATGAACTGCAACGCCCCCGGTTTGAGTCTGGCTGGGGACCTTTGCTGCATCTCTCTCCCCTGACTTCCTCTTATCTCTCTACTGTTTGTAATTTGTAATTTATCTCTCTACTGTTTGTAATAAAGGCATAAAATGACACCCCCCCTGCATCTCAGTTCACTAAACTTCCTGGTATGGCAATGGACGTTGGTCCTGAATGCACCCATGCTGAGATATGACTCCTATATACATTTCTTTTATAGCTATTTTAACATGGTTAGCCATTAATTTGGGCTTTTGCAACATTGCAAAGAGAAGTGCAACACAGAAGCTAAGATGATGCCTGCATGCATGCATCATTAATGTCTTTCAGACATGTAAAACTTTTATGTTTAGTTTTTGAATGCAGCGGATCATTCTATCTGTCAGTGTGGTCAGGATTGTGCTAACTCAGCAGGAGGGAGGGGGTGCTCAGTGTACTTTATAAGGCCATTAAGAAAATGCTCCCTGTACACTGGCTGAATAAGCCCCGTGGCTTTGACTTCCACTAATCATCTTAGGCAAAGCATGGCTCCCAATGTGCCTGCATGGGAACACCTGTACTGGGCCACAGCAAATGCATGGCAGTTATCATCAACATAATCTCTCTCATCATCATCACGCAATACTCAGAAATAAGTAAGCTTATTATGCTGTCGCCCAAACAGAACATACGAACTGGAGATACTGTAAGGGAATGCAAAGAAAGTGCAGAAAGAATTTAAAATGAAGCCTGCAACTGTTTATCTTTATCATTTCAATCCCTGTAAAGGACTAGGCTGCAAATGCTCCTCATTAGGGAAAAACAGCAGATGAGACACACATAATGCATGCAAAACTATAGTTAGAAAATACATTTGCATGAAATACATTTGCATTAAACTGCATAATTAAAGACAAGAATTTGGGCAGGTGTAAGCTCACATGCATACACATGCATGGCTTCACAAACAGCCGGTACGTTTTTCCCTCCATTTCAAGCTTTTGAAATATTTGAAATGCTACTTTAAAGGGTTTTATTTGTTTTTCCCTATCAGCAACAAATGTTACAACCTCTAACTTGATTAATTCTCCAAATACCAAAAATATGCAGATAAACTTCATCTTCTGAAGAAGCCTGTGAGATGCTGTTAATAGCAAGTGAGAAAGCAGGAAAAAGCTAGTGTGTTATTTTGGTCAAAAATAAAATATTATACCAATAAGAAAAATTTAAGATAACACCTTATTGATCCTCAAGACACAAAAAGTATAAACAAAGCAAAGGAAACGTAGAAATTAGGAGATATACACAATGAATCGAAATGAAATTAAAGCTATGAAGAGATATAAAATAAACACAGGAGAGTATACAATACATAGAGAAAAAAATATACAATAAAAAAGCTGTATACAATGTATTTTATGTGCAGTAATGTAGCTAATATGTGCCACAACAAACTGACTTTACTGTTTAATATGGCATTTTTTAATATTCCTGAGATATTTAGAAAATATTATACATTTATTACACTACCACTGATTAATACCACAGAACTACTACAACATATGTTCATATCATAACCATGTTTTAATGAATTTATTGGTCAGAAACCTGCCAACTTCTGTGAAAATGTTTTACATGCTAATCGCCGTCCAGGTGCCGGGTTCTTGTTGCCAGGACAACGCGGCTTCCCATTGGCCGCCGCCGCACCACGTGCCGAGCAGCCTTGACGTCACGGCGAGAGTCTGCGGGTCTAAGCGGAGTCTGTGCAGCGGCTCAGGGAAACAGCCTGGCAGAGTTTGGACTGAGAGCAACCGGGAAACTCCAGCTCCTGTGTGGCTCCTGCAACCTGTTGCCCCGCTCGGTTGTTCTGTCTCTGAAACTTTTACCATTCGCACCGGCAACGCGAGCTAATGGACTATTAAGAGAGACTTTTAACAGGCCCTCCACAGCAACTTAAAAGCGAGGTAAGTTGTCGCTAATGTCCGTGCTTCCCTCGCAGTTTGTCCGCTTCCTGTTACTTTTTTTTTTTTTTTAGCTTGCAGCTCAGGTGAGATGAGTTTACAGGTTGAAGCAGCTCCCTTCCGGCTGGAAACTCTTTCTAACATCTATTATCTGTTTAATATAACATGAACACCATTTTATGCACATTTTCTTCCATAACTTTGCAGCAGCATTACAAGATGCTGGCAGCGGATAAAGCTTTGCCTAGATTTCTAATCGGATGAGGCTGCTTCTCCCGTCCTGAATGAACCCCCTCGGAGGAGCCGGAGAGGTGTTTGTTGTCTTTAAGCACATATTTGATTGTAGCACGAGTGAGGACAGGAAGTGGAAAAAGGAGTCCAGAGTGAGGCAGGGTATCTCATTTCAGCAAATACAGCATCAGTCAGTCAGTGGATTAAAGCAGGAGAGAGGAGGTGGGGCTTTTACCTTGACAAGTGTTTGTTTTACTGTGAATGAATGCCTTTCAATGTACAGTAACTGTGTACAGTAAGTCCTGAGAGCTTCAGTGTATTGATAGTTCTCAAAAATCCAGAAACAAAGGACTTGTAAGGCAAGTCAGGGCTTTAGATCAACGATTAAACGATCAAATAGTTGACAAATTATTCAGATAATCTATTAATAAGTAATTTATCAAGCAAAAATGTCAAACATTTGCAGGCTCCAGCCTCTTAAATGTGAGGATTTGTAGCTTTTCCTTCTTTTTACAGCTGAATCTACCGGTTATTTTCATTATCAGTTCATCTATCAGATTGGTTTTGCAGTGAACTCTTCATATAATGTCAGAAAATCGTAATAGAAAAGAAGGTTCATCGCTGTGTCCCTGAGCCCAAAGGAGAGGTCTTCAAACTGCTACGACAACAGAACGTATTTAATAAGAAATTCAACATTTCAAATATGTTTTTATTTCATTATTTCCTGTCATTCTTTGCAATTTCTCCTGAGCCGAAGGCGAGGTCTTCAAGCTGCTATCTGATCACAGTCCCAAACCCAAAGATATTCAATTTGCATACAAGTAGTGCTGAAGCAATTACTCGATTAATCCAGTAGTCCAACAACAGAAAATACAACAATTTTGATTGTAGACAAATAGTTTCAGTCATTTATGAAGTGAAAATGCCAAACATTGACTTGTTGCAGCTTCTCTAATGTGAGGATTTATTGCTTTATTCTGTTTTACTGTGTATAGATGAAATAATTAAACAGTTGACTGGTTTCAGGTTCCCATCAAACAATCAAGCAGCTAAAGTAGGACTGAGGATTAAACAGACTGCTGCCTTTCAGTGGCTTGTAGAATTAAAAGGCCTCACTGGTCTTGTGCAAATTTGCTTTTTTTGGCTGGTGGCTTGTGGTAATTGAATGCCATTGGTTTGGTTTTGATGTGGGCTGTAAACAAGAACCTGTCATGGCTGAATTTCCTCTGGCGGTCCCCTTGAAGTGTTCAGGAAGTGATCAGAGCGGGTGAGGATGTGAAAAGGCACGAGTGGACGCAGAAGGAGGAAAAAAATAAATGTAAAGTTCATTGGATCAAATGTAGATGCAGGAAACGAGGGGAAAGAGGTTCAGTCACACAGAGAAAACAGAAAGCTTCCACTGACACACAGACTCGTGTAGTCTTGCTATCTTTGAAGCTCTGTGGCCTCCAAACATCTGATATGTTTTTAGGAAATTTCAACCAAAACTGAAGTAAAATATGCTGTCAGGGCTCCTCCTCCTCACCTCAGGCAGCCAACACAACACAGCAAGAAGATTTAAAGACCTGTGGAGGTGCTGACACAAGGGTGGAGTCGAGATAATAGCCCCCTTGGTGTCACAAGCATCCCTCCAAACATTTCAAGATGCTGAACTCTTACAAATCTACTCTAAATTTGAACAGATGTTCTATTTTCGTCTGCGTGGGTGTCTTGCGGGTTTGTTTTGGGGCAGACTGACCGCACTGGAAGCCTCCTCTGTAGTTATGCTCGTCTGGGCAGCGGTCGGTGCTCTTTTTGAATTGAATTAGACCTTTTTAGAGGAAGCGCACGGGGAGAGTGATGTGGAGAAAGCAAGGATGAGTGGAAGATTAAACTGAAGAGGGGGGGGAAGGAGCGAGAGAGAGAGAGGCTCAGATGCTGAGATAAAGAAGAGACAGAAACGGGGAGATTCTGTCTCGTCACACAGATAATATTGTGGATAGAAAGCTGCTTTTCACACATGCTGTGCAGCAGATATCACTGGCAGAGAGGGGTGGGAGTTGTTTAGTCATCGGACAGATTGACATTTCCATCTCTGCAGCCTTTGTCTTTACAACAGGCTGTTTCGGAGAGAGGCACATTTAGATATTCAGTGCAAAGTAAACAGCAACCTCCTCGTGCAATCAGTGACAATTTGCTGCAAGTGTGTGAGTGGTGGCGTGTGTGTGTGTGTGTTTGTGTTTGTCCAATCCGGAGTCTGTTTTGCAGCTCTGCCTGCCTTCTTGCAGTTGTTGTCAGTGACACTTTTTTTATCTTGTTCTCATTCGCTCCCTCATAATGGCTTCTCTGTCATGATTGTGGTTTTCTGCAGCGCCTTGACGCACGAAGCTCTCCGGCTGACAATGGGAGCTCATGTGTGCTGCATTATGATGAAGTAGCTGCCTCAGGTTTCTCGAACGCAGGATGGATGGGATTCTGAGTTAACATTTGGAGAAGGAAAGAAAATGGTTTAAAACATCATCAAGGAAAACTGTTTTTAAAAATGGGTTTCAAGCTCTTTCCGGGCATTTCTGTTTAAAAATGAAACCCTGTCGATTGCACTGATCACACATCTGGCACTTCATCTAAGTGCCAGATGTGTTGAAGCATTCACCACTGATGTCCATTGAAATGACAGATAGAGGCAGTAATAAAGGTGGTACTGTAATAAACACAAACATAAGTTAGTGTCAGAGGAAGTGGTGGCTATTTTTAGTTTTAAGAGTGTTCAGTTTGATCTGAAACTGTCTTATGTCTGCACTCTTCTTGAGGAAGAAAAAACTGGATTAGGGCTGCAGCTATTGATTATTTTCATCATCAATTAACCTGCTGATTATTTTCTTGATTAATAATGGTCATCTCAATTTCTCATATTCCAAGGTGATGTCTTCAAATTGCTTGTTTTGTCTGTTCAACAGTCAAAAACCCAAAGATTTTCAATTTACTATCATATATGACGAAGAAAAGCAGTAAATCCTCACATTTAAGAAGCAGAAATCAGACAATGTTTGGCATTTTTGCTTAAAAAATGACTGAAACAATTAATTGATTATTAAAATAGTTGTCAGTTAAGTTTATGTAAGTCAGCTTATTAATTAATTGTGTTTTGGTGTTAACAAACAATCAAAGAATTATGACTTTATGGATTATGAGCCTCGTTTGAACTGGAACAAGTGTTAAGAAAAAAAGTTTGCTTCATTGCTGCTAAACTTTCACGTTTCATTTATTTTATTGTAATTTGATGTAATTTAAGTTAGTTATATATACAAATCAGCAAGATTATTTTCACTCTTAGTTGTTGCAGTTGTCTCATTTTTACTTTTATCTCACTTTTTACCTTTTTACCAACACTTTTGGACTTGTAAATTGTTGTAAAATGCTCTAATCTTCTTTCACTGATGGCCTAGGAGACCTGTTTTCCTGACAGCAACAGAACAAACGTTCTGCTGAAGATGTCAGTGTCCCCGGACTCTGGTCCAGGTTGGACCAACAGCAACACCAGCTCTGACCTTACACTAAATAACACAGGAGATAGAGTTGCAGTCAGATATTCAAGGAGCCAGTAAAGCACGCTACACTGAACCTGCGCTCGTCACGATACTTGTAACGTGAGCACGGGTGCTCCCGAAGCTATGCCATGCTGCAGCAGCGTTTGATGGTTTGAAATGTGCAGCTGATCGGACATGTGATCTTTAGATGGTGTGTCGGGACGTAGAGGAGAGCTGCAGGTAGTCGTTTTTAGGTGTCATAAAATCTGAGGCAAAATGGCAGAAGTGAGAAGCGCCACCTCTTAGTCCACACATGCCAGATTTATGAGAGTGATGGCTAACACATTTACAGTTTTTAGAGAGCTGTTCAACATATTGTAGGTGGAGCTTTCAGTTGCTCACTTGCAGCGGTAGGTAATGGTCTTGAGTCTTTTTTAAATGCTGTAGTAGGATCTCACCAGTGTTAGTAGAAAGTTTGCTTGCTACCATTTCCTTTTGAATAAAGAGTTAAAGGTTCTACTTGTGGGCTTTCAAGGCTCTACTGTTTGGTTTGACGGCACATTTTCATGCACCAAAAGGTCAGTGCATCCCAGTGAGGAGGATGAAATGCTTTGAAAGAAACCAAAAGGATATAAAACGAGTTTGCAGTAACATTGCGGGCCTGCCAGCTGCTTTGTTTTCCCTCCCTGTTTGGAATATGAGCTGCTCCATCCCTCTGACATTGACAAGTGTGGTGCAGCAGCTGTAGAGAAATCTCTCCACAGAACCTAAAATCGTTGTTAATGTTGGTGATAGATGCTTGAAATTATTTCTGATCTGAACTGTGCGTCAACTAGAAGTCAGAAAAGAAATCTGCAACAATTTTAATAATCAACTAATTGTTTAAGTCATTTTTTAAAAGCAAAAATCCCAAAAAGTCATTGATTTCAGCTTCTCAAATGTGAATTTCTGATGGTTACTTTCGTCTTCTACAATAGTGAAATGAATATTTTGGGGTTTTGTACTGTTGGTCGGACAAAACAAGACATTTGAAGACATCGCTTTAGGCTTTAGGAAGTTTTTCCCCGTTTTCTGACTTTTTATAGACTAAACAAATAATCGATCAATTGAGAAAATACCGGCAGATTCATTGATAATAAAAGTGGTCGTTACTTGCAGCCCTAGAACAAACTATTGGCACTGACAGAATGCTTAGAGTGAATAAGACTGAATAATGGTACATAGACAGCAAATGCAACAATGGTACATGTGTTACTTGCAGACTCAAGAACAACATATAAAAGAGCGGTTGTATAGCAACAGATGTTTTGGTCCTGAACTGCTCGCCATGCTGCTGTAAACCCGTTGTCGAGCCGTGTTAATCAAACACAGCTGATGCAAATCAGAATTACAGGATGGCTGCCCTCAGCCCTGGAGCCTGGTCACAGACGGATCATGTTGCATTATGAATGTATCATTCATAAAGTCACTATCTGTGATCGGCTTTCTTTCATTCACTCTGGCTCTCTGCCGGCCTCCCCCCCAGCCCTCTGCTGCTCTCTCTGTTCTTGGATTATCTGTGGGACTCTTGGGTTAAGATTTACCTGCAGGATATAAATGGAGACTTCTGCCTGTTACGTAAGTGGGCAGCAAGATGTTCTGGGATGAATGTCGCGTGCAGGGCCTTTGATTCAAGCTGCAAGATTGAGTCAACCGTTCAGCTGCTGCACTGAAGAATTTTGTTAAAAGTACAGAAATATTGGGATTTTATCTTCTTCTCTTGTTTCATGTCAGTAGTGAATAGAATTTCTCTTCAAAAACTAATTTTCAGTGAATGCAAATGCTGGGTATCAAACCTCATTTCTTATTGTACTGGCCAAAATGTGTCTGTAACATTGCATATTGAAAATTGTCAAGGCTTCAAGTACTCGCTCAGATTCTTAAGGCTTGTTTACTTACAGCTAACTATTATTTTCATAATCGATTCATCTGCTTATTATTTTCTTGATTTAATGAATTAGTTATCTCGTCCATAAAGTGTCATAACAATTTCCCAGAGTCTAAGTTGACTTATTCATATTATTTGTTTTGTAAAACCCAAACATATTCATTTTACTATCGTAGAAGATTAAGAAAACAAGAAAATGTTCATGTTTCTGAACATAAGAAAATGACTTTGATGATTAATCAGTAATTAAAATGTTTTCCAAATAAATTCACTGACTTATAGTTTCAGCTCCATTTCAGACACATACCAGTTTAAATCAGGAAACTTTTTGTTCAGGTATCTTAAGTCACCAATATTTTCCACCAATTTTCAACTGTTACCGAGCCCTGAATGCTCGCCTTAATACTTTTGTCTTTGATAGGAAACCATTCATATTTAACAGATATCAGAGCTGAAATGATTAGTTGATTAATCGGTCGACAGAAAATTTATCTGAAACTATTTTGATAATCGATAATAATAAAACATTCACTGGTTGCAGCTCAAATCTGAGGATTTGCTGCTTTTCTTTGTTAGATATGATAGTAAATTGAATATCTTTGGTTTTTGGACCGTTGCAGAAAATGTCACCTCGGGGCATTTTTACTATTTTCTGGCATGCTGTAGTCTATGCAGTTTATCAAGAAAATAATCTACAGATGAATCAATAATGAAAATAATTATTTGTTGCAGGCTTACATATTTCTTTGAATGGAAAAAAGGATTGAAACATGTTCATATTCACCCAAACTAAGGTATCAAAAAAGTATTGTTTCTGTATTGTATTCTGTATTTCAAGCAATATCCCGCTCTCAATGCTTGCTTTATTGATTGGATAGCTTTTACATGAATGAAAACAAGATGGTGTTTTGGTGAGTTGCTTTCAGTAGTTGTTGGATAAGAAGATATTTGCCCCTAGAAGCCTCTCTGGTGATGTTGTGTCACGATATCGTCTGTAGTTGAATACTAGTATGATGCAGCAGGGCTTGTTGCTGGTTTTAGGAGTTAAATCTCTCACAAAGCCCCGCAGGTTGATCTTGTGTGTACTGTCAGTGCTATTAGAAACTGAAAGCGACAGCCTGTTCTCTGCTGGCTAATACCTGCGCAGGCTGAGGTCACCGACTCTATCTCAGGCCACGCTCAGAAGGTCGAACCAGTGCCTGGTGTTCACTCGTTTGTCTCGACCTGAGGAGACGGTCGAGGTAGAAACTTGGCTCAGCCATGTGACCTGTCCACTTGTCAAAGCCTCGGTTATGTAACGGTGCCATCAAAGGTCTGCCAGCGGCAGCAGGTAAGAGTCTTAACGGTTAATTGTAGGCAGTGATCTCTGAGAGCCAGAAATAGCAGAGTTCTTAGGGTGACAAGTTGAAGGGATGTTCAGTGCAGGTCTGAGCTCTCTCTACTCTTTCTCCCCCCGTTTCCTGTCTACTCTCCAGCCGTCCTATCAAATAAAGGCGAAAGGCCAAAAAGAAAATATTTTAACAAAAAAAAACAACAACAACAAAAAACAACATAACTCCTCTTGTGGGCACCCATAAGTGGATGCTGGTGTATAAACAGATAATGAATGACAGTACAGTAAAACACAGTTGTAAATATATCAAATGTATCTACATAGGAGAAGTTATAGTTGTTGACAAATACTGTACATGTTTAGAAATGATACTGCATATAAATGATAAATAGGGGAGGTTAAAGTGAAGTGTTACCGAGCTAAATATGGGACAGGAAGACAATGAACGATCAACAATGAAAATTTGCCTCACCAGCATGTGGACTGTGGGAGGAAACGAAAACCCACAGGGAGTAACATGCAAACTCCACACAGAAACTACACTCAGTCGTGTTGTTTAAAAAGCAGCAGAAAGTTTTTATATGAATAAAATACTTGACTTGTAGTAATCACAAAGAGCAAACAATAGTGCTGCAACTAATAATCATCAATGAATCTGTCAATTATCATTGGCTCTAAAACCCAAAGATACTCAGTTTACTATCATGCATGACAAAGAAATGCAACAATTCCTCATTAAGCTGCGGAATATTTGCCAATTCTGATTAAAAAATGTTTGAAATGATTTATCAAAATAGTTGCAGAGACTAGATTTTTGCTTGTCTTCTGTACATAAAGTGTCCTTTCGTTGTATGAAAGGTGTGTAAAATCAAATTTATTTGTATTATTAGTATTGTTAATATCGAGTTTAAAATGGCACTGAAATGTATAGCAGATTAATTGATTAGTCAATAGACAGAAAACTGACAAGTCATTTATCAAGCAAAAATGCTAAGCACTTCTTCTCTCTGTCACTGTAAACTTAATATCTTTATATTTTGGAAAGGTGGGAACTTGCATTTTTCACTGTTTCTGACACTTTTTAGACTAAACTATCGTTTAATCAGATAAAATCATCATCAGATCGATAATGAAAATAATCTTTATTACCGTGTGTGTCAAACTTCAGACTAAAACGTATCCTGTTACTCATGTTGTTGTTGTTGTTGTAAAGCCGGTAAGAGCAACACTAATTAACCTTCCCTCCCTCATTTAGCGTAATGGGGAGAGAAACGTTTAATTCAGCTCTGTTCCTTCACATTAGCGTGTAAAGAGTCTGGCTGAAAGGAGGCTGTATTATTGGAGCTAAAAGCAAACAATTAAACAAGCCACCAGCCTGCACAGAAACACTCATTAAATGCTATTGTGAATCAAAGGCGCTGTGTAAAATAATATATTGTTTTTGCCAACCAGCTGCCAAAAACAAGAATGATTGTATGGTCAGTCGTCATGACAACGCAGCCCCAATAATCATGGAAACGCTCCACAATCCATTAAGCAATTGAAATGCAGATTGCACAGTATGTGCTGGTCCCGGTCAGCGCATCACAAAAAGAATGAGTTTATGAATTAAGTGAATGGAGGTAGTCAGGATGACATGACTGGTTGATTAGCTGAATGAGTGAGTGAGCGAGTGTATAAGTGTATGAGTGTGTGTGTGTGTGTGTGTGTGTG
>NTHP01000011.1:1581261-1624267 GCA_003416845.1 Oplegnathus fasciatus | reverse complement strand
ATTCAGTTTCATGGTTCCCAGAGGATAAATCCTGATGACTGTCGCTGTCCATGCCTAAACCTAACCAATCAAGGGTTTCACGTCAAGAACACTTGTTTGCTGTGACTGGATGAACGTTTCGCGCTCATGACTTTCCTTCGTCATCCTAGGAAAAAAAAAAAATAGGGCTTAGGTACAGCCTCACAGAGCTGCTGGCTGTAGACTCCAAAAATGTACATCTCTATGTTTACATATCTTTATTCATTTTTTCAACACATGAGAACTACACAACAGCCAAGTGCCATTTGTCACCCATCAGAAGTTGTTTACAGTGTTTTTTGAAGTCATCACTGTCTCGTGAGGTCCTACAAATAATTTTATTTACAAATAGCTATTTGTTAACATGTAAATAGTACAACATGGCTGGAAAAAATAGAGATAGGCCATTTAAGAACTCCTTGAGTACTCTTGAAGAGGGTGACTATGAAGAAAAATTCACTGAAATGTAAAGTACTTGAAATTCTTGGATAAATTGCTAAAGAAATGCAAAACATTCTCATTAACAGGATTAATAAATAATAGTACAACTAACAAAACCAAAGGCTGGCATGCAAAGAAGCTGCTATGTTACTTAGGACCAACTAATTCAGGCTGCGGCTACATACAGTGCATCAGGCATTTCATGAGGCTACTCCTGATGTGTTGTTTGACAAAAACACAAGACTGTACAGAACGAGAATAAAGGTACAAATTCTTTTATACAATAAAAATATTCAGCAAAAGTGGAGGACGTGGATCTGTACTCCACCATTTCACCTCGCAACATACAATGAGGAAGTAAATATAACCAGTTCATTCGAATTTCTATAACGTCCTCTTCTTATTTGCGTCGTCATCCTCCTGCACAGAAAATACAACTTGCTTCATAGTGTCAGAGAGGGATCAGGTGTATCAGGTGTGCAATGCCACCAATGGACTGTCTCCAATACTGTCAGTCAGCTTATCAGCCAATCAATAGCAGCCTTGTAGATTTCAGCCAACCAGCAGTCACAGCGTCTCTTTCGTCTCTACCTGCGGCCCTTCAGGTCTGCCGATGGGCTGTCAGATCTCCGTCAGCGTGATCTTGTAGGCGTCCGTGTAGCTCTCGATGTTGAGGATGAAGGTGTCTTCGTTGGAGTAATGCTCGATGATGTTATCGTCCATGTTCACCAGGATCCTGACACAAAAAAACCCCCACTTTCATTTCATGTGCATAACATGAGGCTCCAAATAGGCCTTAAGTTGCAATCTGCTTCCTCACTCACCCTTTTTTGCTCTTCTTGTACACTTTGGCTATCCTCTCTGTGGGCACGCCGTACTTCTCTGATATCTACGAGTGACAAATGGAAGAGGTTTGTAAACGGGTGCTCAGCTGCAAACAAATTGTGCCTTTGACTCTCTCTCTCGCATGTAATCAAAAAGGCATCACTCACAGCATCCATCAGGCCTCTGAGCGTGGGAGACTTCAGCATCAGAGCGTCAAACACCTCGTCCATCTCCTTTCTTACGTACAACAGCACTGCAGAGAGAGGAGAAAGAACAAACCTTAAACTGTTAGCTACAATACTAGTTTATATATTTTATACACCTGAGTTTGGAGCGTATATAGTGCAACACTTAAACCTACATACGGCCAGAAATGATGACAAATACCATCACGAGTTACCAGACTTGTGTCTTAACATTTGATAATCACCCCCCCAAAAAAACAAAGAACAAAAATTAATCTACAGAAACTAATCATCAACCATTTTGAGAATCCTTTTCCTGTTTGACATTTATGATGCAAAAATGGCAATAGCACGGAAGCCGAGAACGGCCGTGCTTACAATTATCTTTTTTAATGCCGTTATCTCGAGATCACGAGTTACTTATTTTGTTATCTCAAGATAACAAAAGGCCGATTTCTCAAGATAATGAGATAATTTATCACGTTGTTTTCTGGAGATCACGGGATAATTATGGAGAACTCCATTTGATCACACCTGATTTCAGCCTTCAAGATCACTGTCATGAACTTCACTGTGCCTTATCAATCTGAATTGAACAGTCTTTATTATACCACTCAAACACCCACCAATGTGTGTAGTTTCTTTTCCAGTTCCCCCATGACAACGAGAATTCTTTTGGTTGTGGTTGCTTTAAGTTGACCACTGTATGTAAGCCTGTCCCTTACAATAATTAGCCATAATGCAAATACCCTCATATCAAATCACGAGGGAAAACATTCTTACAACAAATGGTTAAATTTCATAAAAAGTTCATATGCTTTGCTTTGAACCTCCCAAACCCACAGAGCAGTGTGTGTACGTCATGGTCTACTCCTATGGATTTAAACAGAATGGTGGTGTCAGTGTTTCTCAGTGAACACCAACACAACACAAATATGAAACACACACAAAAAAAAGAGGCTGCCCTGAAATCGGCCTTGTGTTTTCTCGAGATAACGAGATAAATTAACCCATTATTATGAGAAAACTAGCTTTGTTATCTCAAGATAACAAAATAATTAACTCGTGATGTCGAGATAACGGCATTAAAAAAAAATTGCAACCACGGCCGTTCTCAGCGTCCATACAATAGTCCTTGTTTCCAGCATCTTAAATGCAAGTGTTAGCTGATTATTTTATATTGAAAAATCTTCTGGGTATCTTACTCTTTTTCGGACAACTTGAAGACATCACTTTGGAAAGTTGTTTTTTTTGACATTTTATAGACAAAATAATTCATCAATTAATCAAATGGTCTTAACTTCCATGACAACTTAAGCACCCACTAAGGAAGACTGCGTGACATGATCAAAAGCTCCAGAACAGCTACTAAATGGACCTTGCAGGCAAACGGTTTTGTCAAAACTACTGTTTCCCCAGCCAAGAATGATCTTCTTCAATCTCAAATTTTACGCCACCGTGACCTTAAATGACCTTTAAAGTGATAAGAAAATGTGCAAACTCTGCCTGCTTTGCAAGATTGTGTGATTCGATCAAAAGCTCCATGACAGCTATTAAATGGACTTTGTGGTGAGATTGTTTAGTCAACAATCAGTGGATTAGTTGATAAGGAAAGTAATAGTTGCAGCTCTAATTTAAAATGGTTTGAAATAGAGACAAGCAGCTAATCCTCACAGCTGAGAGGCTGTAAGCAGAAAGTGTTTTCTGTTTTTGCAATATAAACTGATAGTGAATCCTGAATAAGGGACAAAAGCGGATCCACAGCCTGGTATTCATTATTATTCATTCTGATATTAGGCTTTCGTCTGATTCCCTCATTTCAAATCAGATTGAAACATTTTTCTCAGGTCTGCGTCCTGCACTGATGATGGCGTCAGTTAATAAAAGACAGAAAAGAAAGAAACAGCACGCAGAGGAGGAAGCAGCCATCTTGTACCTCTCTTGTGTGCCTCCTCTTTGACCTGTTTGTGAGGCGACGGACACAGATCTTCATCCGACGGCCTGAACATCCTCTTCACCAGCACACTCCTGAGAACACGCAAAAACAACAAAGCGCGTGTAATGTACCATACACATCATGCATTGTGTTTGCATCTGTGGTGACATTGCACTTCCCTCTGTATGTGTTTGCTTGCTATCTGTACCTGCTTTTCATTTGCATCCTTCATACTTGTATGGCCTGATGTAAATGAAAATGCTCGTTTCCTGCTGATGCACACACTCACCCTTCTCTCTCGATCTCCTCTGTGTTGAAGGTAAACACCTGGAAATGAAGTATTAAGTATTAATGTCATACGTTTAAGCTTCAGGCACTAATAAAAACAGTACTCAGATCTTTTACTTAGTGAAAGTACCAATATGACAAAGTAAAAATACTCCATTACAAGTAAAAGCCCTGCATTCAACTCCTACAGAAGCAAAATGTACTTAAGTACTCATTCTGCATGAAAATGGCCGCTAATACTTTATATACAGTTATAGTAGGTAATTTAGTCCAGTGGTTCCCAACCTAGGGGTCGGGGCCTTCGAAAAGCTCACAGGATGAATCTGAGGGGTCGTGAGATAGTTAATGGGGTGGGAAAGAAGAAATAAAAAAAGTTTAGGTTTGACCTCTTAGGCCTTCAAACAGTTATTTAAATAAAACCATCTGAGAAGTTTAGAAGGGAAATCTCACTTTGAGGGAACTGCTATCGACTCATAGATGTCTGAAACGTGACGAGCGGCCCCAATTACACGCTGCTTTTTTGTAAGAGGTCACAAGACAAATATGTTGGGAACTTATGCTGAAAAGTAACTAGTAAGTATATCTGTCGAATAAGTGCAATGGAGGAAAAAGTACAATATTTCTCTCTGAAATGTAGCTAGGGGAAGTAGAAAGTATCAGAAAATAGAAATACAAATGGCGTACAAGTAGCTCAAAATTGTAGGTCATTCTGAAACTACGCTGTGGCTCCAGTTTCACCTTTAAGCAGATGAACTCACCTGATAAGAAAACAAGTTCCTTCACTTTTGTTTCTAGAGAGGAGTGTGTGTGTGTGTGTGTGTGTGTGTGTGGCGGTGACCCACCTGTCCGGCCCTCTGCAGGTTGCCAAAGTGAACGTCGGGGATGAAGAGCACGGGCTGAGCCTCCAGGTCGGTCATGGTCTTGAAATAGGTGGTGTCGGACTTCTTGGAAACGGTTATCACGCCGACACCTCCGTCTTTCCCTTAACACCAGTGAAGAGGAAGATTTAGAAAAGAAACACGCTCACATTAAAACCTTGTAGCCGCAATTATTTACAAGCAGGAGAGGGAGATGTATTCAGCGTGATGTCATGTAAACGAGAGCGTTATATCGCACTTTAGATTTATAATTTTCTCTAATTTTGCTGCTAAAAAATCTTTCATGCAGCTCAAACCTTTTGACTTCTTGCGGAACAGTTTTCTCTCCTCATCCCTTATTTTCCTCTCGGCTCCCTGAGAAAACAACAGACAAAAACATATCGAATGCATCAGTTTGTGGAAATGTTGCGAGTCTCCTTTAAACACACCTCTCCCCTGACAAAATGAGTAATCGCTGCATCATTTCTGTTGGGGAGAAAAGTCTCAGAAAATTAAATGGGAGCGTCTCGCTTTAAAGTTGTTTTTTTTGGTTATATGGTGTGTGTATATGTATGTACAGGTGTAGCTGGAGGCTCACTGTGCTGGTGAGACCACTAGAGGGAGGACTGATGTCATGATTTAACTCCCTCACTCCACCTACACACCTGAGCGCTACGCAAGTCAAACTCACTGTCTGTAACACATTTACAATATATACTGCAGCATTTTCACCCGACAGCTCAACACATCTTAGAAACATTAAACTTTATAAATTCACATTATTGTCACGTGGATCCAGACAAGTGACAGCAGCAAATTAATATTCAAAGCAGTGACATCAGGTAAATGTCAGGTTCAGAGCTTTTTTACTCATAAAAAACTGGAGGCTTTACTTTGAACAGGACCCCACTGAGAAAGCTTAAATGCAAACTGCAGTTTATTCATTTCACAGGTCGAGATAACGCAGCATTCGTCTTGCAAAATGACACATTTCAAATCACTTTAATAAAATTTATATTCATAATGACAACAGGGAGCTCCCCGGTAGGTTAATTGCTCGATTGACTCATTCATTTTTCAACCAAAAATGCAAATTATTCTCTGCTTGCAGCTTCTCAACTGTGAGGAACTGCTGCTTTTCTTTGTCACACATGTTAATAAACTGAATATCTTTGAGTTTTGGACCGATGGTCGAATAAAACAAACAATTTCAATACACCACCTTTTCACTATTCTCTGGCATTTTATGAATGCAACCAGAAAATAACTGCCAGATTAATCAAGAATGAAAATAATCATTAGTTGCAGCAGTCCCAACTGAGCAATATTCCTCCTTTAAGATGACGCATTTGAATCAATTTAAAAGTATATTTTTATAACGACAACAGGGAGCTTATTATAATAAACCCCCAAAAGATACAAACAGTACCCTTTAACAGACATTAATGTACTGACAAAATGATGAAACTTTTTCCAGAGTGGATCCTTATAACTCCTGTAGAGGAAGTGATGTCCCACCTTGTCACAGAAGACCTTGATCTGTGAGTAGGCCCTGTGCAGCGGCTTGTTGCTGCGGTTGTTGTAGCTGTACGTGTCGATCTGGATCATCAGAGGAAGACCCTTCACCCCCTTCTGTGAGGAGAAGTCTGTACTCAGACAGTTGACTGTGATGAAGATCTGCCCGGGAGAGGAAAGAGAGAGAGGTTTACACACTTCAATTTAAACTGTAATCATGAATTTGGTGTTGTAGCTGTTTTGTTTAGACATTTGCTCCCACTCAGAGACGCATGTTACATCTCAATTCTTCATAAGTGTGTATTTCAAATGCTTGATGTTCATATTTAAAATGTCTACAGCGAGGGACATGAATTATCCAGAGTGGGAGATGTTCTCTGGAGAGATAAATGGCTGTTGAGAGTTTCAAATGTATTTTTTTTTTTACCAATGCTCAGAGAAACACAAACAAAATTCCTTTCACCTTTGTTGTGTTTGGTTGGCGGCAGAACTTTTACATATCTCCAAATCCCGGTAGATAGAAATCAAACCTACATGTAACTGCATGGTTACATAGCGCAAGGGATTAGTGAGAAGCTGTTTCTTTGTTGTTGTTTTGGGTTATTTGGACAAAATGAGCCTTTAATATACTGACAACCACTGCTAACATTTGCTACTTACTGCAGGGTTTCTCCAGTAACATAACGGTGCTGTATTTCTGCATTTATCTCTGTATTTATCTACGGTTTTCTATGTATTTACACTTTGAGAGCTGCCATTACAAGCTCTAACATGTACCCTGATCCCATACCCTTTCATGAAATACTTATATTCACCAGAGTGTACAGAGTCTTCTTTCTCCATATTTGATTTTTTATGGCCTTCTTGAACTTTAGCACTGTGTCATGTGCGGAGTGATCACCTCAAAAGTGTCCCCCCAGCGAAGCCATATCACTTCCGCTATTTACGACTCATTTAAGCCAGTCGACCCGAGCCCTCTAACTCATGTCTGGAACATGTGGTAAGATGATCCGGGGCACAAAAATCACAGATGATGAATGAGAACATGTGTTACTTAGTACGCAGTCTACTCCAACACAACATTTCTATTTAGGGTCTATTATACCAAAGCAAAATGAGCAAGTCGTGACCGTGTAATCACAATCAGTGACCTTTTGTTGCATGTCCTCCCTGCTTACTCTCCTCATTGTCTGACACCTCTCCACTGTCTGCTTTGAAATAAAAGCAGAGAAAAACTGTACCGTGAGCTTCTTCCTTAAAATATACATGAAGTACAGAACTTACGTACTGTATAATCTGAGCTCTGGTATAGTTTGTGTTTATTCTTCCTCTTTGTTTATAGTCATCCCTGGAAACGGGATACTCTTATTTACTTTACAGGTATAGATTACCTGTCAAGACGTTTAGAAGTACTACTTTTCCTGAGACATAAAATAGGCCCTCACAAGTTTTTATTCGGTCTAAACAAACACAAAATTCCCCCAAAATAAACTTGATCTATCTCTTTCAGGTATCATTTATTTTGAGACTTTGCCAGCTAATTTTCCTTTGTAGAAATTGATGTAGACATTTCGAATAATCCCATCACTTCCTTTTAGACCTGAAGGAGGAGACGCATGTGCAGTAAACTACCTGGGCGTTACACCTGTTCCTGATATATCTGGGCTGAATAGTCACACAGATTAAGAGAAAGAGAGGGAAAGACGTTGCGAGAGAGAGAATGAGAGAAAGAGTCAATATTGGCCCAGAGAAGTGTGCTTGGATTTCCTCCAGCAGCGTCTTTGTCCCCAGGCTGCCATCACAATGAAAGAGCCACATAACACACACAAACAGAGGCTGACTCACACACACATACTCGGTCGCATTCACACAGAAATGAGGGCAAAACAAACAACAGAGGGTGGGGACGGGGATTGGTGTGTGCTGGCCCTTGGGGGCCTCTGGAGTTCAAACAGCGACGTGGCTCCATTTAAGGAGTGGCCACAAAGGAGTGGGCTTCACAAAGACAAAGAAGACAAACAGAGCAAGAGTACACAACACTGCTCATCAGTTTTACGACGAAAACATACCAGTCGACTCAAAGGAGCTGCTTTTTAATCTTTCAGTTCCTGTATTATTACAAAATGTTGATTTAATTCACCGTTTTTTAAGTGAGGTTTTGAGTGTTGGTGATGTCTAGAGGTGCTTGCATCACAGCCAAAACCAGTTAATTTATCAAGAGAGTGCATTTGTTTGCCAACACCTGAATCAGCACAAAAAACCTGTCCCTCTGCTTTTTTTTTTTTACATCTACAACACGCCTCAAGCAAGAGTAAATATAGTAGACCGGTTTCTGGGAAAATTACAGTGACATTTATGTCCTGCAAAAAAACCCAAAAAAGACTGTAATAGTTGTGTTTTGTACCTTGGCCTCTTCATTCACGTCCCAGGTGAAGGAGATGGCGTTGTAGGCGATTTCTTCGATGTTGCCGATTGTGTTGAAGCTCTCCTTGTAATCAGCTGCGAGGACAAACAGAGGGATGATTCGTTTCGGCAATTGCAACAACCTCTCAAACATCGCCTCTGCTATAAGTTTCACTTCAATTTTTCCGATATCTGCGGTTTAAAAAACCTAACCAAACAACATATCTCTCCTCTCAGAAAGAAAACATCCATACACGGCACGAACTGGTCAATAAATGACATAAGCAGGTAGCTATTGTTTGTTGAGATAAGCAATCAAATGGCACGCTTCAATTTTAAAAGATAAAACGTTATCTGCTTGGGCAAACAAACTCTAAAAGGCTTCAAAGGCAGCGGGAGGAAACACGGGAGGCTATCTGGCTCTGAGAGGCACATTAAAAGCCAGTCAGGTGAGCGCATCGGCTGGCGATTGTTGACCTGTGTGACTCCACACTGGAGGGACTTTAAATGTAAGACGTCGAGTACACTGGTATGCTGCGGAAAAGGCTCATACGTGCCTTGTGGTTTTATTTAAGTAAAAAGAAATCCAGTGGCAAGCAGCACGGCGATGATGTTCGAGTGGAAAGCAGGACTGTTTTCATCAATTCCTGAAAAAGTAAGATTTTGGAGAATCTGCTGTTTTTTAAGCTGATTTACAGAATGAGCCTGGTGATATTTTATATTCTTATCATTAACAAAATCTCATGAAAAAACAAAACCATCAATGAACTGATGTGCCTGTGTAACCAAAGCCTTATTCCTCTGAGCCATAGACCTCCATTGTTGTCCAAAAACTATTAAAAACACATCAGTGAGCCACACTGTTGCAGTGGCTGGCATGTTCCTTCATTACAATGAACATGGGCACTGTAGTTTATTTTGAGTCAATCCCACATACAGTACACCGCGCTGCTTCTGCAATTACTAGAGCTCCAAATGTGTAATAATCCGTGGCTGAAAATAGTCCCCAACAAATACACTTTACACTTACACTTTGAGTAACATTTGATAAAAACTATAGTTCCCAGTTGCGTTAGGAAATTACTTAGCCTTTAAAAAAATTTAACTATATATATGTGTGGCTCACATAAAGATTTACGTCTTCAGTACGAATAAATAGAGAAGGACTAATGCACTGTTGGTTTTGGTCTTGTCATGGGATTTGTTGACAGTAAGAAAAATACAGGATGATGCCAGCCTTCAGGTCGAGTTATTCTCAAACAGAACTACTTTGTACGATGTGTTGTTATAGAGAGAGGGGATATGCAATATCGTTTAAATACGGAAATAATGGCGCAGATTTTCAGGAAGCCTCTCCTGGAAGGCATTGTGTTGCACTCAGGTTGTTGACATTAAAAGTGACAGAAATTGTTATGAATGAAGAAAGAGAGCTAGACAGAAAGTTACAGAAATGGTCAGACAGAGCCGCCCCTAATCTGACATTGGAAAGGTGTAGGGGGAGGGGGTTTCTGAAGCTATTCAACCATCCAACAAGCACTTCTGAAGAAGCATACTGGCAGCTTTGGTTTGTGAAATCATCGACTGTTTTTAGCTATAACGAAAATGTGTACAAGTCTGTCTGTATAAGATAGGATAGGACACCGACATGATTTGGGCTGAACGTCTTCGGAGAAGCAGCTCATCCTACAACAATTCTGCTGTCACATCTCAGAGCATCCCCCCTCTCCTCCAGTGACCTCTGACCTCCTCCATCATCCTAACCTGCCGTTACAGCGACACTTCCTGGTTCTTCAGCAGGTGCACAAAGCAGCAGGGCAGGCAGCAACATGCCTATCTGCCAGTATCCCCCATTAAACAACCCCATTCAAATGATCCATTCTGTCACACGGCCCAGGGGCATGATGACCCCCCCACCCTCCCTTCCTCCTTCCACCAGACAAACCCCACTCCACTGCTATTCAAATCAAGTCTCTGGACAGCTTCAGGTTACAAGCCGCATCCAGCTACAGGCCGAGCTGGCTCTGAGGAGCAGGGTGGAGGGGTCTGTCATTTGACCTACAGAGCCGTTTGAGTGGAGATGCACCCGCATACATAAATTAGAGCTGAAAAGATTAGTCAATTAATCGATTCGTCAATTGACAGAAAAGTAATTGGCAACAATTTTGATAGTCAATTAATCATTTAAGTCATTTTAAAGAAAAAATGCAAATAATTCTCTGATTCCAGCTTCTCAGATGTGAGTATTTGCTGGATTCCTTGGTCTTTCTCAGCATCCTCGCTTGCAATCCGACTTGGGGAACTATGTTTGTACATGTTGAAAGTGTGTGTGCACATCTACTGTATGAGCAGATAGCTATCTGTGTGTACACGTGCACGTGGAAAAACATTTCAGCCCTGTGGGTCAAGCTGTAGATGCACACTGTGTCTCTATGGCTCATGCACACAAACAAACAGACTCATTACACTGGCAAATGCCAAGCAGGATGCCACAGGGACTCACGCTAAAAAAGATAACAGACTTCCTCTTAACAGGATCTACTGGCAACTTTAAAAAGACATTTTTCATCTTCAAATCATGTCTGAGATGCTATTTAGCAGCAAAACAACAGACATGCTTTGACTCAGGAGCCAACTTATCTTAAGTAGTTTTATTCTGAAATGTGCTGCATACTTATGTTTGCATTTTTAGGACAGCAGTTCCCAACCTCTTTTGCTTGTGACCCCTTAAAGGAATAGTTTGACATTTTGAGATATGCACTTCTTTGCTTTCTTGCTGAGAGTTAGATAAGAAGATTGATACCACTCGCATGTCTGTATGCTAAATATGAAGCTAGAGTTAGCTAAGCTTAGCATAAAGACTGGAAACAGGGGGAAACAGCTAGCACGGCTCTGTCCAATGGTAACAAAATCCGCCTACCAGCACCTCTAAAGCTCACTAACATGTTATAAGTAGTTTGTTTAATCTGTACTAAAAGCAAAGTGTAACAGTGTAAATTTGTGGTTATATGAGGGATTCTGTGCTGGACTATTTCTTGTTAATGTGTTAATTAGTGATTGTCAGAGTTGCTGGAAGATGTTGTCACCTTTAGACAGAGCCAGGCTAGCTGTTTTCCCCTTTTTCCAGTCTTTATGCTAAGCTAAGCTAAGCTAACCAGCTACTGGCTGTAGCTTCATATCTAACAGAGAGATGAGAGAGTGGTATCGATCTTCTCATCTAACTCTCGGCAAGAAAGCAAACAAGTGTATTTCCCAAAACAATAAACCATTCCTTCACTGCAAAGTGATGTCTATTTGCGACCCATGTCCATCAAAGAGTGAGTTTCTCTGCTCGGAAGAAGTTTTACAAACATCAAGAGACAAAAGTATAAATGTTTTCCAAAAGAAAAAAGAAAAAAATAGAGAAAAGTCCAAAACTAAACGTATTTTGTGCAGCTGAACTTTGTATTTTTCTTATTTGCCACCACAGTAACCATCTCACGACCACTCTAAATGTATCTTGCTGCGCCCAGGTTGGGAACAACTGTTGCAGCAGATATAAAGATGTGTGTGAATTTGTAAGCTGATTATGATTTGTCTTGGTTCATGTAAATATAGGAATTAAGATGAAGATCTAAATTGGGCAAGAATTACTTTCAAAAGACCAAAACCAGCCAAGGTAACAGTGCGGCTAGCATTCCTCTCCCTGTCCCAACAAGCTGTGTATAGGTGTGTGTGTGTGTGTGTGCGCGTCTCCCATCCACCCCAAGTCTCCCACATACCTCTGAATCTCTGCCTGGTTAGCAGGCCCGAGCTTGTCAAACGCAAACCGCCTACAAGCTTCTCACACACACTCATTCAACAAGGCGTAGAAAAGCTCGGCTCAAAATGAAATCCATCAACCGAAAAGGTCAAAAGTCTTAAGATATGATAATATGAGGCTTCATCGGCAGCATACACCCGTGGGAAATGCTGCGAGAGAGAAAGTTTGTCACATTGTTTTGAATGATCAGGTTTTTTTCTCATATCACTGTTTTGCTCAATCTCCCACGCAGTGTCGAGGAGATTAGAGGATTTGTGCTGTCTGTCCCAGCAACACCTCGACATTAACAGATTCAGGTGTGTGTGTGTGCGATGGTGGGCAGCTGAACAGCCTCAGGCAGACAGTTGGGTGGGAGCTTGTTTGCTCACAGTTTGGTCATGCCTTGTTTATTAGCTAAGTGCATTCCAGCATTTGCAATAACATAAATCTGTCATTGTCTTTTGGGTTCGTGTGTTTTGATTCATTCATTTGGCCACTGAAGGATCTGCTGTCATTCACATATAAAGCGTGGAGAAAGTCTTTGGAGGAAGGAGTCAGTGGTGAGTCTTACCGATGTCTAAGACTCTCTGTTTGGCTGTGTGCTGCCGAGAGTGCCAGTACTTCCAGTATTTGAGCTGCTCGTCTCGGTTCTTGTCTTCGCTGAACACCACCATGATCACACTCTGAGGAAGGGGAAAAAGAATGTAAACCTCTAGAGTAGTAGAGTATTTATTTAGAAGAGAAAACGAAGGCAAACCATCAACCACAGTTTACAGACTGATTTTGACCTGCTGCTCTTGCTGTAGCTATCCGCACACACTTTTCCTGTGTAATGAAGGATCTTTGCCAACGTTTTGGGTGCACTAACTTTCAGTTTAACCTCCAAATAAAGTAATTTACTGTAGATCATCTGGCAACCTGTCTGATCGTCTGACCTCTTGTGATTCTTGCCCTATGGGGACTCCTAGTAGCGATGGTGCCGTGTTCCCAGATATTAATTAAATGAATTAATTGAATTATAATCAAAATAACCATTAGAAATCGCCAGTCATAATAAACCAGGATTATCTTTTAAGCTGTTGTCCTATCAGCCACTTAATTTTGAGTGATATTTGTCTCCACCTGACGCATGTAAGTCCAATATTCACTTTTAGCTCAGTTTTTGGTCTCTACCAACTCCTGAGGGAAATATCGGGTTCTTAAGCTGCTAAATGCTCCACTATGTTCACCAGCTAGTGGCTAACTTTGTCTTTCGGCTGTTTGGTGCTTGGCAGGTAGCGTACAGTGAGTTTATCTGAGCTTTTTCACTGAAAAAGGCTGCATCTGGAAACGAATGAGAGCAGCAAGAGTGAATCAAAACAGTAAAGTTGAGGGTCGTAAAATCAAAACATTGAGCTGAAAGATGCTAAAACGCTCCGTAGAGAATCGGGTGATTGTTCTCTGTGGGTTTGCCACTATGAGCGACACCTTTTACATTACACACAGTTATTTAATCCATTGTTGTTTTTTTTACGAAAAATCAGTTAGGTTTGGTCTTAAATTACATACAAAAAAATATATCTTGGTGTTTTCCGCGAGTAATAAATAAACTACATCTAAACCAAAATGACACTGAACTGATCCGCTCACTCACCCGGACTTTGCTGATGGGGTGACGGAGGCGTTTGTTGGCACTGAGCTCGTTGAGCGTCACAGCGTAGAACTGGCCTTTGTTCAGGTAGGTCATCGGTCCCTCGCCCTGCTTCTGACGCAGCGAGCGAGTGGCGTCCAGCGTGTACTGGAAGCTGTCACTGTATACACAAATACAAACACACAAACACACACATAGAGAATAATGTGTGATTAGACATAACACGGTGGGATGGGGGTACAACAGCACACACTTGCGCATTCTTTTCTGGATCAATTCATTCATTGTTTTGATTTCAAAATGGTGCATATTTGAATATTCACACTGTGGATTATTGTGCTGTAATAACGACTGTATTCTGGGTTACTTACACTCCCTCCTGGTGAAATAAGAAGTCATCTGTAGCCAGAGAGGAAGGTGTGTGGTACTTCTGCTGAGAACACAGAAAACACACAGAAAGAGGAAATTATTTGGGCACAATGACAAGTTCATTTAGCCTAAGAGGAACCGCTTAAACAATACTGTAAATGAGAAAAAACAGTTCAGCAACAGTTGTGTCATGAATAAAGATCAAAATGAACATGAATATGGAGAACATGGAAATCCCAGGCAACAACTACTTGTAGATTCCTGTTCAGGTAATGAACCTTTGGACTCCCAGTGAATCATATTTAAACATCTGTCTGTCCTCACGTACCATTAAACAACAACTCCACCCTTGTATGTGCTGTTAAAGATCATCAGCATGTGACATTCAGTCTTCTAGCGCTGTAATTTCCCTTTTTGGTGTTCACATAATCTGTCTTACATATGTCCACATTTCCCATAGTGCCTCTCAACAACCGCCAGACTGTGCCTGATCATGCATTCAGCTGTGGTTTGTGCTGTGCAGATGGAGGAGATAATCGTAATAAAATAATAACAGTAAAAGAGTTTTTTCAGTTGCTAAAAAATGAGAACGGAGCCCTTTTCTCAAGGAACTAACACCAAAATCGACTGATGCTAAAATTTCTACAGGTGATCTTACGTTTTCTACATTTTGACTGTCATCTGCAGGAATGAAAGAAAATACACCATCAACAGATTAGACCCAGAAATGCAAAGAAAAATAGCCATTTTTCAACAGTAATACTGTGTTTTAAGGCAGTTGTACCCAACCTTTTTGGCTTGTGGCCCTTGAAATGAAGCATTGTCTACTTGTTACCCCACGTCACGGTTTAATATGTCTACGAGTCATGATAATTTAAAAAAGAGTTTCTAAATTTGAATCATTTCAGAAAAATGTCATGATTTTGTTTAGATGAAATATGTTTTTCATTCCCTTCCATCAATTTAATCATCTCGTGACCCCTCAGATTTATCTCGTGACCCCTCCCAGGTTTAGGGTGTATTTCTCCTTTAATAACACGGTTTCTGTTCAGCCTGGTCCTTTCTTACCCCATCTCTCTCCTCTTCATACGGACTGTCAGGCGGACTCTGCTGGTCTCCCTTCACATACGAGCTGTGGCTGACGGTGGTCACCTCATAGGGACTCTGTTCGTAGATCACCCTCGCCGTCTCTTCCGCTTCCACCCTGTAGTGAAGCCCCGCTCCCGTCATGAAGACGGGCGCGTACATCTCGGCCTTCACCACGGCCACAGCTGGCGAGCCTCCGTCCCCTGACGCCGCCCCGGTCGAGCTGCTGAACTGCTCCCGTTTGGCCTCCTGGTGCTCCGTGTTCAGCGACAGGTTGACGGGAACAGTTTTGAGGACCTGAACGCGATTGTCCACCGTCTCCACCTCGCTTTGGCTGCTGTGGTTGCTCGGCAACGTAGACCTGAACAAAAACATGGATGAAATATGTTTTGGGATGTATTTCTGCTCTGTTTTTTTATGACTTTTCACCTTTTCCACCAATTTCTTGATGAATTTTAGGCTGAGCACAGCAATGTAATGAAACAGTTTAGTGAACTACCTCTGGAGGTAAATAAATGCTGCTTTAGGCCAAGAACTGACATCTGACAAAGCTCTCTCTCCTACCACAACATTAAAAATAATGATGATGAAAAGACCTTACTCTTCTATTCAGAAAAACAGAGCTGGATTTCTCTCATTTCAACCTGAAACATTTCCTTAATTAAGATTAAGTTACCTTTTTGCAGATAAATGTTTTTTGTTCCAAAAGAAGAGACACATTATATCGGGAAATCTTTTGTATTTTCTTTTTTTCTGCAGGGATCAAGAGCTTTTTTACTGGCCTCAGTCCAACCTGTTCTTCTTTCATTCTGTACCAGCGCTTCAAGTGAAGCAAGACTCACTCGTCCGTGATATTTGCACACATGCATACTAAAAGTGCTTGTCTCATATCGCTATTATCTCCGGCACACAGCTCTTTATCATGTTATGGAAAATTGTTTTTCAGTTCTTATCTACGTATACATGTAATCTTATTAACCACAGGTGCAACATGTCAGATGCTCCAGTTACTCCAAGATTTAATTCCACAGATCGCTGGGAAAAGTCTGCTAGCAACTACATGTTATGCATGTTTTTCGACATCTTTCCGTCTGTACATGTGCAACCTTGAGCGAGACACCGAGAGACCCAAGTCCACTGACCTCCTCTCCTGTTCCTCTGTCATTTCAGCCACTTTGGGAACTGGCAGAAGCCTTTTTTCTTTCGGCACCTGGACGGAAAAAAAGGAGGACATGTTGCGCTGGTCGACATCATTCAAAAATAAAACATTTTTTTCTTTTTATTCCTGAAGATGTTATAGAAAGTGAGAATACCTCTGCACAATGTGTTTTGCAGTGCAGTTAGAAATGTGGTGTGAGCATATTAATTTAGGCTTTTAGACAGTTGGTGTCATGGGGAATGTCTAGAAGTCTAAATTAATGTGCTATTAAATGATAAATTAATAAGGTATCAAAACATGTTGCTTTTTCTCTGAAGGCCTCTAAAGACACAGAAAACTGCTCAGCTGAATAATTACAGCTGTAAGGACTTATTTGATGCAGTCCTGAAGGTTTTGTGTTTGAACGTGCAGTTTATGTGTGAAGCAATTCAGCTCAGAAAGCCGCTGTGCAACATCCAGATGTTTCAAGCATCCAACTTCAATTTTTACAGCTCTTTCTTTAAAGTCAAGTAAATCTCAGAACATAAGTTATATATTCACGAGTTAAGACTGGACTCTTTTTTCCCCCACACCTTGTAGTAGTCGTAGAGCAGGCCCAGGGCGTTGGCGCTGTCCTCGTCCCCGTTGATGCTCATCATGGCCTTGGTGGCGGCCGTCAGAGGGTTCTCCAGGTACGACCTCCATGCCTCGTCCTCGCTGGTGTAGGCCCGCCGCACTGCAGGGAAGGAGCTCTCGTTGGGGACCACCACCACCAGACGCTTGCTGACACACACACATAAACATTTAAATGTAAAAGATTAGATCAATTAATCTGCTGATTTTAGCTTTTAAAGGCTCTTTAAAATGAGCTTCTGATTAAAAAAGTCAGAAATCTTGAGTCAAAACTTTAAAATCTGGTCATTTGTCTTTATTGTGGACATTTTTTTATATTAAATAAGTGATCAAACTGATAATTATTAGATTAAACTGCATTAATAGATTGACACTACAACCCTTTTCATGCCTGTCTTGTGTGTGTGTACATGGGTTTGTCTCTCTACTCTTTAGGCCCACTTAAGTCGAGATCACACACCAGTTAAACACACGGTGTTGTCACAACATCTCTTTGAACTCAGCCAATCACAAGAGAGGCTCCGAATGTGTCAACTTGCACTTAGAAAATGTTGCACAACGGACGATATCAGTATGATGTCACGCCTTCCTGGAAAGTCTTGGAGGCAGTCAGTTATAATGTTGGCGGCAAGTTCATTTTTCTGTTTTTCTTCACTTGTCTGTGGTTACAACAACGTGTCTGCCGCTGTTTAATCGATACCAACTCAGATTAACCAGGAAAATCTACTGCAAGCCTTAAAAACTCTAATATAACAGATTTACAACATGAAATAACTCATTGGTATTACTGTTGTGGTTTCTCTAATTGCCATTAACTCCTGTCTGCCAGATCCACCTGCCAAATTAAACAAACCTGCCTCTAATCTGTGATGTCACACTGATGCAAACCTCTATAGAAAAAGATGTGACGTGTAAAAGAGGCAGCAACAAGCAGGATGGAGCTGTTTTACACTGTCTGCCTTATAGTATCACAGTTTATCACATCATATATTTCAGTCTACCCTTCTTTAGCTTTGGCAGAATGTTTGATTGATAAATTATCCCAGTCACCAAAGCTGAAAATCAAACAGTTTTTCTCCTTTATTGATCTTCTATTTATTACAAATTCTGCTCAGCCTCTCCATGGCTACCACGCCTGCAGGTAAAGAGCTGGCATGCAGGTGTGAAAGACATCTGATGTTTAGGATATGAACAACTCTGCTCTGGTGGATTTGACTACATATTACCAGTGTGTGTCACAATAACAGTGGGCGGGTGTTTTTTCCACTGCAGCGCTGAAAAATCAGCTACAAGCAACCACATTTAGACACTTTAGAGACATTTAGCTGCTTTATATTTCAATACAAACAACTGTATTGATACCACAAACACTACTACTACTACTACTAACATAACTAATAAAAATAATAGTAATAATAATGAAAATAACGAGTGATCATCATGTTAGGAACTCTGGCCATAGTTCAATAATAATTCAGTTAAATGTCATCATTAATTCTAATTATTATTAATACAGTTATTCCCATTTATAACTGTATTAAGATCATCAAAAAGTAATTTTTTTAAAATGATTAAATTACTGATGGGATTTGGTCAAACTAAAACACACAAGATCCTCCAACATTTTAGATTTTTTTGTCAGATATGTATTAAATATTAATAATTAAGCACAATAGAAACTTTCAAAAGCACAACCCCTCCTTAGAGAAGTTAGTAAAAACCTTTCTGATTGTCTTAGAAGCAGCTTTGACTACAGCACAGAGGTGATCATTTCTTCTTTAATATAAATAAAGGAGTTTCTGGTGTTACAAAACAGCACAGGAGGCCAACAGGCAACACAAACTGTCCACATTCACAGGCAGATCCATCGCGCACTGCAGGCCTCACATATGAGAAATACAGTGCAGTGCAGAAGTAAGAGCTAAAACTCTGTTTTCATTCAAAGACACGTTCATAAAATCCAGTCCTTGCACTTTGAAGGCTTTTTTTCCCCTCCATCAGTCAAAAATGGCGAATTCAGCTCTAACGAAATCCACGGCGCCAAGTTCACCTGACAACTTTTTCCTCCAGGAAAAATACTTTCATATTTATCACTAATTCCCAAAAGCAACACAAGCAGAAAAGTGGCATTCTTTTCTTTTTATCCTCTCATGCAACTTCATCCCGACTTTAAATTTATTTCAATTAGTGAGCAAAAAGAAAACACTTCCAGAACAAAAGTGTTTTCCCTTCAAGTGGAGCTCATCAGATATCCTCTCCGCCGGCTCGATCACTTACTTGTCTGTCTCCTGTGACATATTTTGCTTCCTCTACGATTCTTCCTTGTGAAACTGGACTTTCAAGTCGGAGCAGGTAGTAGAGTGAGTGAGTTGCCAGAAGTTGGGCTACAGGTAAGTCGACTTTTTCTCGCCCCGCTTCTTTTCTCCCTCCCTCTCTCTCTCTCTCTCTCTCTCCCCCTCTCTCTCTCTCTCCTCACTGTCTCCCCTCCGCTCCACCTGGCAGGTGAGGCCGCTTTTGTCCCCCAACAGCCAATAATAATCACTCCGCTCGTGTCTTGTCCAGTTTCATATCGTGACACTTATTATCGCATCCTGCCGTCGCGCATTACAATATTTGCCTTGGCTTGCTTTAATGGCAGCGGGTCAACTTTGGCTGAAATTCTTTCACTGTAAAAAAGGGTGAGGGCGAGTCTGCCGCTGATTGGCTGCTGCGCAGCGGAGCTGGGCTCTGATTGGCTAAAGGGTCAGAGAGGCAGGTAGAGGCCCACCTCACCTGCAAGCAAACGAAGAGACGGCATTGAAGGCAGCATAACGACACAGAAAACAGGGAAACACATGCAGCTACTGAGGTTTCACATTCAGAAAACTTTTCTATCTTTACTTTTTTGATTTTATTTCTGGAAAAGAAGACATTTATGAAAAACAGGCTGTTGGCTAAATGACAGAACAGTAGGATGCATGACTGCATAGCCTCAGACTGACACACACATCCACAGGTTTTCTTCCCTCCACAGCCACTGATTTAACCTTTCCCCCTCTAAATTTTAATAATGACTCTTCTGTCTGTGTGTGTGTTTGTGTGTGTGTGTGTGTGTGTGTCTGTTTCAGGTAATCTCAGAGCAGACAGAAGGTGGGGAGGAGCCCTGTCATTAGCTGACACAATGCCATTGTCCCCTTAATGAAGCCATTGTATGAGGGGATCCCAGTGTTTGGGATTACCCTGCCAGAGCAAACAATGTGTGTGTGTGTGTGTGTGTGTGTGTGTGTGTGTGTGTGTGTTATACAATGCTGGAGCACTGCTGAGGTGGGGCGCAACAATTTGTGACTATGATCCTAAATACTCCTTGTTGTTGTTTTTTTTTCCTTTTTGTTCTTTTAATTATTGTTGTAGACAGACAGATGATAGACATCAAGTCACACATAAATCACAAAGCAAACAACATAAGAGCACTTTAAAGATAAGCAATAAAATAATAAAAATATATTTTTTTAAAAACCCCACTTAAATCTGAATTAGAAACTGAACATAAACGAAAAACTTGATGATGTTATAACTCTAAATATAAAGTGACTAGTAAAAGTCTGTACTTTGTTATTAGTGGAAGTCTAGTAGATAATGTTGAATGTCCAGAAACACCAATTGAAATATTAGATAAAAAAGTAATTAAGTACATTTACTTCAGCACTTACTTGGGTACAATTTTGAAGTACTTTACTTTATATGAGTATTTCCATTCTATGCTACTTTGTACTTCTACTCCACTGCATTTCAGAGGGAAATATTGTACTTTTTATTCCACTATATTTGTTTAACAGCTGTAGGTACTCGCTGCTTTTCAGATTAAGATTTTACATTAAAAAAATTCAGTGTGTTGTTAAACATTAGACCAGCTTCAACCTTTTTGGGTTGTGGCCCATCACAAAAAAAGCAGTGTAGTTTGGGTCCATTGTCATGTTTCAGATGTTTATGAGTTGATAGTTTCACCAAAGAGAGATTTCATCTCTAAACTTCTCACATGGCTTCATTTAAATAAGCGTTCAAGACCCAAAGAGATAAAACTCTCCAATATTTCACAGAACAGCAAAGATTATAGAAAAGTCCAAACAACGAATACAATTTGTGCAACAGAACTTATTTTTTTCTTCTTTCCTACACGATTAATCATCTCACGACCCCTCAGATTTACCTTGTGATCCTTGAGGTTGGGAACCACTGGACCAAACTGCCTAACTGTATATAAAGTAATTAAAACCAGCTCTACCTTGACCAGCTGATCTAATAATGTACTGTATAATAAATATATCACTCACAGGGCGATATATCTGTACTTTTTATTATTGGTACGTTTTAGATGATAATATGTCTATACTTTTACTTAAGTAGGAGTTTGGATGCAAGACATTTACTTGTAATGGAGTGTTTTTGCATGGTGGTATTGGTACTTTTACTTAAGTAAAGAATCTCAGTACTTCTTCCACCACTGCTGCATTTTACAGAGTTACACACAAACAATGCAAAAACGACAAACCCCCCTCAGCTGGATTTTCAGAAACGGTTGGGGTGCAATTTCCAAACTGGTCTAATGTCTTATGAAGATGTTTGCATGACAAAATGCAGGCCTTTTGTTTATGAATGCCTTCAGGCGCTCATGTATGGAAATCAAAAAATTACGTTTCAGATTCAGTTTAACCGTCAGTGGTGTTATGTGTGTGTGTGGGGAGCAAGCGTGTGTTTGCGTGCCCTGCAGATGATCACTATTATCCTCCCTTGTCTAATTTGTTTTACAGAGCACCTGGGCCTTTGCTGAGCTCGCTCTATGTGTGTTCAAATTGAACACTGCTAGATAAATACAGGTGGAGTCCTTTTCTTCCAACAACACACGGACAGAGATGCACAGCAGAATGACAAAAGTAAGAGAGACAAAAAAACTCATTCAGAATAGGAGAGAGAAAAAGATGAATAGCTGATGTATTCCAAGCATATTTCTATTAAACATTATTACCACTTTTTCCCATGAACATAGATGGATTACTGAATGGGCAGTCTGTGCCCAGAGCCTCTGTTTGACATTACTGTTGTACTGTTGGAATCAAATGCAAAATAAGCACAAAGAGACAGAAAAGTACTGCAAAGAGATGCAAAATGACCATAAACAGACAAAAAATACTGCAAAGAGATGCAAAATGACCATAAAGAGACAAAAAAGTACCACAAAGAGAGGCAAAATGACCATAAACAGACAGAAAATACCGCAAAGAGATGCAAAATGACTTAAAAGAGACAAAAAAGTACCACAAAGAGAGGCAAAATGACCACAAAGAGACAAAAATGACCATAAAGAGACAAAAAAATACAGCAAAGAGATGCAAAATGACTACAAAGACACAGAAAAGTACTGCAAAGAGATGCAAAATGACCACAAAGAGATGTAAAATGCCCACAGAGGTGCTAAACTACCATAAAGACACTTCAAATCAACTACAGAGAGACACAAAATGACCACACAGAGACGAAAAAGTAGCGCAAAGAGATGCAAAACAACTACAAAGAGATACAAAAAGACCACAAAGACAGAAAAATGTACTGGAAAGAGTTGCAAAACGACTACAAAGAGCTGCAAAATGACTACAAAGACATGCAAAACGACTACAAAGAGCTGCAAAACGACTACAAAGAGATGAAGGAGTACTCCAAAGAGATGCAAAATTACTTCAAAGAGACAAAAAATATCAGGAGGAACACACAATGCCCACAGAGTGACACAAAACAGCTACAAAGAGATACAAAACTACCATAAAAAGACACAAAACTACCACATAGAAACGCAAAATTACTACAGAGACACAAAACTACCTCAAAGACACTCAAACCAGCTGCAGACGACATGGCTGTAAGGGGGGTGTGGGGGTTTATACATGTCTGTGCCCAGGGTCCCGTTGTCTCAAAATCTGTCCATGCCCACGAATCATTAACTCTACTCAGAAAACAGAGCGAGAAGTATGTTTGTCTTGAATTCAATCACAATAATGGTTATGGACAAGCTTTTCTCTTATCTGTACGTTTCCCTACATGAGTTCTCCCAGCTGGAATGTCTGCCATGTGGCGTTATGACAGCTGAATTAGTGCGAAGGCTACCGTACAAGCTGCCACAAGCAGGCATGGGCAAGACTGGAAAGTCAGGGGCCAAGAGCCACAGAATACCTTCCTCTGTGTGTGTGTGTGTGTGTGTGTGTGTGTGTGTTTGTGTCCCACTCTGTGAGAGAGGTGAAAGATGTATCCTACATACCAGGAGTTTTTGCGCAGGGAGAAGCAGCTTGTCTGGACTTGGCCAGGATTAGGTGTCTGAGTGTACCTGTTTAAGAAGAGAAAATCACAGCTGAGACAGAGACAGGGAGGTGTGGGGGGACGTGTTGTCCTCCAGATGGACAGCAGTGAGGAAAACAGGAGGTTGGGATGGAGGAAGAGGAGGAAGGTGAGAGATGACGGGAGAATGAAGTAGAATAGTGGTAACTGGGCAGATTAACAGGTCAAATATTAATAAAAATATCCATCTCTTTACACAGATAGATGACAAAACGAAGGAAAAACCAACATGAAGTTTCTTAGTAAGGTGTTGGACCACCATTAGCCACCAGACCAGCTTCAGTGCTACTGGCCATTGGCTCTGCAAGACTTTGAACTCTACTGGAGGGATGAACACCATCTTCCAAAAGACATTTCTTCATTTCGGTGATTTGATGATGGTGTCTTATAGGTGTTCATTTGGGTTGAGATCTGGTGAGTGTGAAGGGCACAGCACATGTTTCACACCATTTTCATACTCATCAAACCATTTTTGTGAACCTTTGTGTTGTCTATGGAAACATTTGCATCCTTTCTCCAATCATTTATTCAACATTTTTCATTTAATTTGTCACCTGTCTGCGTGTGTTTAAATTAATAGATACAGTCAAATACATTTCAGAGCATTTGTTCCCAACCTGGGGTTCAGGAACACCTCTCAAAGGGTCCCTCCCAAAAATCTGAGAGGTTACCTGATGGTTAAAGGGATAAGAAAGAAAACTGTACTATATAATTTTTTCTGACTTTTTAAAAAACTTTTTTCATGTAAAATACTATTTTCACTTCTTCAGGGCTCTAAAAATCCCTCAAATAAAAAATCTGTGAGGAAAAAAGCATCCCTTTTCAGTTGATCTGCTCATAAATCAAGAGAGGCCACAAATAAGCATTGTTTCGCTTTAAGGCTACAGGATATCCTACAAAACATTTTGAAGAAGAATCATACAACTAACATGAGTATATTTCGTACTTTAAGCACTTCCTTACAGATATCGGTGAACAGATTTCGACCCCTAAGTAAGTAAAATCTGTAGATAAAATGGTTAAAAACATCTTGTAATCATTACTACCAACTTTTTGTCATCTAATAAATCACAAATTCCAACATTTTTAAACTGACATTCGATCTAATGCTGTTGACTCCATTCACTAACAGCCACAGTTGCTGCTGCTGTTAGTGAGGTTAGTGAGTGCTGTCACCACCTTCACAATCAGCCTCTGTCTGACTGGCTTATGTCTGCCCGACAACAGACCTCACCTCTCCTTCAGTTGCACTCTGCGTGTATAAGTGTGTGTGTGTGTGTGTGTCGAAGTAAGAAATTAACTTTTTTTCCCCCTGGAGGCATGGTTTGCCCTCTTCATGTGATTTCTCGGGGCATCTCAGGGTCAGTTTTAATAAAAGAAAGAACATATGCATTTGCATTGCGCCAGTTTGGTTTTAACTTTTTCTCCCTCAGAGGTAGATTGATGTGTGATGTTGGTGGTTTAATTTTATTTCATTTTTCTACACTGTAAAAACGCTGCTGATAAATGTTTTAACAAACCCTGTGTGTGTGTGTGTGTGTGTGTGTGTGTGTGTGTGTGTGTTATATATGTCAATCAAGTCACGTGGTACAAGGGCAGCAGTGAAAGTTACCAGCATGTGGATGTGTTGTGGCTGTGTCATGGCTTGTGTACAGCCCGACTGGTCTGGCAACATAGTGGCACGTCATGGTGGTGCAGCAGCAGCACTGGACTGTGGCAAAACCTGTTGGTTTGGAGAAAAAAAAACAGTTGAAGGGGGGTGGGGGATGTGGGGGGAGGAAGTGGCCAATGGGGAAGATGAAATCCAACTTCCTCTTCCCTCAACAGCCTCCAGAGAAACAAGGAGGCCACACTCACCCCT
This sequence comes from Oplegnathus fasciatus, assembly GCA_003416845.1. Lineage (NCBI taxonomy): Eukaryota > Metazoa > Chordata > Actinopteri > Centrarchiformes > Oplegnathidae > Oplegnathus > Oplegnathus fasciatus. The sequence continues at coordinate 1,598,941 of NTHP01000011.1, read as the reverse complement.
GACAGCAACTGTTTCTCTCTCTCTCGCGGACCAAACGAGGTAGTCTTTACCTAAAAATCTTTCTTGACCCTGCCTTAACCTCTTGAAAACTACCTGACCCTACATGTGTGGTCATGCAGTGAGAAACATAAACCATAAACTGCAGTATGACAGCTAAAAGATCACTCACGACAAAAGGATCCCTAAAAAAAACCCCAACTTGGCTGAGCCGAAAGTGAACCTGAAAGCCCTTGTGGCGGGAGGAAAGGAACCAAATGGGAAAAAATCTCAGGCTGTCTGCGGCAAACCCCTGCTTATTCATACGCACAATGGACAGCCAGGTAATATTCTCCTCCGCTATTGAATAGCTGACACCTGGAAGATTTGCTTTCACACAGGCCCTCAGGCTGGACAACCTCACCCCAAACCCAAGCTAGCAAGTCCCTGCACAACAACCTCCAGGGTGGGGGAACTTGAGCAATGTGTGGCTTTTGTCATCACTCCCACCACCACCCCCCACCCCCCCACCATCAATGTCTTTCTTTTACTTTTTGCCCCCTTCTGAAAGCATAATCACACCCTTCTCTCTTGAGAGATATTTGCCCCCTCTCACAAAAGACTGAAAGGATTGTCTCTCCTCTCTCATGATGAGGAGAGAAAAAAGCAGGAAGGTGGAGGGGGACACAATGGCTGGCTGGAGACTTTTCTCACAATGCTAAAATTTCTCTCAAGAAAGTCATGACACCTAACTGTCGGGAAGATCTCCAACAGGAATGAGTGCTGTAATGACTGTCAGTGAATGAAAATAGACACACATACACACTGACTTCTGTTTACGTTGACTGACTTATTGAATAAAGACTATGAAAAACTATAATTTCACTATTTTCTTCCTGTCTGATTAATGTTTTGGTGTTATTGGGGCGGCATGTGAGTCTGTGTTTCCATCGTGTGATAACTGGAGTTGCAGTTAATTTACATATTAGCTGAATTTAGTCAAATACATGAGTGGAGGTGAACAGCTCCACTGTTCCCACCAGACAGCGGAACCGCAGTCACAGATAGAAAAGATAAATATCTAATGCAATCCCATGACCCACATTATGGTCTGTACAGGTCATGCTGCAGCAGTGTTTGTACAGCTGTGATTAAAAATAAATGTTAATAAATGCTAAACAGTCAAAAGAGGACTTACCGCACACTGTACATACAGTCAGTCTTTAATTAGAGATTGTTAATGTGATAATCCAACTTGAAGTGTATCAGTATTAGTATTGTGTTCATGTTGTGTTGCAGCTCTCGTGGTCACTCTGTAAAGATGAGTGGGAACATGATGTGGATGCTGAACACTCTCAGCATGATTTAACCCCGATGTTTCACTGATATCGCCCATAAAACACACACAAACACTGAAACATACACCAGCCCTCCATGCCTGTCCCCTAGTGTTACTTTGAGGGAACTTTCATCACTTACATCTCACAGTTGGTGATGATGCTAAGGGTATTTTGGTACTGCATGCACTGTATACTAATAGATACTGGACATATTCCACTGAAAACCAAAGATAATATAGAATACTATAAGGTGCAAAAAGAAAACACATTTGCAATACAAGGAAAAAAATGTTACAAAGTGCTTCCCAATGAAGAGAAATTGACACTGAACAAATATTATGGATCTGCAAAATGGAAGGACAAACAGACAGAGCAGTAATTAAATAAAATAAAGCAGTAAGGTTACAACTGAGTGGTAAATTCTGCTGCCTGTATGTAGATGAATGAAAGCATCTCCAGGTATTTTACATGGCAGTGTCTACAGCTGTGAAGTGTATGTTCCCTAATATTAGATGCTCTTTTTAAAGACACATATGATCAAATAGAAAAAATAGGCATTGTTTTTGCACACAATCTCTCTCTCAGATGTGCTTTTAATTGCAAGTACACTGTTCCCGTCCCACTGCATTTCCTCAATAAAGAATAAATGTGTGAATACTTACGACACAAAGAATTAGATGGGAAAAGTCTTCCATTGCCTGAGTCCAGACAAATAAAGAATAATTTCCAGGCCTCTGTCCGCAGGTACATTTTATGCAGCTTATCAGGACAGCAGCACTGTGAATAAAGCAGTGGATAAACCATAACTTCCACCTTGGGATCACTTAAATAAAACATCTTGTATTTTCAGTAGTGGGAAGTAACCAAGCACATTTACTCAAGTACTATACTTAAGTACAGTTTTGAGGTACTTGTACTTTACTTGAGAATTTCCATTTTCTGCTACTTTATACTTCTACTCAACTAAATTTCAGAGGCAAATATTATATTTTTTATTCCACTACATTTATTTGATAAGTCACTCGTTACGTTGCAGATTCAGATTAAAATTACAAAATTTATTATGTCATACGATAGATTAAGGGAAAACTTTATTGATCCCTGTGGGACAAATTCACAGGCTACCCAGCAAATTAAAGTAGTTGAAATTAGCTCCATCTTTACCAGCTGCAGCATTAAAGAGATGAACACATATCACCATCAATAATCATCATCCAATAATATAATATACATTATTCTGAAATGGGCCATTATGCACAATGAATACTTTTACTTTTGGTACTTTAAGTACATTTTGATGTTAATACTTTTACTTAAGTCAAATTTTGAATGCAAGACTTTTACTTGTAACAGAGTATTTTTACGATCTGAGTACTTCTTCCAGCTCTGTGTATTTAAAGAAAACCTGAGTTTGATATTCTGTTTCTGAATGTCTTCATTTCCCAGTTTGTGTGGATGTGCACTAACCAAACTCTGCCACTTGTGGGCAACATTGCCAACGACTTATATCTGCAGTATTTGCCAGCCCTACCAGTGCATTCATGGAGTCCTCCTATAATCGTAAAAATGGTTTCATCCCTGCGTACTTCCATTTTACAGCAATAATATTGATAGGTTATGTGTCTTATACTATCATTCACTAAGATCACAGTTTGGCATACTTCTCCTAACATATGTAACTTTATTTGCCTTTTAAGCTGGCTAACTCGCTATGTATACGTTTTTTAACCCATGATACTGTATAATTACTATTAAAGCTGAATCTTACGAGTGACTTTGAACGCAGCAGTAGCCTTCAGCTGTCTGGAAACTGAGCAGCTGTCACACTTGAGTGTGTTCGCCCAGCAAACGACACGTACTCTTGTTTTTAAGAGGTAAGAATCGCTGTCATTTTAAAGTTTTATACGCTATAATAATATAAAGCTGTGATACTTTTCCCGGTTAACGTGACCCACAGGCTGAAGGAAATATTCATCGTAAGGTTAGCCGGCGGGCTAACGAGGCTAGCGTGTAGGCTAACCCACGTTATAGCTGAGTGTCACCCGCCGCTCAGCTCCGGCTAAAAGCTGGATAAAACAAACAGATATGACCTCTATGACAATGAGCCAGATGTGGTGTGGTAGCTTAACTGTTTTGTCTCAAGGAGCCTTACAGGCGGATTTGTCCGAACAGTAAACAGAGGTGGAGAGGATATGAAAGCTGAGATAAAAACAGAGGCAAGCTAACTGTTGACTTGCTAATTCTCTTGTATTTTCTCATTGTCTCTACATCTAAAGAATTATATCCCTGAAACTATTCATATCACCTCGTTACATTTTATTCCCCAAGCTATAAGAACCAAAAAATCTACTTTTTTTAAGTCAGCTAGCCAGCATATGGTGCGGACATAAGTCAATATACTGAGGGCTTAGCAGGCTAACTAAGATTTTTCATAAGCTAACCAATGCTAGTTAACGCTGAATACATTGCTGACTAACAACATACTATTTATAGAAGTTGCTAGTAAGCAAGGCTGTATTACAACAGGGCAAAGTCTTTCAGAGGCCTTGAAAGCCTCAGGGTTACCCACCCAGAGTGTGGTAATTTGGGGATATGCACCACTAAAGTTTATAAGCTGTTCAGGGCATTAAGGTGGGTGCTGCATTATTACCCAACATTAGATCTTTGAGTCAAGATCTAGGGGCCTACAGCTCATTTTTGCCCTGCCAGTAGTATGCTTGTATTCTTAGGGGACCTCATTGTAGTTCTGGACCAAGACAGATGTCCTGCCAACATGCCCAAAATCTTTACCTGCATCCACCTAAACCTTTATCAAGGAAGGATCTTATTGAAAGTGTTCTCCATGGAGTACACGTGTTGGACAGGAGGAACTAGTTTATCACACCACACAATAAAAATCCACATTTAAATGGCTCTGAGGGCAAGAGAGAACTTGTTTCCCTCCCTGGTGCTGCTCCCTCAAAAATGTCATTTGCAAGTAAGCCTGTGGAACAACCTACTAAACCTGGTCCTGTTCCAAGAAACGTTTTTTTTTAATCTTTGCTGATTAAAACCTGATTTCACTCAGCAGAATAATCCAGTTAACTCTGTAAACTTCCTGGAACTGGACCTAATACAGTCGCTAAGCTAAGCATTTCTAATGTTATTTAGTTTCCCCCGTCCTGAATGTCTTTCATATAATGAATGACTCATACCCTCATGTAAAGCGAGGTTTTATGGACCTGACTGAATTTCACCTGAAGCACCTGCATATCAGTTCAGGCTAAACTGAAGCTTTATCTTGTTTACTTTGCCTGACCCTGGCTGACTGGCAGTTGTTGGCTCTTTGCTTATATCCTCTAAACTTTTAGCTGCCTGTAAGAAAGGCCTTGCATTAGCTGATGGAAAATAATATCTGTCACCCAAACTTTACCTTTGGTATCACAGTAAACATGGTCTTTGTGGGCCCTAAAATAACTAATAATGGGCTTTTACTAACTGACTTGTTTATGGTAGGTGTGTATCAACAACAATAAAAAAGTGTATCAGTAAACATTAAGTTCTTTGTCCTTGCTTCCTCCTCTTTAGGCTTTGCCAGAATGGCACGCGGGCATCAGAAGATTCAGTCTCAGCAGAAAAACGCCAAGAAACAGGCAGATTTAAAGAAGGCCAAGGGTCATGATCAAAAGACAGCAGCCAAGGCAGCGCTAGTGTTCACCTGCCTTGTGTGCAGGGTGAGTATGAAGTCTCAACTGTGACAACCCACAAGCCGAAACCTGACTCAGGATGGGAACGTTTTATTTTCCATTTTAACTAGTTGATGCTGCAGGGGTTTGGTCCCTTTTTATAGATTTGTTTAAAATCCTTTGATCAATGAAAACTCAACCAAAAACAAGGCCATTTCCCTAAATTGTAACATAATATATGTTGCATGTATTGTCCCTTCCTGCAGTCCCAGATGCCCGACCCAAAAACCTTCAAGCAGCACTTCGAGAGCAAGCACCCGAAATCCCCTCTGCCCCCCGAGTTAGAGGGAGTGGAGGCATAAACGGTCTCTCTGGATACCAAACCGAGTTCTTCAAGGCCCTGTACCAACTCTGCACTTGTCCCAGTCTGACAGCAATGGATGATTTGATGTAACCAACATGAAGCAGTTATCTTCATTTAGGCTTTAACAGGCCAGGTTGCCTTTGACGCAATGCTTCCTCCCATCCAGCCCTGTTTTCGCTTATGTTTAAATACACGCGGGGCTAAAACCCAAAAGTTGTTCTCAATTTCAGGGCCACTGAAGACCTGTACGATCCAGGAACAGTCCAGGTGGCGAATGAAAAGATTACTCCCTTCATTCACACAGTTTCTCAGAACACTGCCCTGATGTGTTGTGCACATAGGAATATTTCTTGCTGCTAGCTCTTGTATCTCTGTCTGAAGCTTTGAGGGCTTGATTAAACCTTTACAGCCGGAATGCCACATGAGGTAAACACATACAGTGTCCTTAAACAAAGCACGGATTTGGCTTGGGTGGGAGAACTCTTGATTTAAAGTTTGCTGCAATCTAAGCAATGACAAATGTGACCTCATCTACTTTGTTAGTGCTTTGAGTATTGAATCAAAAGGAGGCTGTTTCAGCCAGTTGTTTAATATGGAATTCCTCCACAGCGCTGTCTGCCACGTTCTACTGCAATCTGTCATCCAGCTAAATCATGATTTCATGTCACATAAATGTGTAATTTTGCTCGCCATGTCCAAGCTGCAACATGAATTATCAGTTAATAAAATTTTGCGGGAGCTTGTCAGCAACATTTGGACGCTTGGAAAATGAATGTATGCTACAATGATGTATTATAGCATTTTATTAAATTTTACTTTGTTGTATATCTGTTTTTTTTCTTGTTTCTTTTCATCAACCACCAATTTTTCTTAAATAGTGTTTGTACATAGCGTCTTTCAGTTGATATAATTTGTTATTATTATTACTGTATGTGCACTCTTTTGTTTGTGCTCCTGGCTAAATTTCACCATCTAGATTTCAAGGGTTTTTTTTGGCCCATTGACTTTTACCGACAGTTCAATATTTACTGTCCAAATTGACTGCGTTTCTCTGCAGCTCTGCTCACACAGTGTAATGTTTTTTTCACATGATGTAAATGTGAATTCTTCATAGGACAGCAGCTGTCGCTTGTAAATGTGCTATAATGAATGAATGAATGAATGATGCTGAATATTTGTGTACTGCATTTTGCCACTCCAGAGTCTAAATATCTGGCTGAAAGGGAGACTCTCAGAGAGTCATTGACAGCTGACTTGGACATCATCCCAGGAGGCCATGTTAATAATAAATGATCATTCACTGGGACGCCATTATTGATCAAACCAACTATACGCAGTTCATAAAAGCTTGTGTGTTTGCTGCACTTTGCGGTTTTAACACCTGGTGTCAGCTGGGCTTTTTAGGAAAACATTCTCAGGAAATGATGAATTATTCATTAGAAGCAATTTTACATTGTGGGTGCGTGTTGTTTTTGGTTTTTCTCATGGTTAAATTGCAAAACACAGACATTAATATTAGGTTATAAATAACACTTATGAACAGGAAAAGAAATGCATTCAAAAAACTTCATCAATAGAAAAATCTTATACCAAAGATATAAAAACAAAAGCATCTTTCAGATAACTTTCCCAAGGTGTGTACATGCGTATTTTCCATACACGCTTGTAGTAAATTGAAAGGGATAAATAGGACTTTGATGCAAACAATGAGAATAACAGTGCCAAATCTGAAACGGATATTCAAATTGTAATGAAACAAATATATCAGAGGTGCGATGTGGAACCTGATACCAACTGTCATAAAAGGCTCGCATCAGCCAAACTGCTTACAGCAGGAAATGACTCAAACTGCGGCTCTGTGTGTGTCTAATTAACAAAAATAATGAATCCTGTCTGAACCCATAAGTCACACAGCCAGCTGAAAACTGCCTTTTGACTCCTTTTTCGTTACAAAACGCGCTCATTTCCTGTGGTCCTTTTTCTCCCGCTGTGACAGATGCATCAGTTCAGCAGCTCAGACTTGGACTGAAAAGATGTGTTGTCTTGCCCTACAGACAAGAAAAAAAACACAGCACTGCATTTACTGGTGTTACAAGCTTGCTTTGTATTCACAGGGTCAGAAAATTAATCTTCTTTGTCATGAGGAGGAAAAACTCTTGTTTTCCCTTCATTCTGAGTACTCAGTAGAACAAAAAATGAAGCCAGTGCCATACTGCATGTTTTTTTTAATGGTTTATGTGGCTCGACTAGATGAGTCATAGCCCGCATTGTTCCTCCGTCTCCTCACACACAGTCCACCTCCTTCCTTCCTATCTGTAAACTTGTGAATGAAAAAGCACAACACATGTTCATTCATACAAACACACATACACACATCTGCTATAGTAGATCTCCTTTGTGTGTTACGGCCTGTCTGTTTGGATTCAGGCACAGGACTGACAGGAAAAAGAGGAGCACTTGCACAAAATGAATTAGTTGTCTTAATTAGGTGAAGGAATTAATTAGATTCCCACCGGCTATAGATCATCTATTTCCAGGCACATGTCTCAGTTTGAAGAGATGAAAACAACTGCAAACCATCCTCTCACTGTGCTGATACAACACTGTGATTTTGGGCTTTATGTGCCAGCGTCTTAGAACATCTATGGTTAATTTAGACCAAATTATGAATCATTGTATTTATGCATTTTTCTTCTCAGGAAAACAACTCAGGGTTCTGAAACATACTGGTCAGTGGCCTCCATGGCAACAATACTGCTATGTTATTATAATTGCTGTCTGGGCACAGAACTAACTTGTTTCAAAGGCAGTACAGATGTCCTTTGCAATCTACTGGCATGCTTCAGAACAACTCAAAACCCCACCCGAAAGTCAATGGATCCAGACACACCCTGTTGAAAACCTGATTATTGAGCAATTTTCTGCAGCATGTTGTTGCTGGAATAGTTAATCATACTTCTAGTAATGCCTACACTCACACTTCATATTGAAACTATTGTCCTTTTTTAACTTTTGTAAGACATATCAGGAGACACAATTCATGTGTGATACAAGAGGGACTAATTAGAGGCTATTTGTAAGACTAGTGGAACTAGATAAACAAGGATGGGGGCTGGCTGGACTAGTGAGGGGGCCATGGCATTCTGATAAAACTGCCTAACAAGCCGGTGGGGCGAGCCCAGTGTACATTAGCATAAGTGCATATAATGTAGATTTACTGTACAGCCTGGTTAAGCAGCAGAATATCATCTCTTTGCCTGGGCAAGGGTAGGAGACAAAGACAGTTCAGAGGTACGTAAGTTCAGGGTTAAAAATGGTGTCACCTGGCTCAGTAGATTTACCAACTGTGGAGCTTAATTAAAGGTCAAAATATGATTATACATTACTTGCATACTAATTGTCATCGTCATTGTCAAGCAAATGTTATCTCTCTTTGACATGCATATTACTGTGTGTGTATGGAGCTGGAGACTTTTTCATTTCTTTATTTTTTACTTGATTATAGGGAAACTGAATTGAAAAGAATGACACATCTAAGCCTGGTCCATCAACGTACCCCTCCTAGAGACACAGTTTCCATAGCAACCGGCAGCTGCTAGCATTTAGGACACTTGTACGGTAGATTAAATAGGGGAGGGGACAGTCCATAGATGTATGGGGCAGTCTCGCCCCATTTCCGGGTTAGATTCTGTTCTCCTTGCTTTAATATTTTTTTTAACAACAGATCTTTCAATCTTTCAATCTTTCATTTCTTTCGTTCTGAAATACTTTCTTGTCTGTCCCTATTTTAAGAGACAGCGGCATCTACTGTTATATTAAGCAGTCAAATTTCAACACCTTCTCGTCATACCGAAGATAGAATTCACCAACTACATCTCCCATGAGTCTTTGCGGACGTTGCTGGACAAATGGGATATGTATTTTTTTTTAACATTCACACCACAGTAAAACTTTGTAGATTTCAGAAGAAGAGAATAAAAGGGGTAAAAAAATAGTTAAAAATGAGCAACATTAGGTTTCTTGTGATATATGTAGCGGAAACTCTTGAAAACCCGGAGTTTCTATGGCTTTAACATTTTTGCCCGTAAATTTGGTTCCCCTAGCAACCCGAGTCTGACGTCATCCGTCCCGGTGCGACCCTGCTGCTGTGCCTTTGATTGGAGGGAAACCCCGTGGATGAGCGGGAGAGATCATCAGCTGTGCGGCCGGGAATCAGGAACAACATCGTCTAACGACACTCACAGGTTAGTTCCCGTTTATTTACTACCGATAATCGGCGGCAATTTCGACGGAAAATCGTTAAATTTGCTCCGCGTGCTTTGCGGGACCCTTTTAATGCTGCATGAATCGTTGCTACGGGGACTGTAAGAGGAAACCAGTGATGCGCCGCTGCTCAGTCATTGTTCGGCGCTTACTGAATGGGAAGCGCTACTGCACTTTAACCCACCTATTTCTTTCACTCGCCGTGTTTAGAAGGCAGCTTTCGGGTGTACCGAATTAGCTTTTGTACATGAAGTGACCTAAAATAAACGCTTAATGCTCGCAAAACCAGCAGCTTTGGTTTGTTTTCCGGAAAACGAAAAAGGGCGTTCACTTCGGACTGAACTAAGCTAGGCTCCTTTCATTCCTGTTTAACTGACTCGGTTATTACGTCTCATCTGTCCGTCTGCGGCGATATTGAGCATTTTCCACATTAAACACTGAAAATATTAGAGCTAAATCATTTAGAAAGGCAAATTTTTTCCACGGTTTGTGTGCTCGCCGTACACAGTAAGAGCTCGGTGGCCAGGTGTGTGTGTGTGTGACGTGAAACTGGGTGGCCGACATTCCTCAGTAGGGTGCAGGTGTCTGCGTGCTGGCAAATCTGACTCACTGTTCGTGTGATTTTTTCTGAAACGCTTGTCTCGTAGGTTTGGTGCTTCTGCGTTTGTACAAGGCAACTGGTAAGCAATAATCTGCAAATGAATTTATTGTTGTTTTAATGCACTGCAACTGGCCTGCAGTTAACCTGAGATGAAGCGAGGGAATTGTTAAAAATCTTCTAGCTAGGAAGTAAGTCTACTTCTGGAAAAAAAAAAGAGCTAGTGAATTGGGTGTAATCAGGTTTCTGATCAGAACAAGAACAATATTGACCATAGCTGATGGTTTACTGTGCAGTTTTGCCTCAAAATGCTGTCTGTTTATTACATTAGACTTCCTGTTCAGCATTCAGCCTCAACAGATTATGTAACATACATCTGAAATGATTAGGCGATTAATTGAATGATTGATTAACAAGAAATCTAGATAAGAAATCATTTATCAAGCAAAAATGCTAAACGTTCAGTGGTTTCAGCTTCAATTATGTGAGGATTTGCTGCTTTTCTTTAATTAAAAAATAAAAATCATTTTTCAAACAAATGCCAGACATTTACAGGTTCCTCTGCTTAAATATGAGGTGCTATTCTGTGTAATATGATGGTTAACTGAATATTTTGGGGATTTGAACTGTTGAAGAAGAAAAAAAAAACATGCACTATGAAGACGTCAGCTTGTGCTCTGAGAAATTGTGCTGAACATTTTTCTCTATTTTGTTATTTTATAGACAAAATGACTCATCGATTCATGGAGAAAATAATCTGTAGATTGATAATAGAAATAATCATTAGTTGCCATGGGCTCTAGGAAATTATGATGTCTATTTATCAGCATTTCACAACATCTTGTGTAACATTTTACATTTCATGGCCCAAACAATTGTTCTCGAAAAAAATCAACAGATTAATGAAATGGATAAGTGGCTTTTTTAAATAAAGCAACCTAAAAAAAAATAGGAATGGTTAATGACATTTACTGCACCCCTAATGTACCTTTTTAATTTTCAATATCATGGCCCTGCTACAACCACTCTGTGTTGGAAGTGTTTCATCCATCATGCTTTTTTTGCAAATGTCGATCTTCAAATCAATGAATCCGTCTGGAGGCTATTTTCTGAAGTAAAACCTCTGTGCACATATAACCACTTTCTCCCGTAATTGTAATGACTTGGATGCCAAGGGAGTTTAGTCACCAGTATAAATCAAGTCTGTGCCAGACTGAGTGCGGATGAGCCAAGCTGGTTGAAATCCAAAAAAAACGCTTTAAAAAAAGCTGGTGTGCACACACCCAAGACACACTTACTATTGAACTTCCCCAAGCATTGTGAGGGACTGAAACACTGATAGAATATAATGTGATCCAAGTCATACTGACCAATGTACCAAATGGACTTTTTGTCCATGTAATATTCTCTAACTATATTAGAGAGTAGTCTAAGTATTTACTGTTGAGTGATTGCTATTTTTTGTACATTTACATGCATACCAGAAACCAGGTTTGTCTGAGAAATCAGGTTATGCAGGAAGTTGCGCAAGAAGGACAACGTGTTCACATGCACTGTAGTCCTCCTTCATTCAAGTTAAAAGATCAAATCCCTTCCCCCCCCCTCCCCATCATGTTGCTCCTCTTTTTCTCTCCTTGTTCTTGCCCTCCCCCCAACGCTCTCTCCTCTGTCTTCCTAATCCTGTCCCTTTTGTTTTGTCCTTCCCGACTCCCTCTCCTCTGTCCTTCCTTCCTCAGCCCACACCGGAGCCATGCCAGACAAGGAGGATTATGTACAGAAGGCCAAACTCGCCGAGCAGGCTGAGCGCTACGATGACATGGCCTCAGCCATGAAGACTGTTACAGAGCAGGGCGTGGAGCTCAGCAATGAGGAGCGCAACCTGCTCTCTGTTGCCTACAAGAATGTGGTTGGGGCCAGGAGGTCCTCCTGGAGGGTGATTTCCAGCGTGGAGCAGAAGTCTGATGACAGTGGGAAGACCGAAATGACCAAGGGGTACAAAGAAAAGATCGAGACTGAGCTGAATGAGATCTGCAAGGAAGTACTGGTAAGAAGCAGAGACGGTGGATAGGTGGAAGGAAGTGAAGAGAGTAAATGCTTGAATCAAGATTGTTGTACCTCTCATTGTCTTCCCACCCATCAAAGTAAAAATCCAGGTGGTGTAGAAGAAAAATACTCGGCCACCACTGCGACTGCCTGTGTTCAGTCCCTGACTGCAGTGCTTCTGGTCTGGCCGGGGCATGGATGTATTAAGAGAGCCAGATATGTTGCGGCCAGTTTGACCCAGCAGCCAGTCATGATACTGCAACAAAAATCCCCTGTGGCCCATAAAGCAGTTTCCCCATAGATTGTCACTATAAAAGTCTGTAAAATGGTTAACAGAACTCTCCAAACTGCAAAAAAAAGTTATTACTCTTTGCATAATGAATTTTTCATACCATGAAGGTTTTATATTTGCGAGACTTTCCCAGAACAACTTTCTTCATTCCAATGTAAAGTCTATGTGAAATGCAGTACCACGAAGGCAGAGGCAGGGAGAGAAACAAACTAAAAACTAATGTGGGTGGGGCCACACGACACAGAAGCAAACCACTAAGCGCGAAAAATGTTTTGGCTTGGAGTCCAGTATCCAGTTCGTGTAATACATCCATGTTCTTCAACGGGAAGCCAGTGAGGGATCATGCCTTTGTCACTGCCCTAGTGATACCTACTGGCTGGCCGTGGCCCCTGTGTAAATGCTGTATAAATGCCTTAGGGATCTAAGGGGGATAGTGTGAACCTTCAGCTAACAGGGGGAGCCAAATGTCTAGCTTAATATTGCTTTGATTGAGTCACAGTTCATCTCTGAATATCCAATATCCGTGCCATTGATTACCCTCAGTAACCAGGAAAATAAGCATGTTATACATGCATAAATACATATATAGTTTAGTGGTTGTGATAGTGTTGTGTCTTGGTGTGCTGGAGCATTCACAATATGTCTGAGACTAAAGCATCCTACCATATAAATGAGCGACGCTTTAAGCAAATGAAGGCTCCCTGGCCCAACAGATGTTTGAATATCATACAGATGGACATTAATATTTGGATCATTTGGAGATGTCCTGTATTCGCACATTCACTGCCACTCCAAGGGACAAACTTAAAAGGACAACTCATAAGTGAGTTTCTGCATTTTTCCAGCCCTTTCAAACATGCTGTATCAACCTGTCACACCTGTTGGGGCTCATTCACTCCCATTCAATTCCACAGACACAAACTTTTCAAACAAGAGGCTGTGTATGTTGCAAAGTTGTCATGTTTTTTATTTTGAAAACGCCTCTGTTTAATGTTACATATTATATTCTACCTGATAGACATGAATGAGAGTCTTATTTTTGATTATTATTTTTTTTTTAAAATAAAGCTTGTCAATACTCTTTGAAATCACAGTAGAAAACACCACCTGTCAGTCACAAGACAAACCAAAGCAAAATGGTTCTGCTGCTCTGCACGCTATAGTTGTTGTAGGTAGTTGTTATCGCTGTTGTCGTCTTCTTGTCTTGATATCGTTTTGTATATATTATTAGCGCTCATTTCAAAATCTTAACTTTTAGTAGATCAACAGGTATGAGGTGAAAATAGCAAAGGTGCCTCAGAATAATGTGATGAAAGCCCTAGAAAATGGCTGACAGTGATGTTAAGGTTCAAGGAATGCAGGAAATGAGGAGCCTGCAACAGTGAGAATGGGGCTGTCCTTTGTCACCAGGCTCAGGTTGCACACTTAAACATACCTCTCCAGATACTGTTGTCAATGTTGTGTTTTCTCATGAACTGACTTGTAACTGCTAGTTGAGTTCCACGCATTTCAACACTAACGTCGCACATTCTCAATTGCAGGGCCTGCTCGACGACCACCTGATCCCCAATGCCAAGCCTGCTGACAGCAAAGTGTTCTACCTGAAGATGAAGGGAGACTACTACCGCTACCTGGCTGAGGTGGCCAGTGGAGAGGAAAAGAACAGTAAGTAAAGTGGACCTCTTTGTGAGTTGCAACAGTTGCAGTCATTTCATAGGATTTTTTTTCTTTGACGCCATACATTGCTTCCCCATCCATCTGTCGTGGGATCATTTGAGGAAATCAGACGGCAGAAGGAGATTATTATGCTCAGGGTTCATGAGCAGTACGCAAAACACTTCAAACAAAAAAAAATTAAATGGTGCCACCTACTGCTAAAAACACACACGCTGCAGTGTGATCCAGCTCGTTGTTTCTATGGCGATAGTCTGTTACACATCTGTTGGAGGATGGGATGAATGTGTGCTGATTAATGGTCCTTAACAATCCTCTTCTAAAATGAGGAGACCAGGCTTGCTTCAGGTGTTGTTTGTGGCCAGAATACTGACACCCTCCACGTCCTTGACCTACAACTGTCAGCCGAAATGCAGGCGAGGGCTGCTGCCGGGTTGTCATGGCAACAGGAGCAGCACCAGGGTGTTGGCTGCTACTGGTGGCCGGGAGGCATTTTTAGAGTTTCTTTTGGTGGCTGTGGCAACGCGAAATGCCCAGGTGATGTTGGACATACATTGTCTTTTGGCAGTATATTTGCAATCACATAGAAATGAGTGCAATCATTCTATCTCCATGGTAAATCCATTATAATTGACACCTTTGCTTGGGCATGTTGTGATCCACAGTTTTCCAATGTGGCTTTTTGGCTGTTAATAACAACCACAGAACTACATGCTCACATGAGGCGTTGATCTACTGGAATGTATTATCTTTCTCAAAGGCTCTATCTTAACAAGTGCACTCCTGACACCTGATGTTTCTTTGGTTTTGATGAGAATTTGTCATCTTGAGTCCTGTTTTTTTTTTTCCATTTATTCTGACTCATTAATCATAGCATAAATTGTGGCTTTATTGTCTTTGCTATTTGAAGTTCATGTTGCTGAAATAACTAAAATACTGGCCCAAGCCCAAAACCAGTCTTGGCAAATAACTGGTTTGGACTGTACTGGACTAAAAGTGCTAAAACAATTAATCAATTGGTTGATCGACAGGAAATTAATCCGAAATTTTAATGTATTTTTTCTTGTAAAATGCCAAACGTTCAAGGCTTCCAGCTTCTCAATTCCTCAGGGAGGATTTGCTTCTTTTCTTCATCTTATGTGACAGTAAACTGAATATGACTGGGGTTTTAAAGAACAACAACAATTTAATGACCTTACCTTGAGGTTTAGGGAAATTGTGATGGGCATTTTTCTGACATTTGACCAAATGGTTAGTCGAGAAAATAATCAGATTAATTGATAATCAAATAATGATTAACTGCAGCCCTGCTAGACAGTCTGGACTCAAGCAGGGCTTGGATATCCTGCTTATAGGAGTTAAACCGTATGCAGGATGTCAAATTTCTGTTTTTGGATCTTCATTATGTATAAGTATTAGCAATTGCCAGAAAGAAGTCTGAGAAACAGTAATATGCGCCATCATGCACACACAGATGGTGCACAGCAGAGTGTACTCCTATCCAGGGCACTTACAAAGTCAGGTGAAGAAACCTCAAGAAATCTTGTTTTTCCCATTTGAAATCTGCTTCCTGATTGGTCTGTCTTCCTATGTGTAGGCATCATCGAGAACTCAAAAACCGCCTATCAGAACGCCTTGGAGATCAGCAAAGCGGAAATGCAGCCTACACATCCCATCCGCCTAGGCCTCGCTCTTAACTTCTCTGTCTTCTTCTATGAGATCGTCAACTCACCTGCAGAAGCTTGCGAACTGGCCAAGACAGTAAGAACCATCCCCTTAAATTACTGTTTTATTTCTTTCTCTTTTATTCCATTTGCTTCGTCTCCATTGTCCTGAATCCGGTGAAAAGTATAATATGATGTTAGTGTGGGTCTGGTGGTCTGCAACAAATTAGTTAACTTGAAAGCTGAGATGTTCATTCTGGTCTTTATGAATGAGACTCCTCCTGCTCCAGTCACTGTACCCATTCAGTCAGGGACTGGATACAAGATGAATGCTCTAGGCCTTTTTCACAGCTGACATTTTGACTTTGCATAGTAGTTAAAGTACATGTGTTAACAATGGCTCTGTTCTGTTCAATTGGAAATGACCATGGGCTTAAAGGAGTAGTTAAACATTCTGTCAAATTTGTTTATTCGCTTTCTTGCCCAGATGAGCAGATCGATACCATTCTCATGTCTGTAGGGTAAATACGAGGCATTACAGGTACTGGTAGGTGGATTTTGTTACCTTTTGGACAGAGCCAGGCTAGCTGTATCCCCTGTCTCCAGTCATTATGCTAAGCTAAGCTAAGCAGCTTTTGATGGCGCCCCTATAATTGCCATATATTCATGAGAGCAGTATCAATCTTATTTCCCAAAAAGTCAAACTATTTGTTTAACTGCACAAGGACACAATGTACTGTGGATTTGTCTTTCAAACTTAACAGAGTGTATAGTGTAGTCTTTTTAATCAAAGTTCTTGACACTTGATGATACCTTTTTGACAATGAAAACCACAGTGCTCCAACATAGTTTATATTATTTTGGCAATATCTTTGTTACAGTTCTTTCTGTTTCTGTTCCACCTTAAGACCTAACTCTTGTATAAGGACCTTTTTTATTAGCAAGTTTAAGGCTCGTAGCGTCAGTGGCAAGGTTATCCCCAAAGAATGGAACTATGGGGCTATGGGGAAGTATAATTGTTCTGGTCTTGTAACTTTCACCATTAAAATTGTATCAAACAGCACAAATGTCGCCTTTTATCTTGAACCCTATTTATGGCTGCTTGCTGTTGTGTTTATTTTTTATTCAAATCATTGTTTTTATTTTTGCCTTGCCGGTATCTATTTAAATCCATCTAATGTTGGTGAATTTACAATCGTTTTTGGAAACCTGCACACTGGTTTTTGGAAGCACTGATGGTTGTTTCCGTCTCCTCCAGGCCTTTGACGATGCCATTGCCATGCTGGATTCCCTCAACACTGACTCCTACAAAGACAGCACCTTGATCATGCAGCTGCTCCGCGACAATCTGACTGTGAGTGTCTCGTCTTCATCTCCCTGCGTGTCAGCCGTGTCTTATGCTCTCACATTACTTGTCAAAGTCAACTAAATATTGGAGATGCAAAAGGTTTTTTCCCTGTGCTTCTTGGTGTGCGCTAATCCCAGTGTCCCTTGCTTTATTGCAGCTGTGGATGTCGGACACCCAGGGTGAAGGCGAGGGTGAGGCGGAGGAGACAGAGCAAGTAGCTGAGAAGAACTGAACGTCAAAAAAAAACAAAACAAGAACACACATTTTTTACCTCTCACCAGCCTAAGTTGTGTGTATGGTTGTGTTTGCACATACATGCACAGATATGTATGTTTACACTCCACTCACAATGTGTAAAGTACAGTATGTGTGTGCAGATACATTGAAGTGTGTGTGTGTTACATGTATGAGCACCTCCACAGAGAAAAGAATGGAATAGATCTTTTTTTTTTT
>NTHP01000011.1:1548350-1581248 GCA_003416845.1 Oplegnathus fasciatus | reverse complement strand
TTTTGTTTGTTTGTTTGTTTGTTTGTTTGGGAACATTGCTCATTGTGTGAACCAGTGGATGTTTATTTTGTTTTTTTTCCCCCCCATGGTTTAGTCCAGATGAAATCCCTCCTTTAGATCCAAATCAGCCCCATGCTCTTTAACCTTATTCACTGTAGCAAACTGCTGCTGTTGCAGGAAAACACAAACAAAAAAACCTCTAACTGTAATTTTGATAATTTGTATGTTTTTACTTGAACTCAACATTTACAATCTTTGTGACACTTGGGTCTATAAAACTCCTTTGAAGCACGTAAACTGTAAAAATGGTCACAGCGGTCTGAACTCACTAAATTTTAGATCTCATCTGACAATAGCAGTGATCATATAGATGGCAGAATTTACCTTGGTAAAGATCTATTACCATATTGCTTGTATCCATCCCGCCCTGTCAGTGTCCAGTGTAGCAGGTAGTGTTTTTATGGATGGTACATGTGTCATGGCTCAGTGGGTTCTATGTGCATTTGGGCGTAGGAAAGGTTTTCTGTATGAATGGCCACTTGCGAAAACTGTAGTTGAACTTTAGTTGATAGTTTTGTTGAGAGGATTACATTCCATTTTACTGACATCTTTCCACTCTCAGTGAAATGTGTAGACTATAATTTCCTGCAATTTTCCATAACACATGACAAGGTATAGACAGCCTAAGATAAAGTGAACAACTTGACAAAATGGCTCGATACTGTAACTTTTGATATTTTATCTTTTCAGCAGTGCAGAGGATACTTGTGCCATGTGCTTTTATGTGGCTTTCTACTCTTTTCTATTCAGGTGTTTTGTATTTTCTTTTTGTGTATTTTATTCCCTTTGACTTTTGATTTGACTCCTGGAATGTATGTGGTTCTCAGTAGTATGGTGTGAGGGTTAGCCGTGCTTTGAAACTGGCAGTTTTTGCTTAGGATTTAGCTCGAACCAGGTGGTTTACAGTAACATTTACCTTCCTTGAAAGATCATTGTGAAAAGACAAACTAAAACAATGCTAAATATAAACTGATTATTAAAGTAACTTGGTAGAAAGCTACGTTATGACCATTTAGTAGTTACAAAGTAGTGCCAGTTTCTTCTAATTACAGTATCTTGGTTTTAAAAAGGTGGGATGCCGGATTCAGAATTTGCAAGTTACACTCTGAGTACGTTATTTGGTTATGTGCTTTCATGTAAGTGGAATTAAAACATTAAAATCAAATGTGCTGTGCTCAATGTGTTTGTTTGCTCTCTGTACACAATGACATTTTATTACAATATATTAATGCATGTGAGAAACTGTGTTGGTTAATCAGCTCAGTCTGCCACTATTTACCATGCCAGCTGTTCGCATTGAGATATCATCACACTGATCTGAGATCTGTACCCATGTTAAAGATAAGAAATGAGGACTATCACATTAAGGTGAAGTGGCTGCTAGTGAAGCACACAGCCAAGAACAGCTTTCATTGAATACAACAGTGGCTTAAAGCTACACCTTTGTATGGTCTCTCAAATCTAGACTGGTATGTGGGGCATAAACTTTGATCTGTCCTTTTAGAAATTAACATACAGTTAGTCTATATTGATGTACTGTAAAATTGAAGCCAAAGGCTCTTTGCACACTCATGACTTGTTAATTTGTCCTGAAGCAGAAACTCAATCTTAAACCACAATTTGAGTCATTTACAATGTAATTACAGCTTTGATCGAGGGCATTTAAAATATTTATATGTTAAGACGAATAATGGGTCTTAGCAATATTGAAGGCCTACACACAAATTTAGACTTACCAGCCGAAAAGGTGTGTGTGACTGCTGCAATACTGCTGAAAGACCAGTGAGATGATAAAATGATGTAGCTTGCTTATTAAGAATCTTTATTTTCATTACCTCCCTTGATTCTTGTGAATTAAAGATCATGGTTTAAGGTGCAAAATTTAAACTGTCAGAAGTACCGCACCTTGAAAGGGGCTGCAGAGTTCTGGTTTGATTGTAGATGGAAGCAGGCTTTTCAATGACAACACTGCCCTCTGCAGATGGTCATGGCTGTGAGGGGCCTCACTGTGATGCATGTAGATGTAGTGGTCATTTGCTCACTTAAAACTTGAATAACCAAAATCCTTTTTTAAATCTACCTCTATACAAACCTGGAAATAATTTGTCCTACTTGACCGGGGCAAAATCTGACTTAAAAACCAAGTCTCACTCACATGAAAGATGACAAGGTGCTAAGTCTCTTGATTTTTGCTTAAATGTCAAACTAATCTATTCCTCTTCACAGTCATGCAGATCATAAGCCCACTGCGGTTAACCTCATATCTATAAGTAACCTTATCACTTTATATACTACCAAGGGGTCAGTCTTCAATCAGTAGGCCCATTTCAGTGACATTTGTGAGTAATTTAGCTTTGATCAATGGCCTTTAAAGACAAAACCAAATCTGGTGGAGTGAGTGATGTGGCTCTGTCTTGCATTCTCACTCTGACTACAGCTGATAAGGCTCCTAAAGAGTTACACCACAGCTGCACATACTGTATGAAGGCCACACTTGTGTGAAAATAGTACATTTAAAGTATAAGGCTTTTGTGTGTGATGCATATCTCATTTGCTGAATACACCCTTTTCAAAATGAGGACTGCCATGTGTGGTGCACAGTAAAATGTCATACCTCAGGCATGATCAGCCCTTTACATACCCAGTACTGTAGGCTGTTTAGCAGTGGGGGCGGTTGTGCGTAGATCCAGGGTGAATTCAAGTCGTCCCCATGCAGCACAACTAAACAATTGAGTATTGTGGTCAATACAATAAGTCAATTTCAGCCTTTAACAATACGTTTTTACAGGATTTCATCATCATGCGTACAGTTGTGGTCAACACCCCTTTGTTGACTTTTTTTCAACTATACTGGAAGCTGATTGGTCCATTGCGGTGACGCGCCCACCAGTATATATGAGTCAACTTCCCGATGATTTCCTCCCCCTCAAACCCGGCTGTTAGTGCTGTGTGAGTGCGTGTGTGCTCCTGAGCTCGCTCGGCACACATTCTATAAAAAAATAAAAATACAAAAAAAAATTCAAAACATTAAAAAACCAAAAAATCATTTTTTTTCCTTTTTGTAACAAGTCGGTGAAGCTGGAGTAGACATTCGAGGACTGGACGGTAACGTATAAGAACGGGCTGCCTAACGTTAAATCGGACGACACATTTTTTCAGTCGACGTGTTACTTGGTTGAGAAGCGAGGCCAAGTAACGTTGCATTTGCTTTTATCATTGTGTGTCGATTTGAATGACAGTTTTAATCCCGTTAGAAGTCGACATTGTGCCATTTTAATACATCCATCTTTTAAATTTGACTCCAACACACTGCAACTGACAAGTCAACGGTTGCTAACGTTTACCAGTAGAATTCTGCCCCGAACTGACGTGACGCTAGTGACCGTTGGAGAACCAAGCATTCGCACTGTCGCTGAAAACTTTTTCCGTCAAGAAAATCAAGCTTCTTCTGAGTACTAGATAGCCTCCACAGCCAACGAAAATGAACCCCAGTGCTCCCAGTTACCCCATGGCCTCCCTGTACGTCGGGGATCTGCATCAAGATGTGACCGAGGCCATGCTGTACGAGAAATTCAGCCCAGCCGGAGCTATCCTGTCGATCCGGGTCTGTAGGGACATGATCACCCGGCGTTCCCTTGGATACGCCTATGTCAACTTCCAACAGCCAGCGGACGGTAGGTGATTTATGAAAATACTGGCTAAAATGTGTAAAAATGGATGTCTGTTTTAAATGACAGTCGATGACAAGTGAAAGCTTGCCTCTTCCCCACTACACGTGACTGCGGCCGACATGTTGTCGGTAGGGTCTCCTCATTTGAACCTCCCAGCAGTGGCGTAGCAGAAAAGCACCACGTCCGCCCTGCCCTGCCCTGCCCACCCCAGTAATGTAGCAGTGGACCGCTAGCTGCCAGCTGAATACTCAGTGCCTTTTTTTTATCTCTCTCTTCTGTCAGGACAACACCCCAACTGTCCAGCCTAAAGTGCTGACACAACAGTTGAATTAAATCTTCCCAGAATGTTTGCCAGTCAGTTTTGCTGTGATATTAACATTTACTTTTTATCTGTAAAGAAAAAACTGTATGTCAGTTCCTTTAAAAATGTTAGACTATGTCAGCCCTGCTTGCCCTGGAAGCCAAATATCTACCCTCCACAAAGTATTTTCTGTATTCCTTTGATAAGAGCACGAGTCTGCATCTGGTTTTCTTGGGTGTGTTTCTGTGTTTTTACTGAGATATATTCAGTCCAGGCTTTCGCACTAGTAGCCTCTTAATATGCCAAGTATTAAGGGTGGGGCCATGTAGATAAAGTCCTTTGTCATGGTTTATATACTTTTATATGCCAGTAATGTTATCAATACTATTTGATATGGTACCTTTTGTCAAACATCACTGAGAAACTGTAACTAGACAGACAAATAAAGGTACTCCATCACATTAATGCAGAAATGTTCTTAATTCATTAATACCATAAAGCAATGGTGGCTTAATATGACTTAACTAGTTATTGAATTGAGTAGTTGAGAGACAAAAAGTTAATTTATTAATGATTTAAGCCACTTTTTAAGTAAAAATGCCCAAAAATACACTGGTCCCAGCTCTTCAAATGTGACTATTTGCTGGTTTTCCCAGTCTTTTCGAAACTAAATAATTTGGGGTTTTGGACTGATGAAAAAAAACAAACAATATGAATATGTCAACTATTATTCAATTAATGAGGGATGTAATAATGAGATTAATCTGTAATGAAAATAATTGTTAAATACAGCCCTAAATAAGACAGCTAAAGTAAGGTTAACCCCCAATTTATCTATAGTACAAACTGTCACTACTATTCAGTTATTTACATTAATGAAACTTTCTAAAGGTTTTACTGGTCTGAGTTTGCAAGCTAGTTTGAAACTCTAGAGCAGGGGTAGTAGATGAATGCAGCAACACCTACTGTCAAGCTGCTCTGGAGCACAGAACTAAAGGGAATTTGACCTTGAGGACTAACAGATGTAAATATGCTTAACCACCATGACAGCATGGACCGTGGACCATTGTTTTCTTGAGAAATGGCCCGGGGAGAATAATGCGTCACAGTTTGACAGCCGCTTCCAATCACCTAATTCCCTTCAGTCATATCATATGGTCAAGCATGTTGAAAAGACTGCAGCTTTGTCAAATTCAGTGCTTCCTCCTTGGTAGGTTGTACTGGCCAAAATGGCTGCAACAGTGACTCTGTAGTTCATGGGCCCCACATTTCTTCTTCATGGATTCTGGGGATAAATATGTACTACAGACAAAAACAGTAAATGAACAATAAAGGGACATTTTGCACAACTTGACGACTAACAGACGTAAATATGTTTAACCAACATGACAGCATGGACTGTGGACCATGTTGTTATTTAGAAATGGCATGGGGAGAAACCTGAAGATTCAGTTTTCTGACATTGTTCGGTTTCCCAACAGTCCTCAAGCACTAGAAACCCCCTCAACAACCCCACCTTTAACATATGCTGTTGAATCCAGTACTTGAAAATTTAGATCTACCAAATAACCTAACCCCTGTCCCCGTGTTCATTCCCTCAGCCGAGCGTGCACTGGACACCATGAACTTTGATGTGATCAAGGGGCGGCCTGTGCGCATCATGTGGTCGCAGCGTGATCCGTCACTGAGAAAAAGCGGCGTGGGAAACATCTTCATCAAGAATCTTGACAAGTCCATCGACAACAAGGCTCTATACGACACCTTCTCTGCTTTTGGCAACATCCTGTCATGCAAGGTAAAAGACTAGTGGCCGACCCCCTCTTTGTTGTATCCCACCTGAAACAGGGGGGTGGTCAACTGTCATTGTTGTGGTATAGCATTGTGAGTTTCGGCGTAATTTGCATGTGTGTGCTTTTTAAATGTCCTAGAGTTGCACTATAGAGAACTAACAGAGAGATCAACCACTCAGCAGATATGACATGTGAATCGTCACAAGATGAAACAAAGTGAATGGAGTTTGGTTCTGTTGCTCTTAAACTAAACAATGAATTGTTGCAACAATGAAAACAATAGAAAGCCAGTTTAAGGGAAGAGACTAATATTTCAGGTTCAGGTTTAATATACTGTTACTGCATGTTTGTGTGTGTGCATATGTGGCTTAAAAGCAGCACGTATCTTCTTTCTCTAAGGTGGTTTGTGACGAGAATGGCTCTAAAGGCTACGGCTTTGTGCATTTTGAGACTCAGGAGGCAGCCGAACGAGCCATTGAGAAAATGAATGGCATGCTGCTCAATGACCGAAAAGTGTAAGTGAATGTTTTTCACTCGTTTTAAGCTGTTTTGGTGCATACTAATGTGTGAAATGGAGAAAAAAAGACTCTTTGTTGAATTAATATTGCACCTGGTCTGATTAAAGTTTTGAAGGTTGCACAATGATGCTTGAGATCATTCAACAGTTTCAGTCAATGTTTCTTTACAAACACAACTGAAAAAATGGATTTGTGGCAAATGAAGACTGCCCTATTATGTGCATAACTCATTTATTCTGATTTCTGCAGTGTGTAATAATACTTAGAGTAAGCTTGATGATGCTGAAATGGCTCATACACTTTACTAAATGTACACAATTGGCTTTACAGTTGATGGGCAAAACATCTTTTTATTATTCCTTTAATTAATGTAGTTGATGTGTGTTAAAATTTTGCAAAATGTCATTTTCAACGCAGATTCGTGGGTCGCTTCAAATCTCGCAAAGAGCGCGAGGCTGAGCTGGGAGCCCGAGCCAAGGAGTTCACAAATGTCTATGTTAAAAACTTTGGGGAAGACATGGATGATGAGAAGCTGAGGGAACTCTTCAATAAATACGGTCAGTCAGGGTGTCCATATTCCAAATAGTTCTGTGAAATTACTTGATCTGTTCCTGGACATGCATATACAGTGTTTCGATCCTCGGCAGTAAAACATTATGCGGCAATATAGCCACTAAAGGTTATCTCTGTTGCCTAGGAAACGCCATGAGTATCCGCGTCATGACCGATGACAACGGGAAGTCCCGCGGCTTTGGATTTGTCAGCTTTGAGAGGCACGAGGACGCCCAGAAGGTAAGAGTTGTACCAACAATGTTCTGGTGACCACCTGGACCTGTCTACCTTTTCCTGCCCCGGAGTTGACTTGGCTTTCTTGTTTGCTGCAGGCAGTGGATGAGATGAACGGGAAGGAGTTGAACGGCAAGCTGATCTATGTTGGCCGTGCCCAGAAGAAAGTGGAGCGACAGACGGAGCTCAAGCGCAAATTTGAGCAAATGAAACAAGACCGCATGACTCGCTACCAGGTGCATTTCCTCTTGTAGTGCAAATTCACTAAATAAAGCGTCATAGTTTGACAGCCGCTTCCAATCACCTAATTAGCTTTGCAAATTCTTGTGCAGCTTTGTCAAATTCAGTGCTTCCTCCTTAGTAGGTTGCACTGGCCAAAATGGCTGCAACAGTGACTCTGTAGTTCATGGGCCCCACATTTCTTCTTCATGGATTCTGGGGATAAATATGTACTACAGACAAAAACAGTAAAGGGACATTTTTCAGTCCATTGGCATTGGATTAGTCCTGCCTAATATGTAGTGTTTTCAAAAGGAAACACAAAAGCTAACACTATTTTTGTCCTATTTTCAGGGTGTCAACTTGTATGTGAAGAACCTTGATGATGGAATTGACGATGAACGTCTGCGAAAGGAGTTCTCGCCATTCGGCACCATAACCAGTGCCAAGGTAGGACCTCAGTTGTACTTATCTTCTGTTATTAATAGATGGCTGCGAAACTGCTGTCATTTACCGGTAGTAATACTCTTTATTAGTGTCCAGATTCATTCATTAGTTTCATTTGGCTCTCAGGTCATGATGGAGGGTGGGCGAAGCAAAGGCTTCGGCTTTGTCTGCTTCTCGTCCCCAGAGGAGGCCACCAAAGCGGTGACAGAAATGAATGGACGCATTGTAGCCACCAAGCCCCTGTATGTGGCCCTGGCCCAGCGCAAAGAGGAGCGTCAGGCCCACCTGACCAACCAGTACATGCAGCGCATGGCCAGTGTGCGTGCGGTGCCAAACCCAGTCATCAATCCCTACCAGCCAGCCCCGCCCTCTGGCTACTTCATGGCAGCCATACCTCAGGCCCAGAACCGTGCTGCTTACTACCCAGCTGCTGGGCAGATGGCCCAGCTCCGCCCGAGCCCACGCTGGGCCACCCAAGGTGTCCGGCCACAACGTGAGTATCTCGCCCCGTTTAAACTGTCCTTCCATCATTGTTTATATTTACTGTCATTTTAAAAGCACATTAAAACATGATGAAACAAAAACATTTATACGTGACGCCACTATGTTTTTGTGTGTTCATAGACTTCCAGAACATGCCGGGTGCCATGCGTCCCTCAGGACCGCGCCCTCAGACCTTCGGTGCCATGCGGCCTGCCTCCCAGGTGCCCCGCATGATGTCCGCCCAGCGTGTCGGTCAGTCACCTATACTCGATCAATAGCCTGTCTTAATTGCACAGCAAATCCAGTTCAGCTGTATGGCTGCTACTTGTGTCTTTGTGTTGATGTTTCTCTCCCCCTGTTGGATCCTCTCTCAGCAGCTCAGACCATGGGCCCCCGACCAGCCACCGCAGCTGCTGCAGCAGCCGCTCCCGTGAGAGGAGTCCCTCAGTACAAGTATGCCGCAGGAGTCCGCAATCCCCAGCAGCACATGACTGCTCAGCCACAAGTCACCATGCAGCAGGTAGGAATGCACATTTCTTTGCTAGACCAGACCTACTGGCCTATTCTACCGTCCACGTGAGAAAAATTTGGACGTGCATTTGAAATTTTCTGTCTCACTTTTAATTCCCTGCGTCCCTCCCCTCAGCCTGCTGTTCATGTTCAGGGACAGGAGCCTCTGACTGCCTCCATGCTGGCTGCTGCTCCACCACAGGAACAGAAGCAGATGCTGGGTAAGTGTCAGGCAGGGAATGACTGTAACATCAAGCTAACATGGTACCATTTCAACTTGAGTTTTTTCTGTTTGTTTTTTTTCCTCCTTCATACAGTCATAATGTGCTACCTCTATCCCCAGTTGAGAAAACCATACTCCCACTATACCTTGTATATTGTATGTAACACAGGATAAGTAATTGCCTCAGTAACTTAAATCATCTGTATCCGTTACTCCTCCAGGTGAGCGTCTGTTTCCACTGATCCAGAACATGCACCCAAGCCTGGCAGGAAAGATCACTGGCATGTTGCTGGAGATTGACAATTCTGAGCTGCTCCACATGCTGGAGTCCCCGGAGTCTCTCCGCTCGAAGGTCAGTACTTAAGTTCATTAATATTGACAAGTTCCCTTTGGTGGTTTCTCTGAAGAGTTCACCAGGACTTAATATTACATTTTAAAAGGACAGGGAAGTGCAGTACTTTCTGATCTTAATATAAATGTCATGAGAAACATGCCCGCTATCAACAGTGGAGTTCGTTAGTTAGTCTAAGACACAGGAAAGATGGGCCTTGTGGGAACTTTGAGATGATCCCATCATGATGTCGGGACGTTGCTAACATTAAACAATTTTCTCTCTAGGTGGATGAGGCGGTGGCTGTGCTTCAGGCCCACCAGGCCAAGGAGGCCGCCCAGAAGACTGTGACAAATGCAGCTGGTGTCCCAAGTGTCTGAATCCAAGGTACAACTAGTTTTCCAGAGCTGCTTTAACAAGGAGAGGACAGTGTGTCAGGAGATAATGGCTCATCACGATGGCCCCTCTACTTGTACACTGAACTCAAGCCTCATTATTCTGTACTAACTGTAACTTTATATCTACAAATAGAGTCTCAGATTTTCCATAAGGCTGACTGTTTTGGTTGATGGTGAAATGAAAGTGGAATTTGAATATTGCAAATTGTGTGGCAATGGGTATAAAAATATACCCCACTGATTTGTGTTCTTGTTTCGTATTCACAGGAATGGGGAACCTTGAGAGACTAGCTTCACCGATGGAGAAAAAAATTTAACAGTGAAAAAGTTGAAAATACACAAAACAAAGTAAAAAGAAGTCAAATAATATATTAAAAAAACCAATGGAAACAAGTCTCCAGCCAGGCCTGTAATGAACAAGAAACACCAGGCCTGGTTTGTGGAGTTAAAAAGAGAAAATCCACAAAAAAAGAGAAAAATGTTAAAATAGAAAATGATCATTTTATGAGGGGTTTTAGAGGAGAATTCTGTGACAAAATAAGATTGAAAGCATTCCTTTCTGCCATTTTATCCCTTTTAAATGTTTGAATGTTTGGGCTGTAGAGGCCTGTTATTGTGAAATTTCCCTCGACCTTTGCTTGCTTGAATAAAACTTAAAAATAATCAGTTTGTGTCTGTTGTTGGCTGGTAGTGAAATTACAGATGGTCAGAATTAGCCAGTTCCTGTCACTCATACCAAGAGTTCCCAAATAATTCAGAACTCTGATGGTAAAGTGGTCAAAAATAAACACTCGGCATACACACACACACAAAATGAAAATGACACTGTGAAGTTGTGTTTCAAGTTTTAATTGTGCTTTGGGACAGATGATGATGTCAACAATCACTGAAACACATCTGTTGTACTTCTGGCAGCACCCTCAGACCAGCCATTGAACGCAAGTAGCTCCGCTAACTCGGTCCCCGACAGAGAAGATGGTGGTGAGGAGGCACGTTCGCATCTTTTGGAAGGGTAGTTGGTTTTAGTTGCCGACGGCCCGGGCCTGCTCGGTCATCCTCTGGAAGATGGCCTCCACCTGCTTCTGGAAACTGTCCATCATGGGCTGGATCTGAGCCTGCACGTCAGCAGCCAGGGGCTTGATCTGCTCCTCGACGTTGGCAGCAACAGTCCTCAGCTGCTCCTGGATCTGAGTGGCCAGGGGCTCCAGCTGGGTTCTCTTGTCCTCCATGTAGGTCCTGTGGGGTAGTATACAATGATGACCCACCATATATAAATACAGCCGTTTGACCTGCATATTACACTGCAGTCTCTCATGTGTGCTGGGCCAATGAAAAACTGGTCACATTTAAATGTTTTTGATGGTCAAAGTGGATACAAGAGGCTCTGCCTTAACGAATAGCCCCAAATAATGAGATAAATGTCCATATTTGCTCATTTAGATTTACTTAACATGCATTTCTTACTTAAAGGAGTGTGAAAACTAACTTAAGCCTTCACTATCAGAAAAAAACCCAAGACAATCCAGTGCTAAATATCTTGATATGTAGTAAATAAAAAAAAAACCTGCCTTACATGATGAATATATTCAAATATTAACTTAAGAAAATGTAGCAATACCACACTATAAAAATACTCCCTTACAAATAAAAGTCCTAAATCCAGTTTTTTTTTCTGAACTAAAGGTATAGAAATATCAAAACTAAAAGTACTCATAATGCCCCTGTGACTGTTGTATATTAGATTATTATTACTGATACATTAATGTGTAAATTACTGTTGTAGCTGGTCAACGTGGAACTAATTGGAACTATTTCAAATGTTGCTTGGTAGTTCAATATATTAGAATCAGTGGTGGAATGTAACTAAGTACTGAAGTACTGTACTTAAGTACAGTTTTGAGGTACTTGTATCTCACTTGAGTATTTCCATTTTATGCTACATTATAC
This sequence comes from Oplegnathus fasciatus, assembly GCA_003416845.1. Lineage (NCBI taxonomy): Eukaryota > Metazoa > Chordata > Actinopteri > Centrarchiformes > Oplegnathidae > Oplegnathus > Oplegnathus fasciatus. Next base: position 1,569,564 of record NTHP01000011.1, on the reverse strand, counting down.
TTCTTCTTCAATACGTCTCAGAGGCAAATATTGTACTTTTTACTTCACTACATTTATTTGACAGCTTTAGTTACTTTTTACATATAAAAACATATGATATGCTTATATGACCTAATGCAGCACTATACTACTAATCTACCCAGCAATACACAAAGCATCTAAAAGTGGCTGCACATTGATGAACTACAACATTAAAATGCTCTAACATGTATTTATTAATGATAAAAACTAATATAATGACCTATGATAACATAAGACTTTGAAAGGAGACACTCTGCATAATGAGTACTTTTACTTTTGATACTTTAAGTGCATCTTGCTGATAATACTTCTGTACTTTTCCTCAAGTAACATTTTGAACTCAGGATTTTTATGGAGTAGTTTTAGACTGTGGTATTTCTACTTCATTAAATCTGAGTTACTTAAGAAGGATCTGAGTACTTCTTCCACCTCTGATAATCATATACTATAAACTGATCATATGTTTTGTTTATACAGTCTTAGGCATGTTCTTTCCCTCTCAAAGTATAAAGCTGCATAAAATGGAAATGCTCAAGTAAAGTACCTCAAATTAGAAGTAGAAGTTACGACTTGTTGGTTGGCATTTAACAATGGACAAGGTCCAGTGTGGTCAGCAGCAAGTAGATTTGAATCGTCCAGAACATGAGTCATGACTAAACCTCAGCTTAATGAGTGGGGGGGTTCTCTGTACTCACTGAGCCTGGTTTGCCAGATCCTGGTTGCGGATGAGCTCAGTCAGCTCCAGAGTCATTTTGTTCTTCATCTGCTCAAAGTACTGACCGAGCCTTTCGAGGTCGGCAGCATCTTGTGCAAAGCTTCCTGTGGGTTTCCAAAGACAAAAACAAGTCAGTGAGTTAAATTTTTCACAGTTCTGTAATAAACAAAATAATTTACAATAATAAAGATACAAAGTAGTTGTGTGAAAGTCACACCTTGTGCCAGAGCCAGCACGACGACGGCTGCAATGAGGGAGAATTTCATGGCTGCTGAGAGGAGGAGACCTACAAAAACAAACATTATTTAATTATACTGTATGTGCCCTTTTAGGACAGCAGAGCAGTGTATTTAAACTTCCCTGATGTTTAAAACCAAAAGGACAAGCCCTTGATGCAGCTCTGAAGATGTTTTTCAAAGTGTGGGAAGGCCTCCTATTGCTCAATCAGATGACTCACTGATAAAAAGTTGTTCTAGGAATCCCTGCCCGGCTATTTGTCACGAGGTAATAAAATAAATATTTTTTAGTCACCGCGTGTGTGTCCAAACCCCACGCATTACCTCCTACACTTTATCTGGCTTATCAGAGACAGATCACGTCAACAGCTCCAGTAAAAAAGCCAGTAAGTGAACCTTGAGTTTGAGCAGAAAAACTTGCCCATTTTTATGAAAGGCTTTTTAATTATAACCATCCACTTAAGTGCTTGGAATTGTATTTTTTATACCACAAGTTTCTCATTTTTAAGATTAAAAACATATTTTATATTTTACTAATAAAACACAAAAAGGAACAAATCACTTCCACTGGTTTGGTGTTCATTTCGACTATACTGGATGTCACTATGCTGCTTTAAATTCAGTAAACACCTCATTGATGAACTTTTCTTTAACTTTCATTAAGATTGAGGGGCATTAAAGAAAACAATAAAACAAAAAAACAAAAAAAATGAAATTGGCTTGTCACAGATGATCTATCACAGCAGTTTGGATCACATGTAATCCGTACTAGTGTCACAGTTAAATTCATATTATAAGTTGTACATTTAGATTGCTAAACTTACAACTTGTGCTTTTGCGATGAAGGGGTACATTTTACTTTCCAAAAAGTTAAATTTCAGTCTTAACTTTAGTAAAAACTGGTAGTTTTACACTGAAGAAGAATTTGTGGAATTGTCTCAGTGTATCAAAAGCAGTTTAAGCCCATAAGAAAATGAGATAAACAGACTTAGACTCACCTGTACGTCAGGAGAATTTGGACCGGATGGTGCCTTCCTGCAGGACTCTCACACCTCTTATAGTCCAGCACGGTGATGCAGCCCCTCGTTATGCGACTCTGATTGGACAAGATAAAGAAACAAAACATTATTGGATGTTTGCGCCGGGTTAGGGACTCACAGTGCTGACTGTTGCTGCTTGTTGTGCCACCTGGACAAACTAAACCAAAGTCCAACAGTCCCTCTGCTGACTGTCCAACATGAGTGTGCATCTTATCATATTGAAATCTTATCATATTAAATAAAACACTTAATCACCAGTAACAGCATCACTGTTATGACAGTGAGGCCACGTTTGGGAGAACTTTTATGTATATATTGCCACATCAGCTTCAGCAGATATGATAAGAGACAAGATAACTGACAGAATATCTTGTTTTATTTTCATTTCATCGCACTATTTAGGTTGTAAAATACTTTTTTAATTATAATTTTTTATATTGCTTGATATTGCTTTTATTTTATAAAGCACTTTGTCACCTTTGTTTTCAGTAATTTACTGTTTAAATGAGGGATGAGTCATGTAGTGATGAATGATCAGGTGCTTTCCACTCTGATTGATTGATGTGACCTGTTTTGTGTTAATAATGAGTTGTGTGGTCCACCTGGATGTCACAAACTAGGTTACAAATGCTGCGGTATGTGGAAGTGGTCCAATGAAAATAAAATAATTAAGAGTAAGAGTTCAGCCTCCTGTTTAGAGTAAATACAAAACCTTTTGACTTTTAAGACTTATTTTTCTTAATTTAATGGACAGATACAGAAATCACAGGATTGAAAACTATTTTCCAAAGAGAAAACAAGAGTTTTTTAAGCAACACGATCTTTAGAAATGTCTCAATCAACTGTCCTTTGGGGAGAAGCCTTATTTGACACTCATCCATGTGGATGTAAACCTTCTACCTTTGGTTTCCTTCCAACAGGGTGTTATTGCTACCAGTGTATCTTTATGGTTGTTGTAAGGTAATTAATTCTCAGCCACACTCCACCCCCGTCACTGATAAACAACCCAAGACAGGGGAAATGGGAATACAGGGGAAATATGTGAGCAGAGGACATAAACAACACGAGCTGTTTAATAAAACTTGAACGACAATCCTGTAAGTCTCTATTCATCTAGAGGGAAAAGCCCTGCACGGGAGTTTTTTAAAAGTCAGATTTTGACTGTAAAGCTCAGATCAAAACCAGATGTGGGAATGTTTTCGACCAGAGATTATTCTCCCTGTCCAGAGTCTGCTCACCACCGGCCTGGACTCCCCTGGTGGAAACAGCTTCGGGTGTTTATATCTCTCAAACCCATCCCCTAAAAATGAAAAAAAAAGAGAGCTCCAGACATGGAACCATAGACCTGAATACCACAGTTTGGTGGTACAAAATGAGAAAACACAAGTATTATCAGCAAAATGTAGTATCAAAAGAAGTAGTACTCATTATACAGAATTGCTACTTTCAGAGTGTTATAATATTATATACAGTAACTGCTATTGTTGCAGCATCATTTTAATGTTAATGTGAAACTACATATACTTATATTTTATATAGTGTTGGTCATTTAATTTGTAACAATGTGTCATATTTCATAAACTTATCAAAAGTCTTTAATCTGTAAAGTAACCCTGTCTACTAGAAATTATATTTATACATATTTAGTGGAATTAAAAGTACATTGAAAATGTGTTGGAGTAGAAATGTGGTGGAAGAAGAACTCACATCCTGGAGTAAAAGTATAATAATTTTTTTAATGTAAAAAAAAACTTCATTACAAGTTAAAGTCCTGTTTTCAAATTCCTACTTCTCAGCAGAATGTACTTAAAGTATTTAAGTAAAAGTACTTGTTCTGCTGAAAAATAGCTGGTGTGCCTGATATATTACTATTATTATATATTACGTGAATAGATTGTTACTGATGCATTAATGGAAAGAAGTTCTGCTACCCAAATTTGTATTCGCTTTTTGGAATTTGTGAAAAATTGCATAATTTTACTTCTTTTGGCTTCAAATAGTAATCTAACTGAAACCATGTGAGACATTTAGGGGTGGAAGGTTTTTGGTGGAACTGCTAACAACTCAAAGACATCTGAAACATGACAATACATATAAGTTTATCATATGTGTTTTTATGTAAAATCATAATCTGAAAAGTATCTAGTACCTATAGCTGCCAGTAAATGTAGTGGAGTAAAAAGTACAATATTCCTCTCTGAAATGTAGTGGAGTAGAAGTATGAAGTAGCAGAAAATACTCAAGTAAAGCACCTCAAAATTGTACTTAAGTAAATGTTATGGTCTTGCTAAAACTAGACCTGGAGTAAACGGCTCTGCTGAGCAGCAAACACACAGCGGCTTATACAAACTAAGAATTAGAAAACGACTGGAGAACATAATCAGTGTCCAAATGTCACTGAGCTGCATAACTGAGGTTATTAACTGATGTAATGAAATGAGAGCACGCCCTCCAGTGAGCCAAACACTCATTACAGTTGTGATGTATGACTTTGTTGATTTTCCTCTCTGTTGTGTGGGTACTCTGAAGTAAACACTGCGAACGGGCCACATCTCAGATGATTTGAGACTTTTCCCCCCTGGCTTCTGTGAGATTATCACAGTCCCTCAGTCTGCTTGAATTAGTTAAAAAAAATGTTTTTGCAGACTCAGCTTGAGAAAAGATGTATTCAAATGCTCCCCAGTTCCTCCTCCGAACTCCTCTGGCCTCACACCAGACCACAGAAAGAATGAAAAATTACACAAGTTCCAGAAAGTCATAAAAAAAACCCTTTAGGAAGCACAAGAGGAGGTCCCATTTCCTTTTCAAGTCTTTGTTCTGCACCAAGTTGGTGGTCCACTAACTCAAACTTGCGTTACAGTATCTGTTTCACTGTTTCAAAGAAGGATCATCATTTCTTTTCAGCCTCTTATCAAGTAAACTGAGTTACTCCGCTTCCCAGTTTTAATCACATGCTTCAGGCTGCAGAGCTGGAGCTGTAAAGCCACACTGTAGTTGTGCTCTGTTGGTGCCAGAGGAGAACAGAGGGGGCTCAGATTTCTTCTCTTGATATTTCTCTGACTTTCCACTGCTGCCTTCAGGTGCTGCAGAAAATGTTGGATATCACCACAGCATGCATACAGTCGAACAAACTCTACACCATAAAGAAAAAGTGGGATTGTCCTTTGCCCAAGTCAACAAAATGTGACATTTAGGACTCTGTTCTTTTAAGGAATGGTATTAAAGCATCTTTTTTTCCCCATTTTTGTTCAGCTACTACATACAAGTTCTGTGCCATTTGATCATTTTTAAGGGAATTGAGTAAACTATTAAATTGACAGTTTCTAGTTGCAATACGTAAACTGCAACAAAATTGAAATGCCTCTGGCACTGTTTATAATTGACTCAAATATTAAAGGCCTGGTTTTACAAATGAGATTAACATATTAGGAGTACAAACAAGCATCTATCAGAAATCTCTGGTGAGTAGCTGCAAGCTGTAATATTCTGCCATGTGGTGTAATTTGCTTGTTTGTCATTTTTTTAGTGGCATTACGTCTTCCATCACTAACTGGTGACTTTCTATTATTATGTCATCCTGCATAAAACATAAAAAAACACCTTTTAATGTAATGTAATTCAATCCAACATAACAAGACCAATAATTATGGCCTCAAAAATCAACCATAGAGTTGACATTTCTGACCTAATGTCAATAAAACGGAACACTATAAACTTTACAGACTACAATTGCAAATTGGATTGCATTAGACACTAAAGGTGAACCTTATAAAATAGTAAATCAATGTCAAGGTCAAAGTCAAGGTTACTGTTGACTCTTGTAAATCAAATTAATTATATAAATTGTAAATTATTTATATATAGTAACACAAAATCACAAATTTGCCTCAAAGGGATATATATATATATATACACTGTATATGACACACTCTATCTTTAGACACTCAGTTTTTATAAAGGAAAACAAACACACATGCACACAGACACACACACACAAACCTTACCTTACACATAACTTTAATGGGAAAGGAAAAGGGATGAAACCTGAGGTAGAGCAACAGAACAGGAATCGCTCCTCCAGGATGGACAGCCATGCAGTAGATATCCCATAAACAAAGTAGACAGAAATAACAATAATGCAGACGTGTATCACAATAATGTCACTTTTTTGTGACAAACGCTGGCCTGAACTACAGTAACTGAACACACCATTCACAAAAACATAGTCACTGTTACAATAAATACCAAACAAAAAAAATTGCAGCATAATAAATTCCAAAAATTATTAACATACAAACACACATCACTTTACATGCATACAACAAAGCACACAATTGATAAAACAAACATCCTACATCCATTATATAGGATGCAGTAATGATAAAGAGCTAAATTGGCCTTTTGTATAATTATATAAGTTATTATTCTATTCTCATTTTAAATATTTGTTTATATGTTCTGAGGGACAAAACACATGAACCTTAAAACTTAAAACAACAGACACCCATGGCTAAACACGCAAAACATACTGGCGTGATGGTGAGAAGTTGTGGAATACGAGGTGCTCTTGAAGGCACCATTTGACTGACAATCCCGCAGCCTAATCCAGAGAGTGAGGATGCATAGCAGCAGTGATATGTGTCGAATGAACATCGGCTAACTACTTCTTTCGGCCGTGATTGACAAAAGCCTGCAAACACTTTGTTCATCCAGCCTGTAGAGACCATTTTTGACCTAGAAACCGTCGGTTTGCTCGGCTTAAATTTCCTCCACACCGGGACTTCGCAGACGTTACGTTGGGACAATGGAATCTAACGTTATCCCGGACAGTATCCGCCCTCAGAGGCTACAGCCGGGGATTGGATTCGGTTCAGGACCGACCGGGACCCTCCGCTCCTCTCTTCGGCCCGGGGTAACGGTCCCCATCGCGCCGCTGTTGCCCTCCCCGGCCTCTCTGGCCGCTTCGTCCGGGCCTCCTCCGCCGCCGCCTCCGCTGCAGCTCCACAGCCTGTACGGCAGTCTCGGAGCGGGGCTGGGGCCGGGGGCTGCCGGCCACTGTAACCCGGGGAACCCGGCGGTGCTGAAGGAGGCAGTGGAGGCTGTGGTCCGCAGCTTCGCCAAACACACACAGGGTTATGGCAGAGGTAAGGTCCAGCGGTGATACTGTTTAATAATGTGCAGATAACGATGTTAATCTGCGACATGTTGTTCAGTTTCAGGGAGTTTTGAAAATACACTTTCAGCTGCGCCATTTGTTTGGAAGTGGATTAACAGCGGAAAAAACACGAGCTACATTCCTGTAATATTCATGTTTGGCTACACAGTTTCAAATATACCGACTTTATACTGTTTTACAGTGTATTATTGTCATTTTCACCTGATACAATATCACCATGATGCTTCTTTCTGGAATAAAAAGTTTTCCTTTGATATTTACACAGCTATAAACTTCAATCACTTCATTATAGGATTAAGTACCACAGCTCTGGGGGATTACATTTACGAACAATAAACTATTAAATTAGCCACATTAAATACATCTTGTTTTACACTGGACATGGTAAACTACTGGTCCTGTACTGTTAAACTGTGAAAAATATGAATAATGTTGAATAACAAAGGAAAGTCAGGGGCTTTACACATTGTCAGTAGCAAAAAAAATCAGCTTATCCTCTTTTTATTGAGCAAAATAAAGTTAATCCATCTTTTTAGAGATGAACAAAGATATTTATATATTAATATTAATATAATACCAGATTTATATGAACTTTTTATAGAAAAACACCTGGATTACTGATGTTCTAAAAATAAAATGTATTTATATGGATTGCTATTTGCCTCATGCTGATCATTTTGTGTTCACCCACCTTTTGAGAAAATCTTAATATTTATCACTCCAGCACACTGGCAGGAGCAATAAAACTAACATTAGACCAAAAGCTGCTATAATGTGAGCAGTTGCTGCTAATACAAGTGTTCCTGTTTGGTGCTAATAGGATTTATTTCCAAAAGATTGTCCCTTCGTGCTCTGACTAACAGCCTCTTCCCCTCGTTTATCCCGTTTAGGCTCCTTAACGCCGTCAACATTGGCAGCACCATAAAGACTGTTTTATCAGGGCTGTATTTTTTGTCTTAATGTTGCTCCAATTTTGGGGTGTTAGGTCAATTATCACATTTTAGCAGAAGAACACGTGTCATATTTTGGCATTTGGCAATAATTATTTCCCCTACATTATATTGCAATTTGGGTTTTCTAAATTTCCCCTGTGGTTTAGTTATAATTATGCCATTACCAGGGGATTAAAAGGCTTTAATCTGCAATAAAAACACTATTAAGACTATTAAGACAAAGCCAAGTTATTCTGTCAGTGATCATTTATTTAATATTTTTTCTATTTTTACTTTTCCCTGTGATGCATGTGTCAGACATGTGCTGATTGATGCCAACCCACTGCTGCATTGTGGGTTTGAGTCTGGGCCAGCACCATTGTCACATGTCATCCTCCACCGTCTCCCAATATTTCCTGCCTCTATGCTGCTTTATCTTTCAGGATATGCTCAAAGACTGATTTAGAAAAAATGATCTAAAGCCATTATCTTATCACCGTCCTGAACCCTTTAGATACTCAAAAATAACTTTGTCTCTAATTTAGGGAAACTGCTCTATATTTCAGTAAAATGGAATAAATACAGTATACTGTACATCCCATGGCTCGTCATACATCTAGTACCAGCTTAAGTTGACTGTTGCAAGGATACTTATGATGAAGAATATGTTTTGTAATGTTTTAAACACTATTCATTCATATATATGTGTTGTGAAACGTGCTGTTTTCAATGGCACACAAGTTATTACTTTATAATTTTTAAAGAGAGCAGTTTATAGTGAGCATTTTTGGATTGCAGTTTAGGGATCTGATGTGAGAATATCTCTCGGCTTGTTTACAGAGGCTTTAATAGTTGCAAAGCTGCAGCCCTTAAACGCTCTGATCAGGCTCCAGACTCAGTACGAGAGCGAGAGGCAGGCTGCGTGTGTTCGTATCGAACGGCGAGAGCTCAGCAGGAAAGAGCTGAGAGGTGACAGAAGTCAAAGAGCCCTGGATAATGTCGGCTGCACTCGCATCTCTCTGCAGACCCAAACCTAAATAATATCCTCTCTGACTCAGCTGCAAATTTTACTGCTCTTCTTTGTTGCTGTTTCCTTTTGAAGGGCAGGAATGTAACTTTCGCACATGGGAACATAAAGTGTAGAGTTGAGGGTGTGTTTCTTTAAGCAGCTCCTCTAAGGTGATGCCGAATTTCCTCTAAGCAGCCACCTAAATGTTTTCAGGAAAAGCCCCTGGCATCCTTCAAATGACCCCCCACCCCCACCCTTTCCATCTTTGTGTTTACAGAGGATGTTGCAGAGCGCAGCCAGCAACTAATGGCACTTTAAATGCAAACTAATTGCAAAAAGCATTTTGACTTTTAGAAACCAGAATATTTGAACATAAATAGGGTTATTTATAAAAGAAAGTGTTGATGTACCACAACGTGACGAGGCTTCTTTTATCTCTGCGCCCTCCAGTAAACGTGGTGGAAGCTTTACAGGAGTTTTGGCAGATGAAGCTGACCAGAGGGGCCGATCTGCGGAACGGAGCTCTAGTTGTTTATGAAATGGTCCCATCCAACAGCCCCCCATACGTTTGCTATGTCAGCCTTCCTGGAGGCAGCTGCTTCGGAAGTTTCCAGGTTCAGTATCTGCATTTTCTTGGATCTTTAAATAGTGATAACTGGACATCAATGAACGTGCTGTGTTTTGGAGAAACCCTTCATACTGTACGATTAACGGAAAAAAAAAGGTAATTCAAGTGTCGTGTTACAAGCTTACAAAATTGAACATGCTTGCAACCACAACATACCAAATATGGATTCAAACTCAAGACCACAAGATAGAAAACTAAGATCTGCGCAGACTCTTTCTAACTGTGCTCCATATAAACACTGACATATCTGTATTTCTGATTGTATCTGACCACTAATGCATGTTCTCTTAACTGTTTGACAGTTCTGCCCCACCAAGGCAGAGGCGAGACGCAGTGCCGCCAAGATTGCCCTGATGAACTCTGTCTTCAACGAACATCCCTCTCGTCGCATCACAGACGACTTCATTGAGAAGAGCGTCAGTGAGGCCCTCGCCTCCTTCAATGTAAGATATGTATAATAAATTAGAGAGGCTCGTGTGCTTAAGCCCTTAACAGGCAGTCAGTAGGAAGCAAAGTCATAGTATATCTGCCAACACCAACCCCCCCGAAAAATGTCCTCTTTTCTTATATTTCTTATTATTTTTCCATCATTATATTTACCAAAAAAATAACCCACTATCTGTCAAACTGTTGTTTAGGCCACCACAGCACACTGATGCTAACTAGTTGTTGTTGTTGTTGTTTACAGGGAAACAGAGAAGAGGCTGACAATCCCAACACAGGAATTGGGGCGTTTCGCTTCATGCTTGAGTCCAACAAAGGAAAATCCATGCTGGAGTTTCAGGTGCGTAAAATTCAGGAATGTGTCTGAGTCTGTGGTGTGTTAAGTAGCATTTTATGCTACTCAGACGCGCCAGGAGAGTGTGAAAGTAGCTTTGGCAAGGTTTGAGTCCAGGTGCTGCCTTAAAGTGTTAAGCATGTGTTGAGCTTGAATGTGTAAATGAAGATAGAGACCAAATAAATGTTTTTTTTAAGAGATGCAGCTCATGCACCTTCAACATATAGTAGTTTTAGCCCACATGTGACCTGTTAGCTAGAAAATGTTAACCCTACATCTAATTGGAAATAACAAGCATGGTTTGCATTACTGAATTGCTACATATTGAGTGTCCTGAAGCGAGTTTGGTGCCTTATTGGTTGGCTTTGTTTGTGTTTCAGGAGCTGATGACTGTGTTCCAGCTGCTGCACTGGAACGGGAGTCTCAAAGCCATGAGAGAACGACAGTGTTCCCGACAGGTACCGTCATTCATCTCACAGATGGGTTCAATTATCCAAGTGCAGTAGTAGTTTTCATCATTTTTCATCACGTTTCCTAAACAAAGTGTCAGCTCTTTCCCTACATGGAGATAACTGTCCCAGACAGATTCAACTTTTTTTTCCTTCTCACCACGAGTGGGAGGAGCGGTGAGATGGAAAATAAGATCATAAATTCTAACACGGGCTACCTAAAAGATAAATAATCTCCAGTAACATTACAGTTTATCTTCTTGGTTTTTACAGCTGACATGTGAAGCATCATAGAAGTGCCTTCAAATGAAGGAATTTGACTTTTACTTTCCCGATACCAAGTCTGATCTTCACCTCAGGGTGTCTGCCAATATCTAGTACGGATCCAATACCAGTGCTCTCTTTTTACCACATTTAAAATTGGTATACACTGCGTGGAATTCAGTGGAATCAATTTTATGTAAGGCCCCTACTTCAGATTGGAAATATGATGCTTTATATCTTTTACGTGAGAATTTTTCCAGTCGTCTCACTAGATCTTGAGTTGGCACGACCAAATAGCTTTCCCTCTTTTATATTACTCAACTTATTGTATTTGCAGGAAGTGCTGGCTCACTATTCCCACCGGGCTCTGGATGACGACATGCGCACTCAGATGGCTGCCGACTGGGTGAACCGAGAGCAGAGTGTAGCAGGCACCATTGCGCAGGAGGTGGCGTCGACAGAGCGAGAACTGGAGGACGCCAGGCTTGCGGGCAGAGAACTGCGTTTTTACAAAGAGAAGAAAGACATCCTGATGTTAGCTGTGGGCCAGCTCAACGCAGCCAACACTGCCACGCTGCCCTCGCACTAAACCTACCGTCCGTTGTGGGAACACGCCTTCACGCTCACGTAGGATTCCTGGTAACAGTATTGATCACTTCATAGATATAAGTGATATCGTCTGAACTTTTAGGTTTTGTATGTTGTGTTTTGTTATGAGGACCAGGTGATCAGGCCTTGACTTACAGTATGCACATCCGTCCATAAAACAAACCTTTGCCGCTATAGCCGTTACCTCTTTGTGCCTAGTGATTACAGGATAACAGTGCTTTTAAAGAGAAATGCCTGTAAACGTGCTTGGCGTACCAGCTGACTGAGGTTTACATGTTTTTTCATTATTTCATACTGTATTTACTCAAAGTAGACCTACAGAAACAAAGCCTGCCTTTCATCAGTGAATGTACGGGACATAAGTCAATATGACCCATCAAACCAAACACATTTGATCAAGGTATGGATCAAGTCAAGTAAATGTTTGTTTCTTTCATGTTCTGAGTATGTTTTTCACGTGCATATAGTATTTTGGACTCTGGCAAGTGAAGGTTGTAAAATGTATGGGTCTTAAAACCTTGATGGCAAGTACCCTGTGTCCATTAATAATTAGAATATTTCTAAAATGTCACCACAAAAACAGCAAAGCAGCAAGGGGATAAAAGATGCCACCTAATAACCCTTCCATAATGGGACCTTGTTCTGCCTGTTGTAATGAGAATATAGTGTAAGTATGTGTTCAAATAAGCATTGAAACATACTTATTGGCTCATGTGATAATTTGTGGGTACTTTGCAAACATGTCAGCAGGTGACTGATTGCTCTGACAGCAGCTCAGGGTTTTTGAAAAATCAGATAGTGTTTTCTTTTTTCTTTTTGTTTGTGAAGGCTTTTTCATCGTACGCTTGGTGAACAAGACACTAGCTGAATGTATATTCTCAGTGTGCTATCAACTAAAGGATTTGCAAAGCGATGCTGTTTAACATTTAGACTATTGATACAGATTGTGTTTGTCATGTGCTTCATCTAACAGAAACAACGAAAAGCCACACAGCCGTGGTCGGAGGTAAAATGTGAAGGCCAAAACAAATGAGTTGAGAGATCTTTTGTTAAAATGAAATTTGGGTTTTTAACAAGCTGATTCATCGTGTGGGAGTCATTGTAGTCAATACAAAGCAGTGCCAGCACTTGTGGTTTATGTTTTTTTTGACATACTGGAAGCAGAGTTTGTTTGTTAGCAGTGCTAGTGTATGTATAATAATGTATGTAACTCGCACTTATCACCTTTCAAATATTTTTGTGTTGAAGGACCTGATTTCGTTTATACTGTAAATGTGATATCTTTATTTTTCTCTATCTATCTAAAATGTATTGAATACATTGTAAGGATGAAGGCATTTCAGTGAGTAGCCTTTTAAAGACCCCATATATAATGGAAATGAGAGTTTAATTGATAATGGTTGGCAGTGAGTTGTGCGAGTTAAACAGCAGGAGGGCCCGTCTCGCTGCTGAATGCTGGATTATCAACAGCAGAAACTAATTACACTAAATTTCAAGGAGACGGCAAATAGAAAACAAAGCAGCAGTATGATTAAAGCCAGAGCCAATTTTATTATTTTATTGCTGGGATCATTGTGCCTTTATGAAATTGGTAACATGCAATAGTTTGTAAAAAAAACTCTAAAAGTTTAATTTCATTTAATGAGGTCTTTAAAGGACGTTCTACTCTGCTTTACGACGTTTTTTGTCATTTCATGTAAAGGTAAAATTATAGATTACATGCTATATTACTGTTACTGTACCTTAAAGGAATAGTTCAGCATTTTGGGAAATTCACTTATTTGCTTCCTGGTGGAGAGTTAGACAAGAAGATCGATACCACTCTCATATCTGTGCATTAAATATAAAGCTGCAGCCAGTTAGCTTAGCATAGCATAAAGATAGGATAGAGCTAGCCTGGCTCTGTCCAACGGTAATAAAATCCGCCTACCAGCACCCCTAAAGCTCACGAGTTAACATGCTATATCTCATTTGTTTAATCTGTACAAAAACCAAAGTAGAAAGTAAAATTGACAGTTTGCCTTTTCAGTAACTTCCTGGAGTCTCCACTGGTTGCCTGGCAGCTGCTGAGAGCCAAGAAATAATCCAGTTAAGCCGTTGCTCGCGTTAGCTTAATATTTACAGTACAGACGTGAAAGTGGCATCAATCTTTTCATCTGACTCTCCACCAGAAAGTAAATAAGCGTATTTCCCAAAAACTATCCCTTAAATATGTTACATGACATTGGATTATGAAGGATTTATTAAATCTTACTACCTTTGATATACATTTATAATCATTATATATTGTTTATTTGGTACTCAGCTTGCAAAATATGTGTGCAGCACAAAAAGGAAAATATTTCTATGTAATTTTGTCTTCTTGGCAAAGACCCTGCAGCTCTCTTCAGTAAATACTGAAAAGTTCAAACAGACCTTTGAACTGACACAATGAACACTTTGACCTCACAGTTCTGCAGCTTGAATCCAACGCTGTTTAATCTCACATTTTCTTTTCCATTTTTCTTCCTCCTACTCCCTGAATCTCACTTGCAGATACGTTTTCTGAATTTATCAGTGATTGTATCGTCCCACGAACCAGTTTCAAGTCCAGCATACTGTACTACCAGTGCAGTCATGCTAAAGCTGAAATATAATTAATGAGAAACAAGTATTTAAATGAGCTGGTTACAGGAATGAAGCTGGAGATCTTGAATTATGTGTTTTTGAATTTTTCTTCTAATTTAGATGCTTATTCTGAGTGTGATTTTTGACCACAAGCCATTAATCTCAGAGCTGTCTTCTTACAAATGCCTTTGACCTTTCTTTGTGAGCATTATCAATGAAGGCTTTTTTAAACAATATATTTTTTTTGCTATCCATTTTATAAAAAACAAAACAAAAACGTGGGCTTTTCATTTTTGGCTTTGATGCATGATGTGTTGATTAAGTTTTGTTTTTATATGTTTCATATTCTAAACAGTATTGTTTTATAAAAGTGTTTCTCAAGGCCCTTATTGTATGTATTTTCTATGAGCATTTTGTATTCCATGTTTATACTTTTAGTAGATTTATATGATGTAATAAATGGGCTCATACAAATGCTTATTAGTTTGTCATGTCACTTATTTCACTGTTTAGTACAAGGGTGAACAACTGAACCTACAGAACGCTCAACAATACAGTTTAACAGGAACAATACAGATAAACACTGTTACATGGAAAGAAGTAATGCAACTGATGTAATGAATACAGTATCAGGCATCTAGCTGATCAAACCTTGTGAACTTGTCTCCACGTGTGTGGATGATGATAGCCTTTGTTGTGAATATGCAGTTAAAGTTAGAATGAACTAGCTGTTAATTTAATAGCTTACCGTTATACGAATATAAAGTATTCTTAAAACTATTACAGAAATATTTGGAGGAGTTATTTTATTTTATTTTGTTTTATTTTATTTTATTACTTCCGCTTCCGGCACACAAACAGGAAGAGGCGGGGCCTCAGTTGAGGACGCTTGCCCGGCGTTGTTCATTCAACATGGCAGCGGGACCAATTTCAGAAAGAAACCAAGGTAAATGCATAATTTTAAACACCTGTTTCAGCCTTTTATTTCAGTGATTCACGAATCTGGTTGTTTGTTACACTTCAAACTACTTACCTTGTCTTTATGAGCGCTGTTGGCCGCCTGGTTAGCGAACAGTTTGTGGTAAACAACCGGTCGATCACATGGAAGTGCTCAGTTGTCGTTAGCTTGGCTTGCCGCTAATTTAGCCATTCAGTTAAATTCTATTTACTTTAATTTCTTTTACTTGTTTGCATTACAGCCTATATGTAGCGTTTATTTTTAATTGATCTGAAGTGTGGCGGCTGTTGTTAGCATATTAGACGCAGAGGTATGTCCTGTTGGCTAACAGCTAAAGTTAGCCTAGCATGCTAAGTTACCGTAGAGTCTGTGGCACAACTCAGCGACCATTGACCAAACACATCATCACACTTTGCTAAGCTAGTGATGGGGGGGTTTGGTCTGTAGAAAATATCATTATTATTGTTGTGGTTTTAATGACTAAATAGGAAGGTTAGCTAACTAATTATTGTTCATTTCAGTAAGAAGTAAGCTGTTAAAAAGGCCATAAAAGCGTTATTATTTGGCTCTAAAACAGCCTTTTAGAAAAGCCACATCTGCATCATTTAGGTACAACTTATCAAAATACTATGGTTACTCATTTAGTATTATTGTTGTGATATTATAAAGTTGGTGACTTAACCTCAGCTTTAATCTCAATAGGGTGTCGTTACCTAACAAGCTTTCATTCAACAGTTGTTCTCACAGTCATAATCAGCTGGTTTGTAGCAAAAGGATCATATTGAAGAGCTTTTTATGTGTAACTTTAATCTTAGCCACTGGAATGAAGCTTTTAATATTATTTGAGAAAATTGTTGGAAATTTCAGGTCGTGTAACATCAGAATTGGTTCTAATAAGGTTGAGTAGAAATAATGAATGGAAATGCGTCTTGAAGCAAAAGAAGAGAATCAACATTGCCAATATTCAGAGAGTGTACGAGGGCTGGAACTAACTAACCAACCTCCATCACTTGAATAATGACAAGCCTTCCTCACAGGTTACCAGAATTTGAAATCATTTAAAACAAGCAACTTGTAACCTTTGTGAAGCTGTGATAGGCAGATATTTACATGATAGTCAGACATTAAGCATCTCCATTAATTTGTATTTTGACTTTACCCAAATCCATGAACATTTTGTCCAATTTGGACATCTCTGTAAGATATTTTCTGTTGTGTATGTGGCCTATTTACACAACTATGTTATTAATGAAAACAATGGAGAATGGAACTAAGTTATGGTTCTTTACTGGGTGAATCCAAACTTAACACAACACATAGAGTACAGATGAATACCCGCCTAAAAGCGCATGCAACGATGTGTTACTAAACCATAAAGTAGTCCCTTACTATAATGTAGGCTATATGCTAACTACATTTTCCATTTCAGGTTTGTTTTTAATTAAGTAATTTATTTTTTCAGACGCCACTGTGTATGTTGGCGGCTTGGATGAGAAGGTGTCAGAGCCGCTACTATGGGAGCTTTTCCTGCAGGCTGGTCCTGTGGTCAACACACACATGCCCAAAGACAGGGTCACTGGCCAACATCAAGGTGAGTATCGGCTGTGAGGTGGCAATGTGTCAGTCAAGGGAGGAAAAAACACCCCTTTTTTGTGTCTGTAAGAATCTCTTTTACAGATAAATAACAGTCATGGAGGTAACGTTTTACTCTTCTTCTCAGGTTATGGCTTTGTGGAGTTCCTTAGTGAAGAGGATGCTGACTATGCCATCAAAATCATGAATATGATAAAGCTCTACGGCAAACCAATTCGAGTTAATAAGGCCTCTGCGCACAACAAAAACCTGGACGTGGGTGCTAACATCTTCATTGGTAATCTGGACCCGGAGATTGATGAGAAACTGCTCTACGACACATTCAGTGCCTTTGGCGTGATCCTCCAGACGCCAAAGATCATGCGAGACCCGGACACCGGCAACTCCAAGGGTTATGCTTTCATCAATTTCGCAAGCTTTGACGCGTCAGACGCCGCCATTGAGGCCATGAACGGCCAGTACCTCTGTAACAGGCCCATCACAGTGTCCTATGCCTTCAAGAAAGACTCCAAAGGAGAGCGGCATGGCTCGGCTGCAGAGCGACTCCTGGCTGCGCAAAACCCTCTCTCCCAGGCAGACAGGCCACATCAACTGTTTGCAGATGCTCCGCCACCACCGTCCGCTCCCACACCGGTCCTAACTGCACTGGGATCTGGGATGCCCATGCCAGGTATGACCGAAATGCTGTGGTTATACAGGGTAGATGTTACAACATATAGCGTGTTCTCTGGCTTCAATCTTTTCAGTTTTACATTATTTAACCACTGTTGCTGTGTAATGCAACATGTTCACCCACATTCATCTGCAGAAGTGGAAAGATCCCATTAATAATAACTTAATAGATAATGATTACAGAGAACATAATGTAGTCTATAGCTGTGTGGTTTGACACATGCACAAAACGATAATTATGCTACTCGCTCTGTCGCCTTTGTGTCTTTTAACTGTTACATTTCCTCCCGTCATCCATACTAGATTCACTCTAAAATGGGAAAATTGTAGTTACAAACTCACCACTCTCATGTGAAAATCTTCCTCAAATAAAAAGGATACAATTTCTGTAGCAAACTACCATGGGACAAAGACCCTAGTTGGTGGTAGAGTCTACATTTCTTTCTTGTAAGCTGTAAGAAAACCAGTATTGGGGTGTTTCTCTCGTAACTGTCATATTCCATATACAGCAGTTGAATGTGGTGAGTGCCATGAGGGTAGATAGGTTTCAATACCGGCAACAAGATGAAGTAGAGTGCTGTAGGAAAAGTAAGTGTGCGGCTCTGACTGATGCCTCTTGAGATTCAATGAGATTGATTTGATTTGGTTTGATTTGATCTTAAGTGATGTCTCCAACTAAAAGTGAACATGACAGCTGACAAATGAGCCCCCTTTACTAATGCAATTTAAAAAAAACAACAAAAAAACAAAAAAAAACTGTAACAATGGCTGAGATGATGAGAATATTTAACAGACAGTCTGACTTTGTGCACTAGTAGGAAATGAGATGATAAAATGTAAATACAACTTGTTTCTGTGCAGGCATGCCACCTCCTGGTTTCCCTCCTGTTCCTCCTCCTGGATCGATGCCTCCAGCAATGCCCCCTTCAATGCCAATGCCTCCAAATGCAGGGGCGCCAGGCCCACAGGGCGGCGGTGGTGGGCCCCCACCCGGACCACCACCCTTCCCTCCCGGCAGCATGCACCCAGGTAATAGTTTGTCAAATATTATTTTCACAGTGGCTACAAGTAGGAAATTATGCAAACATATACTGATAAAGTGTGTCCTCAAGTTTCTGTAATGGATATATCCAAAAACTAGGAAAGGAATCAAAGGAGTCTCAGATGCTTGGATTCTTTCTTGGATACTTTCTGCATTACAAACTGTGTCAAAGATTCATGATCAGCAACAGTCTACAGCTTCACCTTCGGTGCATTTGAAATCAGAAATGGCCATGCCTTTGTGCCCATGTTTATTATTTTATAATATAATGAATATATATATAATGAACGAATAGTGAATAATAAAGTTTATAACTTTATTATTCATACACTGTTGACCATAAATGGCTGTTGTGATTCAATGTATTCTGTCACACAGGTATGCCACAGATGCCCATGCCCCCTCCTGCTCCTCCTGGCATGGTGCCTCCACCTCCCGCTCCCCCAGGATCAAATCAAGCACGGGCACCGCCACCCCCTGGCATGCCCCCACCCCCGCCTATGGGGATGCCACCCAGAGCGCCGTACGGACCTCCCATGGGTAAGCACTGTGGCATTTCCTCGAACCTTTGTTGTCAAATAAGCCTCCTCGGCTCACAAAATACTACCTCTGTCATCTGAGAGGAAAAAGCCTCAAAGCAGTATTATCTGTAAAAGAGCAGCCGTACCTCTGCATATCTGTGTTTGGCTGTGGTGAGAGCACATAATCAAAGGTAAAGATTTGATCACATCATGACCCTCTTTCTCTCTCTCAGGTCCACCGGTGCCTCCAGGTATGAGAGGGCCTCCTCCTCCCATGCCTCCTCCCGGCTACGGTGCTGGCCTTCCTCCTCGTCCTCCTTTTGGCTTCCAGAGAGGACCTCCAATGCCTCCAAGGCCTCCCGGTGTCCCACCCCGCGTTCCTATGAGAGCACCAATGCCACCGTAATCCATCTCAGACTGCAGAAACAGGCTATCATTTTCCTTTTTTTTTTTTAAACATCTTAAGATCTACACAAGTTTGTAATAGTGAGAATAATTTAACCCCCTGTTTGTATTTTGTTTTGGTCACTGTACAGATGAAGACCTTTGACTAATAAAATTTTTAGTACAAATTTTGGAATGTTTTTTTTTTTCTTTCTCACCCACAAATATTACTTTATGATGATTTTTAGTTTTATAGAAATGCTCAGAAAGAGTCAAGTTTCCCTACTTTTGCATTGAAGTGTAACGATTTGCAGTTTCGTTCTCAGCCTGCGTGGTAAACCTTTATCACGTTTTGACATGTCACAGAAGGAAAAGTGAAGGTGTTATTAACATTGACAATAGCTGCATTTTATTTCGGCGTCCTGGTTGTCTGGCTGCTGGCTCACTGTCATTGCTTATTGGGAAACTTTAGGTAAATGTAATGTTGTTGGTCCTACCTGTGGTTTTACTGCTGTATTATACTACAGGTCAAAATGACGGCTGTTGGAAAAAGGGCCAGTACATTTAGATATTTCTTGTGTATGGGTAAGAGTTTGGGCTTGACGGCGGTTATAGGAAACGGTCACGGGGTCACCAAAGTTCTAGTAACCAAGCTCTGAAAACAATTTCTATTTATGCCAAATTTAATGAGTTTAATCAGTTTTATTCAGCTTCACAGTCAGAACCCAACAGTACATAAAGCAGTTGTACGCCACCTAGATGGGATACAACATTGGAATGTTGCTTACACATTAATAATGGAATACCAACATTATATAACACTGAAACACTGCAGAATGAGTACTAATATTTTTCTAATGAAACTTACCTACTTAAGGAATAAGAATGCAGGACTGTATTTAGAGTATTTTTACACTGCGTACTACATTTACTACTACTTCCACCGCTGGCTATCAGGACTAGGACGAGGACCATGGGCACTTTGTTTATATATGACAGTGCTCCCCTTAAAAGAAATGAAGTGGTACAAAAGATTTTTCTGAATTGAAAGTCATGTGACTCACATGATCCAGCAAAACCTGTAGATCAGGACAATGTAATATAACAGTATGACAGTCTACAAAAGAATGTGTTGAACAGATTTCTTCTTATTATATATGATACAAAAGTCCGTCTCCTGCACATTTTGTATGTGAGAAATAGAAACAGCTAAAAATATATTTCTTGTGTCCATATTGAGATTTTATTTGAATGGTAGGGGTGATGACATCACACTGTCAGTGAGGAAAGCTCACGTTTCTTCCTAAGAAGGAGGCCTTGATGCAGTAAGAAGGGATCAAGAATATGGCGAATGGTTGGCATGGCAACAGGAGTCAGGTGTGCTTGCACGTGTGTGTTGTCTGTGCACACAATTTGATAATCATGTGTGCAGACAGTCAGCTATTTGTAAAAAAGCAGATGGGTGGAAAAATAGGTGTTTGTGCGCGCATGCGTGCGAGGCTAAACATGTAAAGTATGTGTGTGATATGAATTCAATGTTTCTTAACATTTTACGCACAAAGACATCATTTGTCCAAAAA
>NTHP01000011.1:1532183-1542963 GCA_003416845.1 Oplegnathus fasciatus | reverse complement strand
TCTCTTTGTGGTTGTTTTGCATCTCTTTGTGGTCATTTTGCTTCTCTTTGTGGTTGTTTTGCATCTCTTTGTGGTTGTTTTGTGTTTCTTTGTGGTTGTTTTGTGTCTCCTTGTAGTCATTTTGTGTGTCTTTTTTGTTGTTTTGTGTAACTTTGTAGTCGTTTTGAGTCTTTTCATAGTTGTTTTGCATCTCTTTGTGGTCATTTGCATCTCTTTGTAGTCGTTTGATTGACTTTAACAAGAAATGTCACTTCATTTCAAGAGTCAAAGAGAGGCCTACTGGGCACAGGCACAGAGGCCCAAGGAGTCAGATGGTAATCCATCCATTGTAATGGGTCACCAGAAATGTGCACTGATGCTTTTGAAGCTCCTATCAATTGCATTTCTTGATAACAAAGTGCCTCTCCATGAAACCTACCACTACATGCCTGAATGATTAAGAAAAAAACACAAGATTGGCTAATTTATATTTCAATTTACTCCCCAGACATAAGAAGAGCCTGTCAGTCAAGTGAACCAGGAGTCAACTCTTCAAATCTGTGAGGTGTATCCTGAACAAACTGAAGCCTCATTACGTTCAGGTGGCCTCTCCACTAAATCTCTGACCACTTTTGCATCTTCCGAACCTCTTTAAAATGGAGGACGGCTACCAAAACCGGACTGCTTTCATAAAAGGTGCCAAAGACATTGCCAAAGAAGTCAAGCGGCAAGCATCTAAGAAAGTCGGCCGTTCAGTGGATCGGGTGAGCGATGAGTACAGCAAACGCTCCTACAGCCGTTTTGAAGAGGATGATGATGATGACTACCCCATGCAGGGAAGCCAGGATGGAGGCTATTACCGTGGAGACAGCCAGGCGGCCAACGACGATGAGGGCGGCCACAGTGACTCCACAGAGGGCCACGATGAGGATGATGAGATCTATGAGGGCGAGTACCAAGGAATTCCCAGGGCTGAATCAGGCAAGGGCAGCCTGGCTGGAGGCCCGGGCTCAGTGAGGGCTGGCGCGCAGCAGTTTAGAGATATCGGAGTGTCTGAGGCCGAGAGGAGGAAGGACCAGGAGGAGCTGGCTCAACAGTACGAGACCATTTTACAAGAATGTGGTCACGGGAAGTTCCAGTGGACCCTGTACTTTGTGCTGGGGCTGGCTCTCATGGCAGATGGTGTGGAGATCTTCGTGGTCGGGTTTGTCCTGCCCAGCGCTGAGAAGGATATGTGCCTGTCTGAACCTAACAAAAGCATGCTAGGTAAGACTCTTTTACAGGATTGTGTCTCCTCCTTCTGTTGTACAGGTTCTGGTTTGGCTGTGTCACTATGCATTTTTATGTTGCTAGGATAAGGCTGTCTATTGTAATTTTATTATTGTCAACAAATCTCTACATACACTGTCCTGCTGCCGTAATTACTCACTAACACACCAAATGTGTATTAATCTGCGGTTGAAAATAGTTCCCAACAAATATACCATTTACTCCAGTTTGAGTAATGTTTGCTTAAAGCTACAGTGCCCAGCTGTTTAAGGAAATTACTTGAGCTTTTTAAAACCTTTTTTCTTACCTGTTTTTTAAAGGTTTATGTCTTCAGTAGAGAGTGTGATTTGGACTGAGAGACGGACTAACTTAATATTGGTTTTGGTGTTTTCATGGGATTTGTTGACAATAAAAAGAGGAGAACTGTTGTCTGCTTGTCTTGAGAGGCCAGCTATCAGCAGAGTAAGCATGAACCTGCAAAGCCAATAATCTCACAGTTGTATTGCAGAAATAAAAAAGATGGGACAGACTTACAGTAAAAATATTAATAAAACAACTGACCAAATCAAACACTGACATTTTGCCTTCACGTTTGTAATAGTTTCATTTCCTTTGCTCTCTTCACAGGACTGATCGTATATTTTGGGATGATGGTTGGGGCTTTCCTCTGGGGGGCTCTGGCTGACCGGATAGGCCGTCGGCAGTCTCTTCTCATCTCTCTCTCCATCAACAGTATCTTCTCCTTCTTCTCCTCCTTCGTCCAGGGCTACAGCACCTTCCTGTTTTGCCGGCTCCTCTCGGGTGTTGGGTAAATTGAAAAACACTTTATATGTATATTTTTCTTTTGATCAGGGCCACTTATTCTGATCTGATTTGTCAGTCGCTTCACTGTAATGCTGGATATGTTTTAGTTTACAGGGAGTGATGCTCTACAGTACAAGTCAGCAGGACCAAGTGAAATACAAAAGTCAAACTCAAAAATCTCAAAAACACAATAATATTAACATTATTTCATAACCATTTTAACATGCATAAATAATACATTTCAATAATGTATATTTATAGAGAATTTGTTAGTATAGTCTACTCCTTTTGCAGTTTAAAAGCTTATTTTCAACCAACACACATAATTAGGGGGAAGCTATGATATGAAAATGAAAATAAATCAGCAATCTGTTTTGAGAGTATATATCACAAAATCAATATACTTAACCATCCAAAAGCTGTAATCTTTAGCTGTACTATGTTATACATCTGACTGCACCACTTCGAGTTTGGCAGTAGAAGAATAATTATTATTAATTATAGTTTTTCAGTAATATTCTAGCAAAAAGTAAAGTTTCTAAACACTTTATATCATTAAAAACAGCAGTTTCTCCGGTTTAGTGAAGTGGCAAATTGAGATGCTGAAATCCATTTGTGGTCAAATCAATCAGTTCCCCACAGAGCTTCTGTGACTCTGTGTTGCACCATGGTGATGGAGTAATGCAAGCAAATAATGTTAAAGCTTTATTGACCAAACAAAACAACCAGTGCAGCAAATTAAAGGTTGGAGGCCGGAGATTCAAGGTGTGGTGCCTCCACTTGTAAACAGCTCAGATGCTCTAGTTTTAGTTAGCTCTAGTTTTTTAAAGGAGTTGGAAGAAATTCTATTTTAGCTATTCAAAGTAAACAAGTGGCTGACCCAGTGTATCAGCACTTTAAAGAGCAGACACATACGGTATATATGGTGTTTCAGGATATTTAATATGAAATAAATAAATTAACTTCTTATTTCTTAGTACAACATGCTGTTAATCTGTCAACCGAACCTCTGCCTGCATCTATGGATCTCTGCTCTTGAACGCAGTTCCACTCTGAGCTCAGTTGGTTATTGATCTTTGCAGGATTGGCGGCTCAATTCCCATCGTCTTTTCCTACTATTCTGAATTTCTGTCCCAAGAGAAGCGTGGTGAGCACCTCAGTTGGCTGTGCATGTTCTGGATGATTGGGGGAATATATGCATCTGCCATGGCGTGGGCTATAATCCCACATTATGGTGAGTACAGTAACCTATCCTTGAATTTATGAGGTAATTACCTACTTCTGCACTTCCAAAGCTAGCTGATCTCACTAACTCATTAAATAACTTGCTTGTCTGGATGATTCTTTGGCTGTTTCAATCTTTATACTAAGCTAAACCAACAGGCTGCTGACTATAGCTTTATATTTAACGGACAGACGTGAGAGTGGTATCAATCTTCTCATCTAACACTGCAAGAAAGCGAATAAGCGTATTTCAGCATGAGTTGGTTGGTGCAGGTTTAAGCTTGTTTCCTAGAAAGCATCTTTCCAGAGACACACTGCACTGTGGCCGACCTTGAGGGAGGAAAAATAAGAACATGGTTCATACTGTGTCACATCACATGAAACACATTCCAGACTGTGCTTTATAAAGATTTGTTGTCTGACCTTATCTGCTATTGACTTGACTGATATTTGTAGGGCAAAGTGAAAGTGTGAGGTGTGAGCTCATTTCTTCGTGTTGGTTTGTGTTTTTTTGTCTCCTCAGGATGGAGTTTCCAGATGGGCTCGGCGTATCAGTTCCATAGCTGGCGTGTGTTTGTGTTAGTGTGTGCGTTTCCTTCTGTTGCAGCCATCGCTGCCCTCAGTGCCATGCCAGAGAGCCCACGCTTCTACTTGGAGGTCAGCAGATGTGCTTGTTGACACTTAGTCTTGTAGACAGTATTGGCTGGTTTTACTCAGTTATTACTAACATAAAAGTCAAATGTGAAATGTGTTGTGTAAAGATAATTTCATTTTGTGAATGTTTACATTAATGGGGATAATTACATAAGAAAAACATTGAAAGGTTATAAACAGTATGACGTTAACTTCTTTTAACAGAATGGCAAACATGACGAAGGCTGGATGATTCTGAAGCAAGTTCACGACACTAACATGAGAGCAAAGGGATACCCAGAGCGGGTGTTTTCTGTGAGTATCTCTGAGACAATATTGTTATATTAAATCATATTGTTTTGGTCTCACAAACAATGCGTCCATTAAAGTCATTGAACATCTCCACAGCAGGCAATCCAAATGTAGTTTTTTAAATTAGGGTTTGGGGCGTTTTATGCCTTTATTAGATAGCAGAGAGATGACAGCTAAGGAGGGGAGAGAGAGATCGGGACTGACATGCAACAAAGGTCACCAGACACTGGTTGGCCACTAGGGCGCCCCCAAATTTGTTTTTTAGTGTAAGCTGTACAGTACTCAAAACTTAGGCTCCAATCAGCACAGCTTTAACCACTTTCACCCAGGATCACAGCTGTAGGAGTTTTCCAACATCCATTGTATTCTAGCAGGTACATAAACAAGAAATTAGCTGCTATTTGATGCAGTGAAAACATGACAGATTAGATTTTCACTGACAAAAATCTAAACAAATAGTCAGGTGCATGGAAATAGTTTCCCTTTTACTTTGAAATCATTACCCTTCTTACAGAGAGGATCCAAACAACATCTGCTTCCATATTTCACATCTACATTTCAGCATGTCAGCATAAAAACAATTACAATTTTATGTTAATTAAAAAACGCTTTTTCCAAAAGCTATATTTTAGTCAAACGAGTCATGAAAACTAGAAAAGCAGCTCCCATTTAATGTAACAATGCAACTTTTCCATGTCACAGACATCGTCATCAGGCTTTAGACTAACTATAAACGTCAAACAAGTTGATTCATTAAATAGTGGTAATGCATTCTAATTTTAGGGAAATTCCTCTATGGTGGACTACTGGCAGCAGGAGGAAGAGTTTCAGAGATCCTTTTCAAAAATGTCACTCGTAGTAGTTAGAAAACTTAGTGGTTGCCATCAAAATCCATTCCCTGACATCTGGCTGAAGGCACGCCTCTGAAGAACTTGTGTCTCTTTCATCCAAGGTCACCACAATTAAGACGGTGAAACAGATGGACGAGTTGGTGGACACTGGCACCGATACTCCGGTCTGGCAGCGCTACAGACTGAAGATTATGAGCCTCTCTCAACAGGTGAGTGAAGTTAAAAATATAATTCACATACAGTGTATATCATTTCTTTTTGGTTTTGTTTTGAACAACTAGGAGATTTGTTTTTGTGCAGGCAGTTCTGAGCCAACCAAGTTTTAAAAACATGAAATAAAACACCCCTGAGATCATATCTGAGATCAGTACTCCTTTAAAAATACATTCTTGCACTTATTGTACCAGAGTATGAGGCTGAGGCCTTTTACAGCTCGGGGCATGCCTGTAAAAGGCCTCAGTGGAGCTGGCATTGGCGGAAACGAACAGTGTGGATGGAGGCGTAGGCGGCAGCAAGTCCAAGAGTAGCAAGATGACATCTTTTTCCTTATTAATTATTTCATCCTCCTGACCTGCAGAAAATCAGCAAATCATTATTAATCATTTTAATTTTA
Organism: Oplegnathus fasciatus; assembly: GCA_003416845.1. Classification (NCBI taxonomy): domain Eukaryota; kingdom Metazoa; phylum Chordata; class Actinopteri; order Centrarchiformes; family Oplegnathidae; genus Oplegnathus; species Oplegnathus fasciatus. The sequence continues at coordinate 1,537,278 of NTHP01000011.1, read as the reverse complement.
TTTATTTATTAATCATTTTTTCAGATTCACATTCAGACTTTCTCCGCTGCTTTTTGTGTCCTATAATTGAATTTGGTGAAACAAACTCAAGCAAATAATGTGCGTTTTTTCTTTTGCATCAGTGACTAAATCATTAACATAGATTTTATGTTTGACTTTCTTGTGTTTAAACTTTGCACATTGTTCAAGCACGACTGCTCCAGGCAAAACCTTTACCAGCTTTGTGCCTGATTAATTTGCATTCAGCCTACGTTCTGCTACACGCCTACACCCTCCATTTTCTTCTGAGTATTCTACTGTATCGCCTGCTTAATGCCTACTGAAAAGTCTCCACTCTTAAAGTTGAAGGTGTAAAGATGTAGTTTCATGTGGAAGCCAAGGAGGCTCCGTGCAGAACAAATTTTTGTTTTATGAGGAGTTTAAATCTTTCTTCATCAAAAGTTGTGTGTTTTCTTGTTCACACGTTGCAGATACGGAATAACATTCTCGCCTGCTTCAGCCCAGAGTATAAACGGACGACTTTCATGCTCATGGCTGTTTGGTTCACCATGTCTTTCAGGTAAACTAAAGACTCTTAAAACCTTTGCTGTATTGTGAATCACGTTCACTTATGAGGCTTATTTCATGTGCCCTGAATCTTTTCAGCTATTACGGTCTGACAGTGTGGTTCCCAGACATGATCAAGTACATCCAGAAGCAGGAGTATGAATCACGCACAAAGACCTTCACTAAGGAGCGAGTGGAGCACGTCACTTTTAACTTCACCCTGGAAAACCAGGTGCATCGCCAAGGACACTACTTCAATGACAAGTAAGTCAGTTTGTGAGCTGCAGTTTGTAGCGTTAGAGCAGTTAAACAGAGGTGGATTACTCATTAGTGTAGACAGATCTCCATTTGAACAGGACATACAGTACAAAACTAAAACTGAACACCTGCGACCCGTTCCCCAGATTCCTCAACATGAAGATGAAGTCCATGGTGTTTGAAGATTCTGTGTTTGAGGAGTGCTACTTTGAGGACATCACCTCCACACACACCTTCTTCAGAAACTGCACCTTCATTGCAAGTTTGTTTTATAACACAGGTAAATATGAACGGAAATTCCATCAGCGTGTTCAGTGATGATGTGCACCACAGTAGGGAGTTTTAATTAAAGCTGCAACTAATGATTCATTTAATTATTGATTAATCTTTAAGATTGTTTTATTTTTTAATCATTTAGTCTATAAAATGTCAAGAAGAAGTGCAAAATGCCCATCGCAGACACTGAGAGCTCAAGGTTGAGTCTTCTTTTGTCCCAACAACCGTCCAAAACCCAAAGATATTCAATTTAAACCTGCATTAATTCATTGTTTAGCCACCTGCGCAAAAGAATACCATGCTCAAGACACAACAATGACATTTACACATCCAGCAGACATGACAAGATTACCATTCATTTGGAGTCGTGTTCACGGCCACGCAGGAAGTGTAATAATGACTCGCTTTTTAGCTCTGTTTTGGTCTCCATCACCTCCTGAGGGAAGTATCTGGCTCTTTAGCTGCTAAATGCTCCACTTTGTTCACCAGCTATAGTTGCTAACTTTGTCTGTCTGCCTTTTGGTGCTGGACAGGTAGTGCACAGTGGTTTTATTAGAGTTTCTTCTTTTTTTTTTTCTGAAAACAGCTGCTTGCTGCATCCGGACACAACACTGATGAGAGCAATGAGCAAGAACAATAAAGTTTCTGGCCGTGAAACCAAAGCAATGAGTTAAAAGACACTAAAACGCTCTGTAGAGTGGTCATAATTATCTCTGAGTGTCTCCTTTCACATTACATACGGTCATTTGATCCATTGTTAGTATAAAAACATTGATTAGTGCAGCTTTAAAGTGATATAAAACAGAAACAAACAGCAAATCCGCTCTGCACTAGTTTTAATGACACAGTTTGTAATGATCATTATACTTGTATTACACAGCTGCTCATCAAAAACAGGAATCATTTGTGATTAAACATGAATTTCGATTAGTTTTATTGCGACCTAAAGTGAAAATAGAGAAAAGATAAAGCGCGGTAGTTCAGCAGGATTGCAGTAGTATCCCCGGGTTACAGGGCTGCAGAACTGTTACCGTAGCATCGTAAACAAATCCAGCCCAGACTGTTTGACAGCAGAGAGCAGATGGGAGTAGCTGTGGAACAGAGCTTCATGATTAAGAAAAAACAGATGCAAGAATGTGTTAACTGGATAATTAGAACCAAATCTTCTTCTGAGACTCGACATGACACAAACTCGTGTGTGTGTGTTAGGATGACATCATTTGTGTCGTGTCCTCAGCATCGCTCACTGCCATCTTAAAGGCTGTACTCCTATTACAGCACTTTAACAGATTCAGTGCGCTTTCTTACAGTTTTATTTTATCTTATTTTCATTTATTTATTATTTTCTCTTCTTTAATGTGCCTGTGTTTTATATGTTGTTCTTGAGATGTTTTTGTTCTTTTGTATCTGCTTCTGAAGCAAGTACGACCTATAACGTATCTATAGCTCATTTATATGTAAATTATTCATATGTACATGTGAAACTGTGCACAAAAAAGATAATTTAGAACTCCATTTCTTTATGTGGAGGCTGCAGTCCCTGGTGGCTTTTTGCTGTATGGTTTTGATTTCTGTTCGTGCCTTTAATCAACATGTCAGATTCTGCCTCAGAGACACAGAGAAGATGTTTTTTCTGGCAACATAAGACTTAAATCTCAACATCTTCACTTCCACGGCAGCTTTCACAGCAGCAGTATCTTCTCATCCCTGAAGCCAACGATACATTCTTTTATGTCATTTGTGCATCTAAAATTTTATGATCATTCCTTTATGCCTGACTCCCTTTAATGAAACTGTTATTGGTTATTGGTATGGAAGCAATTCCAGCGGTGTCATCAGAAAATCTAATCATGTCGTTTGTGCGGCTGCAGGCAGAAAAGTATAAACAGGGAATAGAGTAACAGAGTGTGGAACCTCAAGGAAAAGTGGTTTTGAGAGACAACGCAACCTCTTCTGACCTTTTCTATTGTTTTCCTGTTGTTTATTTTAAAAAAGTTCATAGTGATGATGGGTGCTGTTTTTATGTTTAGTCTCTGCATGAAAAGAATTTTGATTAAAAACAGCCGGTGACAGAGAATTGGTTGTGTGGTGGCTGTGCAAATGTCCTGGTTTGTTTTTGGTGAGAGATCATTCAGTCCCTTCTTTTACGAAAACAAATCATTTGCGCAAGTGCGTACGTAGGTTTGGTTTCAGAAGTGTGGGGGGGGGGCGTATCTTTGACTGATATTCACTTCCAGCATTATTTTAGGAAAAGATTAACTCTGAAAAAAAAACACAGATTACATTATTTAATTACTGAAAGTGTGTTTTTCACACAATCCTGAGAAGTGTTTCCAACCCTCTCCTCAAGCTGCATACAGCCCTAACAACCTCTGTAAATAAGCCTGCGTTGCCTGAGAGGCGAAAGCCTGGGCAAAAAAAGGTTTCTGGCAGCCCACGGTAACGACCGAAGGTGATTTAGATGAGTGTATCAACATCTTGACACTTTTTCAACAACTCCTCTCTTCTCTCATCTGGATTTTGGCAGAAAACGGAGATTTACACACCCTTGCATTTATGACATTCAATTCCTCAAGTATCCATGATTTCCTGAATTTTATGATTCATTATTATAGAGCAATAACATTTCTTTCTCTCCTTCTTTCTCTTTCATCAGATTTGTTCAAATACAGGTTTGTCAACTGTAAACTGGTCAACAGCACGTTCCTCCACAACAAGGAGGGCTGCATACTCGACTTCAGCGACGACTTCAACAATGCCTACATGATATACTTTGTCAACTTCCTCGGCACGTTGGCGGTGTTGCCCGGCAACATTGTGTCGGCTCTATTAATGGACAAGATTGGGCGTTTAAGGATGCTGGGTGGGTAAATCTAATCAGTGCACATAATTCACTTACGGCCATAGAGGCTATTTAACTTAATGTGATTGTCATTTCCTCTCTCCCCAGCGGGATCCAGTGTCATATCTTGTGTCAGCTGTTTCTTCCTGATGTTCGGCAACAGCGAGTCGGGGATGATTGCCCTCTTGTGCCTGTTTGGTGGCATCAGCATCGCCTCGTGGAACGCCCTGGATGTGATAACAGTGGAACTCTACCCCTCGGATAAAAGGTAACAAGACATCCATCCACCAACTTGTTTTTTAATTGTTGATTTTCTGTTAAATTGTGAAAGTGTGGGGAGTTTTATTAGTTATTCTTTTTTTTTCCAAAACTTTATTTATTGAGTTTTGTTCGTTTTCCAAAAGACAATACACAATGAACACAACAACGGACATTCGTAAAACACCTTCCTCCCTCTCATAACCAACAGTCCTCTTGGAGGAAGACAAATAGAGTCAGTAGAAAAAAATAAAATAAATAAAAATAAAATAATAATAATAATAATAATAATAAATAAATTAAATAATTAAAAATAAAAAAGTATATATATATAAAAAAATGAAAATAAATAATAATAAAATAATAATAATAATACACAATAATAATAATAGTAGAAGTATACATAATTAAAAATAATTAACTAATTAAATAACATCAATAATAGTAATAATAGAATAAAATTAAAAAGACAGTTTAAGGCAGAGTAATAAAACGTAGTCACCATCCTATATCTCTCTCCCAGTTCATAACCATATTACTCTAGCTGTGGTACAAGATTCAAGCCATTCTGCAGGGGTGTTGGTAACAGTGCCAGTGCTTATTTGTTCCCAGGCATTTGTATATTCATGTCGTTCATAAAAATAAGGAAAGGCGTCCATATCTTATAAAAATCCTCAACTTTCCCTCTTACTATGAAGGTCAATTTTTCTAGTGCCAGACTGCAAGACATCTCCTTAACCCACTGTCTAGAATCAGGTCTCTGAGTATCCTTCCAAGTCAAAGCAATTACACGTTTAGCTTGCAACAAACAGAAATTGATTAGTTTGCGTTTCTTCGTATTTACTGGAAAATCTTCAGGGTATATGTGTAACAAACACATTTTTGCTTCAATGGGAACAACACTATCCGTCAATT
>NTHP01000011.1:1500141-1531173 GCA_003416845.1 Oplegnathus fasciatus | reverse complement strand
TGACTTTATAGCCAGAAAACTGGCCAAATTCCTTCAGAAGCTGGCAAAGCGCCTTAATTGAGGTTTCCAGATTTGTTAAAAAAACAACAATATCATCTACGAATAGAGACAAACAATGTTCTGTCTTACCGATAGTCATACCAGTGATTTCAGCTGATTGACGGATAGACATGGCTAAGGGTTCGATGGCAAATAAAAACAATAGAGGGGACATGGGACAGCCTTGTCGTGTAGATCTATAAAGATTAAAGGGTTTTGAAAATTGGCTATTCGTTTTAATTTCTGCTAATGGTTCAGTGTACAATAATTGAATCCATTGAAGACATGTTTCCCCTAAACCAAATCTTCTAAGTATATTAAAAAGGTACTTCCATTCAATCCTGTCAAACGCCTTTTCGGCATCCAGTGACAGGACTGCATGATCCCTGGCATTTTTTTTTTTTCATATAAAATATTTAACAGCCTGCGTGTGTTATGAAATGCTTGTCTGCCCTGTACAAACCCATTTTGATCATTGGCAATCAGGTTGGGAATGATAGTTTCTATCCGCCTGGCCAGTGCCTTACATAGTATTTTGGTATCACATGACATTAACGATATAGGACGATACGATGTTCTGTTTTATTAGTTATTCTTATGTTTTCCTGACACTATATATTGTTTTTAAATAGTTTTAAAATAGTTTTTTAATTTCTTTTTTTGTGGCAAGTGGAGGAGCTTCCTGCAGGCATACAGGTGCAATTGCATCTGTTGATAGGTGATCACATGATGTGTCCTTTCAAAAGAGAGAGCTTACTGCTCTGATGAAGGCTTCAGGCTGAAACACGGCAGCAGATTTGTCAGCCTATTGATTTCAAATAAATTTACCCAAAGGATCAACACATGAGGTGATTCTTTTGTCGTTTTTGACCTCTGGAGTGCTGCCTTTTTTCCTGTTTTTTGGGAAATACAGACATTGCTGTTTTTTTGAGAGCACCCAAAGTGCAGGAGAAGCGCACCTGTTTCCTTTCACAAATACATACAGTATATTGGGTGGCAGCAGCTCAAGAGGTAACCCCTCTAAGACCACCTGGATCCCACTTTAAGGACCTCTGGCAGCTTTAATGAAGTCATGTAGAAGCAATTCTAATGGAATGATAGAAAAAGATACAGACCAGTTGGAAGTTCAGAGCTTTGTCACATGTGCAGTTGGCTTTAAGTTAATTAAAAGAATAGTTTGACATTTTGGGAAATACTCAGTGCTTTTTTGTCACGAGTTAGATGATATTAATAATACTCTCATACTCTTATTTGCCTGTTAAATATGAAGCTACAGCCAGCAGCCGGTTAGCTTTGCATAGAGTAAAGAAAGAAAAAAAGGGGGAAATGGCAAGCCTGGCTCTGTTTCCAGATTTTATCTGTAGAGTTTGTGGGAGCTTTGATCACGATGCAGTGTTGTGTATAAGACGTTATTTTCTTGCCTGACAAATGTTGTTTCACCACTGCAACAGTATCTTTGGTGTCTTATATGTCCATGTGGGCGGGACACATATGTACATGACACAATAAACAAACAAATAAACTACTACTACTACTAGTAGTAGTACCATCAAAAGTGCAAAAAAATTGTGAATATAGATTTTGTGCCCATAAGTGTTTATGTTTTTTACATTTCGACTCATCTGTACTACAAATTACAACAGCGAAGGTGTAGTTAAGAAAACTAAGTATGTTCAGATACAGTAATCAGGCACACTGAATGCAGATTAACTTAAAGTAGGGGATTAATGACCCATGTATCAGCTGATGAAACTCCTCACTGTGACTGTGTGTGTGTCCCTCTTTTCTTGTATTCAGGACCACAGCGTTTGGCTTCCTGAACGCCCTCTGTAAGCTGGCGGCCGTCCTGGGCATCAGCATCTTCCAGTCATTTGTCGGCATCACCAAGGCTGTACCCATCTTGTTCGCTGCCGGCGCGCTCGCCGCAGGTAGTTTCCTTGCAACAAAGTTGCCTGAAACACGAGGCCAAGTGTTGCAGTAGAACAAAATGACCAACAGTGGGCAGCAGAGCACAGCTGGAGTGTGTGTTTGACAACTAAGAGCCCGAACATCCCTGAGAGCTTCAGTGCTGCCCGTCACACACCAACAGAACAGACTGCCATCCCCATTGTAAGCCCAGAATCCTTTGAAATACGGATTGCATCATTCAAAGTTTATACAGAGCCACAGTGATTAAGAGAAGAGCACGCAGATGTAGAAATAAATCCCTGTGTCATGATTACTACATCTGAATGGTAACACTTTCAGCTGCACGGCCACACATCTTTTCAAAAGTGTAATATGCACACGGGGTGATGCACGTACAAATTGTGGTGTGCAGGAAGGATAGAATGTTAATTTCTGGGAGTTTTCTCTCACTGGCCCACAGATCTACAATATCCAACACATTTGAGAAGACAGGGATGTCAAATGAAGAGATGAGACTGAAAAAAAAGCCATTTATGGGTGGTGATGATGAAAAGATTTAGTCTGCGTATGTGGTCAATTTTCAGATATGATTGCAGTGTTTTTCTTCCTCGTCTGTCCTCGGCCTCGGTGACTGGCTTTCAGTGCTGCTTTTTTTTTATTTGCTGTGGCGTTACTGGTACAATTCACTTCACATTTCCATTCAGACTGATGCTTGTGTTTGATGATATCTGAATATCTTACAATGAATTTCAGGGTGAATATATTTTCTCTAAAAACGCCCATGACCCATGACCACTGCCTACTACAGAAGTCAGACCTCCTGAGAGCTTATTTTCTACCAAATAATATTAAAACATTCCAGTGAGGCTTGATTTATTCAGAAACAGAGAACTTCATTGTTCTCTTGTCCCTGCATAAATCCAGTCTACTCCTCTACTTATAACCTCAAAACACAGACAGGTGAAGATGCATTTCACAGGATTCTCTGTTGTAAATGGGACTAGTTTGATCCAGCTCCTCAGTGTTCAGTGTTAAACTAATGTTTTTCCCTCCTTGTTGTTGAACCATACAGCTGTGGCAGTGTAACGACGTTCATGTCTGCAGCGTGGGAACGTCTGCGGGACGGATTTTGGTCAAGTGCTAAATGTGAGAACAGATACTATAGTGTAATATTTGCCTAAACTAGTCGCGTGAGTGTGCTTGGGATTGCATGCACGTCTTTGTTATGTGAGACGAGAGATTATTCATTAAACGGTATCATTTCACGCGTATCCATGCAGACATGTAGACGATATTTTACTGATCCAACAGCAGAATGTACAGAACAGCAGTCACACATTTTTAGAAATAATTATATCAAATGTAACTCATGCAGTAGCTCAGGTGTGGTGAAACGTTTAGACCACGTTTACAGCTGGTTATTGTGTTTCAGCACCAGATTATTGTACAAGCAGGATAGTCCAGCGCCGCCCCATATGCATAGTTGCATTAATTAGCCTTAATATGAAAACAAGTCACAAAACAAGTCATTTGATTGAGTGCGAAAGTTCATTCTTGACCTCGGAAACAGTAGTTTTAACAAATGTGAAGTCAAGGTCCACTTGCTAGCATTTTGCAGAGCTTTCAACTGTCTTTCTTAGTGTTCACAGAAAATGAAAGCTCTGTAAAAAGCTCCTAAATTGACCTTGACTTAACATTTTTTTTGTCAGAGTCATTTGGTTGTTTTTGTCTTTTTCTTTTTGGGCTCAAAACATACAATCAATGCAGTATCTTTTCTTAAAATTGTGTTAATGCCTCTTAAAAGTCATGATATGACTTCATTACACGCATGAACACAAATCAAACAGGACCAAAAGAAAAAGAATCAGTAAAAAGAAAAAGTCCTATTGAACAGGCAGCGTGGCACAAAAGGGAAAACAGAGATTACAAATTACTTGTCAAGTTTCATTTTAAGGGCTCCTGTTCCTGTCATTCCTTTACTGCTTCCACCGTGTTCCTGTATGATACCGTTTAACCACCTGTAAGGATAATACAAGGACACAAAAAAATGCCTATTGTGACTTTGGTCTAAATTGGAAACAATCACTCTAAAGGAAAGCTTATTGAACACCATTCTTTATACATATCACTACTTCGGTATCATTTCTCCAAAGGTGTACATCAATATGTGTGCTGACAATCAGTGAGTGAGTACGCGGGGGCTGCTGCTGCCCAGGAGAGCATGTTGTTTGACCTAAAGACGTCCTCTGGATTGTGTGTGTGTCTGTATGTGTTCAGGATGTTAGAGGCTTCGGCGTTGTCAGCATGTGAGCCTCTCCCCCCAGAGTAGACCGATAATGTAACTCAAAAACACACACTGCAGAAGGATATGTCTCAGCTGTGGGAGTTTGTCTGACCTCTTGAACTGTGTGTGTGTGTGTGTGTGCGAGAGACAGAGAGAGAGACTTTAAAATAATAATTTGACATTTTGATAAGTATGCTTATTTACTTTATTGCCGAGAGTCGGGTGAGAGGATTGATACCACTCTCATGTCTGTGCGTTAAGTATGGAGTTGAAGCCAGGAGGCGATTAGCTTAGCTTAGCATAAAGACTGGAAACAGGGGGAAACAGCTAGCATGGCTCTGTTCAAAGGTAACACAGTTTGAAGAAATTGTATTTGAAGAAATAGTAGGCGGATTTTGTTACATTTGGACTAAGTCAGGCTAGCTGTTTCCCCCTGTTTCCACTCTTTATGCCATGCTAAGCTAAGCTAACGCCTGCTGGCTGTAGCTTCATATTTAGCATACGTGCATGGAGCAGTATCAATCTTCTCAATAAGAGTATTTCCCAAAATGTCAAATTATTGCTTTAATGTTGTCAAATCTAGATTACATTCTGAGGATCAAGTCTCTCCTTTGCTGTTTGTGTCTTGTGCATGTTTAATGAACAAAATGTGTCCAGTCTTGTTCACGTTGGAAAGACTGTTTGCGTGTGTTGTCCATGTGTGGATGTAAGTGTGTGTGTGTGTGTGTGTATGAGCTGACTCTAAATCGTCTGTCACATATTTTTCTACTTTTTTCTGTTGCGGTGTTTTCATCCCTGCGATGAATACAGCTCAGCTGGGGACCACGGAAATATATTTACACAATGAGAAGAAAAAAACAAACAACCTGATACAATATATGCAGTGTAGAATTTAATATTTTGTTTTTCGTTATAGACTCGGGTGCTCTTTTGCTGATACAGTTCAGTGTTTAAAACCAATCCCATCAAAGATAGCCAGTGTCAGAGAAAACGTGCAGTCTGTTCTCTGTTTAGAAATACGGGAAAAAGGATCACATCTTAAATTCACAAAGACGACTTCACCCCCTAATCCTTCTGTATTCAACCGATTGTGACGCATGTTTGTATCGTATTGTCTGACTTCTTGGACGTCCTGTATGCCAGCTGTTTTTGTCTAAAGCAAGAACTAGTGTTTTCATTGTTGTATGATGACATAGATTTGTTGCTTGCAGTGATTGTTCTTAATCAAAGTGGGGTTAAAATTGGTGAAACTTGAGTATGTGTTCTGAAAGTAAGTTAGTGGTGACTGTGCTCCTTGTTTACCTTGGACCCAGGTAACTCTTTTTCTTTTTGATATATATGCCTGAATTTCTGAGGAGGACGCTTGTAACCATGCAATTCATATTGTCACAGGGGTACAAGATAAGGCCGGAAAAGGGCAATACACATAGGCGAAGGGAGCCGAAAATGTGCATAAATTATGTGCAAAAAGTACAATTTGACATAAAATTGTTCGTCCACGTGGGTCTGTTTTAAAAGGGGGAAGTGTAAGCAATAAAGTGGAGGCTTTCCCCAATTCTGAGGAAACAGGAAGTCAGAGTTAAATCCAAAAGGACTACGGTTTATCAACTCATCAAAAGAGCCCCCTCTGTCAAATTGAGGCTCCTGTCCAAAATGTGAAAGTTTACTATTTAATGTTACTATGTGTAGAATTTAAATTCTATATATATATGTATAAACTATCAAAAGGGTCACTGGTTTGAGTTTTATCTACGATGATGACGTGATATGGGATGTGATCAAAATAGAGAGAACACCGGTCTGAAGACTTCACTTAATGACGGCGGTCTGATGAAGGGACGGAGGACTTTTTATGGCATGGTTTCTGTCTCCTCAACTCTTAAGAGCGCACGGCTCAGTCCTGAATGAATCCTGAGAAAAAAAAGGACCGACCCATGCCAGAAAACAACTCCCTCGTCCGCAAAGAACTGCAAGAATCCTTCGCTGTAGTTTTGACTGAAGGACTTTATGTTTGCATTTTCTTTAGTTTGACTCTGACCTGTTTATTAAATGATAAAGTTCTACTCTAAATGTGAGTTCAATTCAAAAAAATCAATGTACTGTGTGTAGAAACTGTAGATGTTTGTACGTGCAAGTTTGGAATTTGTGGAACAAAAGATCAAGGAAAACAATTCCAAAAAAAGTTCAATATGACACAAAAATCTATTGTGTGTTGTCTTTGTGTTTTGTAAATGAAGACTGAAAATCTTGGTAAATTCAGTATTTATTACTTCTGGATATTGAGAATATTTTAGTGATGCTGAAAAGGTGCTGTATTTATTTTATGTGAGAGTTGTTCATTATGCTGGGATTTGCACTTTTGTGCCAGTTCTATGAAGAAAATGATAAATCATAATGGAAATAAAACTTGAAGAAAGAAAACCAATGTCATGGTTTGCATTTCACAGCATGAAGTTTTTCTTCAAACTTCAAATGTTAATGTCAGTAGGAGGTTGTACTTTGCAACAATAACTTCAGTTCATCAACCCAGTGACTGCCTGCTAGCTGTAAAAGTTATCCGATATGTGCTTGTCTTGTCCACAGGTGTGAAGCTTAAGAGCAAACTTACAGATTTGATTAATGTCCCAAAAGTGCACCTTTGAAATGCTATTTCTGCCATTAACCTGTAGTGTCTAGTATCTGTATCTAGTGCAGTGGTTCCCAACCCTCGGTGTTGGAAGGGGTCACAGGACAAACTAAAAGAATATTACTGAGGTAGGACACAAGAAAAAACAAAATTATGCCACACAAAATATATTTTTTGTACTTTTTTCTAATCTTTGTTTTTTTCCTCACTGTGTAGTTTAAAAGATAAGTTCAACTTTTTCCAAGTCTGTCTTAAAACAATACTCACATGCCCATAGAAACGGGTTTTTTTTTGCTGTGCTCATTCCTCCTGTTCATACTGGATGTTAGATCTTTCCTAACATGCTTCTCAAGACAAAATCCACAGTCCTCGTTTCATGGGAAAATACATTCAAAAGTTTGTCAGAAGCTAATATGAGGCTTCAACCGTCTGAGCTGGACAAATTAAGTGCAAAGTCAGGCTTTATTCGGAAATTCCCTCTTTGCGTTACTGTCCTTCCACTGCAGCTCAACAGGGAAACACTGTCCAGGAAACACAAGGAGGGGATTTTGTGCTGTAACTTTGGAAGATATGCACTTTAACTCAGACAGCTGCAGCCTCATTAACTTTATATAAACGCTTGAATACAGTTTTGCCAAGACAGGACTGTGGAATGTGTCCATCACTTCCACTGGAAACACATTAGGAGGGATCTCTTCAGAGCCAGTATGAACAGGAGGAAGGATATACTGAAGAGTTCAGGCCTGTCAAATTTGCCTTTTCAAATGAAATATTCTAAAAAAATAAAGGAGGAAAAAGAAAAACTTGTTGAATTGTTCACAATTCAGACATCCAACCTGTGATGGAGGTTTCCAAAGTAGACTTTGCTTTGAATTAACGGGTCACAAGCAGAAAAGGTTGGGAACCACTGATCTTGTGCAGTCTCAACAGATCCAAGTGGTCTAAGCTGGTATTGCAGGGGGGTCTGTGCAAGCTACTTCCTGCAGCCAGCTTGTGTGGCATTTTGTTCGTTTTGTAGGGGCATCAAATGTGTTAACTCACAAGTGAAAACCCCTGTAAAAAATGCTAATGAAGAAGTCTTGAGCATATCTACATTCTTGTAGAAATAACTGTCTGGCCTGTGTTACTTATATTCCAAATGTAGTAAACAGGCTAAATGACATATTTGGCTTTGTACATGTAGAAGTGAAGTCACAAATGTCAATCACAAGCTTCCAGTACTCAAAAAGGCTGATGTAGCAGCTGCAGTCATTTTGTTTGGGTAAGAAGACTTTTGTGCTGAAATTCTGCCTGTTAATACAGTCAACTATACAATATTCTACCTCTTCAGTTATAAAAGAAATCCACAAATTAAGGATCAAACGTTTATTTAAAACAATGTCCTGACTACTGCTGAGAAATGTACATCCAAAAATTGGGCCATCTGCTGATCACATGATGGGGTAACAAGCATAGAGAGCGATGCCACACTGGTTACGTCTGTTCCGAGCCATCTTGATGTAGCCTTCCTCTCCGTAGTTTACACCCCAACTACAATTGAAGAATGTTTAGATCATAAAAACCACCAACAAATTAATGAAAAGGAAACATGGAAATTGAAAATGCTTTGATTATTCTTATAATCAACAGTGAATATTTCACCTGTTTTTGACCAGCCAGTAGTCGTGTCCTCTCTCAGTGCCGTAGCCCACAACCAGCACGCCATGGTTCACGTTGTGGGTGCACGTGTGGTCAATGTACACACCTGTGGGGCCACACAAACCAGGTGTAGAGAGCAAAACTGAGCTCAAGTTGAAACCAGACATTTATTAATACCCAAAAGGTAAAGAACTCACTTCCTTACAGCCAACTAAGATTAAACATGAGTATTATTTTTAAAAGAGGCATGAAGCCATAATGGCTCACCGTGACTGTAGAAGCCAAACTTGGGCCTGGAGGCATCGATTGCTACAGAGATCGGGCCGACGTTTGCTAGAGTTGCCTTCAATTCAGATTCATCTCCCTCCCGTACGAAGGCATAGCCCGAGCAGTTAGCAGCCCGATACAGTGGGTTATACTTGCAATGACCGCGCTGGAAAGAAAGTGATGTGCAGGGGGAGTTACTGGTGTTTTGTCAGGAGTTAATAGTCAAGGTTTAATTATAGTAGACCTGGAATTTTACGCAGTGTGGACCATTGTCTCACAAGCTCACCCTGCCGGTGTAGCGGTAGGCTGCTTCAGAATCTATGCCTTGGTTTTTAATGACGTATTGGAAGGCGTTTGTCATGAACCCTCCTTTGCACCCGTGGTTGCCGTATTTCATAGAGCAATCCACCAGGTTCTGAGGACTCAGGGACACCAGGACACCTGTGGACTTCTTGAGTTGCCCTTCCAGAGCTCCAACTGCACTGAAGGCCCAGCAAGAGCCACAATAACCCTAGAAGATAGAAAAGTTGCACGTTAATTAAATGTAGACGGGATCTCATTAAACTACAGCTACAAACACTCACCTGCATTTTGACCTCAGTGACCAGGCCTTCATCCCTCCAATCCAGTGATGGCAGTAGAGAGGCGTTGACAATGACAAAGTTGGAAGGACCCCTCTCCAGGTCAGAGGGCACAACGGTGCCCATCAGCGTGCCAGTGATCTCCTCTGTGGTCTACAAAAGAAAAAAAAACAACAAAAAACCCAACCATTACCAATCAGTTCTTTCTGCATCCTACATCAGTGTGAATTTGTCTGGTAGGACAAATGTTTGTGGTTTTCAGTCACTGCAGACAACTTGTAAACCCACACTGGGATATATGATCCGTATAGCCTCTGAAAACTATTTCTTTGTTGCATGACTTTCTGGCTAAAAACTAATAAAAAGGTGACTGTAGCGTACTCACCAGGTCTCCCAGGTGGTTCATTGCCAGCTCATAGGTGTGTAAGCCCAGGGAGGTTTCCAGGTTATGGACATTAATCATTTCCAAGTTCTCTTCCCATATCCGCCTGCGACCAAATTCCTCAATCTGGAAACACAGCATCAACATTAACCACATGTGATACATAACCATTAATCTATACCAAGAGGTGAAGACTTGGAATACCATTTATAATTATACTGCATGTAAAAGGAGAAAAGTTCTCTTCTAAACAAAAAAGTATTGCACTTACAGAAATATAAGTATATAGGTAATAAGAGACAAGACAACTTAAATAGATTGACAATTAAAATGTCATGCCTAAACCAAATTCAGTTTGGGATTACTGGTTAATAATTAAATTCTCAACTAAATGCACAAACCTTTCACACATTCACACACTGCTAAGCCTTTCAAAAACAGTTGTTTTTGAGTGACTTGATTAAAGACCTTTGTTTTACCTGGTGAGAATAAACTTTGTTATGCATCTTCTTCCATAGCTCCCAGTGTCGATCCAGTTCTGAATTGATAACGGCCGTTACAAATCCACACACGATGGTGAGAAGCAGGCTCCGAAACATTTCTGGATCTAGGAAAAGAACTTGTCTTTAAACAGGAGCAAGTGAAAAATGTTTTACAAGGGCCCTTCATCAGACTAAAGGCCTGGCTCATGCTTTGATTGGACAACTGTAGCAGCTCTCATTAAAACATCACCAGCTGATATGAATTAACATTTAGAAGCTGGAAATAAAGCCTGACTAAACCCACACATTAATGAAGTGTATGTTGAAGATATTAATATATCAGTGAAGACATATGAGTGGTTTTTCATGTTTAGGCAAAAGGTGATGAAGAAACATATGTACAAGTTGCACATTTTATAGGCTATTTCCTCAGATGTTCACAGTTCACATCATTTGGCAAATTGACTGGTAGAGGATCAGCAGAAACCAAAGCCAGCACTGAAAAGTACTCATCCTCACTTGATGGCAGAGATGCTGAAACATGACCTACCTGAACAGATCACCGGGGGAAAATGCAGGCTGAGTCTGGAAGACTTTTTATTTATCACCTTGCTCACTGCACACCTGCAAATCATTAAACCTGATATGACTGATTTCTTTTTTGCCACTTGGGGGCAGCAGAAACAAGCACAACACTGACATATCATCACCTTTTGAGTTGATATGGTGAACTTGTTAGCAAACAGTTGCCTATTTGCACATCCAGCAGTTACGGAGCAACATTATCATTCATTTGGAGTCCTGTTTCTGACCACCTGAGGAATGTGAGTTCAATATTCACTCTCTTTTAGCTCTATTTTTGGTCTCTGCCAAAATAACCGGCTCTTAGCAACCAGCTAGTTGCTAACTGTGTCTGCCTGATGTTTGGTGCTGGGCAGCTAATGTGCAGTCAGTGAAAACAGCTGCCTGCTGCTACTGTGAGAGCAGTGAGAGTGAACAGAAACTGTAAAAATAGCTAAACAATAAGCTGAAACTCGCTATAAAGCTCCTTTAAGTCTAGCTCCGACAGTCCCAGAAGGTCCCATAGAAAAGCTCGGGGAAGTGTACTGTACTTTAACTGAGGTGGGCGGTTAACCAGACCTGCATTTGCAAAACCAACCAGTTAGTCCTCATCCTTAAAGTCTTTTCTCTTTCAAATTGAAAAACACTGTTTACAAATACTTAAAAAGCATAAATGTGACCCCAAAATACTAAGCTTTATAAATTACAATACTTGTTGGAAAAAGCAGTGAGGTCTGAGGAAGAATGACAAGGATAAGAAGATACATGTGGCACAGGCTGATGGTGACAAATCATTTCATGAACTGTCTGAGGGGCAGGGGCGGAAAATTAAAAAGGTCACCACCTGCATGGGGTGGGGCCCCAGCAGGCAGCAGGTTGTGATGCATTTATGATGAAACATTTCCAAACCCTTTTCTAGCAGGTAGGGTTGCCTAGCCTATATGGCACTGCATCATGGTTTCTCCACTGGAAGGGCACCCTAGGGGGCACTTTATCAGGTTTTCTTGCACATTGGGTCACCATAGAGGGAATTTTAACATATTTTATCTACGATAGGGGCATCCAGTAGTCCACCAGTGAACCTTTGTATGTAATTTTGGGTATATTAGGCTGAAAAACCTTTATATTGACCACCAAGACCAAAAGGAATCCAGTTTAGACAAAGTTATTATTCTCACCTTTCATTATTTAGATAACTTTACTTACTTATACTTGAGATAACTTTTACTGATAATAAAATATGTCTACTGCAACAGTAACTATTCCTACTAACATTAATAATGATAATATTTCATTCCCGTGTCACAGATGAGAGATTTCATATTCTTCCTTTAACGTCAAGAGTTTGATTAAGTGTGCACTTAAACACATGGAAAGCTAAGCCAGCATTTCAATATTAATATTTAAATAAACACATCAAATATATAAGATATATAAAATTACAAAAACTTTTTTAAAGGTACAGGTAAGTATTCGTTCAAAAAATCCAAACATCAGTGAGAAAGGCTACCAAAGCGGATAGAGATATTTGATATTTAATTTAGCAAAATTAACTTTATAAACACCTTTGTTTTTGGGCAGCATTTTGACTTTCAGGACAGCATCTGCAGTTCTGTTATTATAGATGAAAACAACAAACATCTGGTCTCTGATATTAAATAAATAACTGAAACAACCTAAATTCTAATGACTCAGGCGACGGGCGCCACTATCACAGGGTAGGGTAGACTGCAAAGCTGGCGATGCCGCAGAGATTATTCTTGTTTCTGGCAATTCGAATGAAGCCTTCTTCTCCCCACGCAGTTCCCCAACTGGAATCACAGAAACACACATTTGATATTCAGGATTGGTCACACGTGTGAATGTGTCATACGTTTCCTTTCACGTGAGGGTTAACACATTTTACAGGTGAACTCTTGTAAAACTTTGTAGCCAGAAGAGACAAATTCACCTGTTTTTCACAAGCCAGAAGTCTTGTCCTCCGTCTGTACCGTAGCCCACAACCAGGACAGCGTGATTGATGAACCTTGGGTTGCAGCTGGGTACGTTGTATAGACCTGAAAGTTGCATAAGGTTAATAATAGTGGTTGAGATAATACATGTTAAATAATAGACTCTCTGACAGTGGGAGAACTGCTGATATCTGACACTTTAGTTAGAAATCATTAATCCCTTGGGTGGTTATTGGTATATCATTCTAAGGCGTGTTGTGACAAATTCCAATATTTAATTCCAATATGCATTCCAATATTTGACAATATTTCAACAGTGTGAACCATGTTTAACTGCAGAGTTTGGCCTTTAGTACACGTTCTGAGAAAAATATCATTTAGAAGTTTTGTAAAAGAGGAATATTGAAGTCATACTACCCTAAAGAATTCACCCTGAGATAAATGGAAAAGAAAATGTCTGCAAGATGCCTCGATCATGAGGCCTGAATGACTTCTGGCGTATAAAGTATAAAATATAACATACTGTACATGATACATTATCCATTAAATTTACACAGAAATAACACAAATACAGCTGCTTTCATTCACTACCACTAAAGTTTTTAGTTTTCTCAGATGCGACTCAAACCGAAACCCGAGTTCATAGCTACAGTACTAACCCATCACTCATCAGTTGACCTTTCTCTGCATCAAATCCTCACATTCACAAGCCTCCAGCCTCACCTCCTCTGTAGAGGTGAAAAGATGACAGCATGGCGTTCACGGCCACAGCAACCGGCCCCACAGATGCTACTACTGCCTGCAGAGTCTTCTCATCTCCTTGTGGGAGGATGTGGAAATTAGAGCAGTAGCCGGCCTTTCCCTTGACAGAATATCGACATTTCCCGTTCTACAAATAGAAACAAGATTTACAAAATATATTATGTATCACTATTTAATCAAACTGGTCCAAAAAAAAACCACTCTTAAAACACATTTTATGGCCATTATGTATCTTGATTTGTTATGTAGTTGAATATAATATCAAATCACAATATTATACAGTATATTATGCACATTATTCATGTAATCACACTGAATATTTACAGTGTAAATATTAATATGCAAATTCAAATTCTCATATCACTTCAGATAAAAACAAGAGTTGTTTTATTCTGTATTTGACACATCTGTCAAAATACAATTCCAGCTCTGAAATATAATGATAATTTATGTTTCATTGTTATGTGCAGTGGACTTCATAAGTATTTAGGGAATGACACATGAGATGATGCTGTGTCTTAAAAGGAAGTAAAGTAATAAGATAGTAAAGGAGGAAGTAAAGAAAGACAGGCACTGAGAAGAAAGTAAGAAAGTAAAGAAGGAAGTGGGGAAGTAAAGAAGGGAGTAAAGAAAGAAAGGAACTAAGAAGGAAGTGAAGAGGGAAGTAGGGAAGTAAAGAAGGAAGTAAAGAAAGAAAGGAAGTAGTGGTGCTTAGGATGACCTGGTGTTCGTAGGGGTAAAAGCTCCACGAGTCGACACCTCCATTGCGGATGACATAGCTGTAGGCTTTAGAGATGTATCCTCCTCTGCAGCCGTGGTTTCCATCATTGGTGCTGCAGTCCACCAGGTTCTGAGTGCTCAGGGGAACAAGGACACCTGTCCGCTTCTTCATCTGGCCCTCAAGAGCCCCCAAAGAGCTGAAGGCCCAGCAGGACCCACATAACCCCTTAAAAAAGAGAAATTATCTTTATTGCCACTGGTTATTCATTAGATTGTTGTCATGTCCTCAGTTTAAAATAGCTGATCTCAAATCATTGCTCACCTGGTTTTGGACGGGACTGACCAGGCCGTTCTTCCTCCAGTCCATGCTCTGAGGTGGCGATAAGCCACTCACGTCTTTAAAAGTGGCATTTCTGAAATGAATGGGCTCCTCCAGCATCAGGCCGTTCAGCTTCTCATTGACTTCCTCAGCTGTCTTAATAGAAAAGAGGGCTGATAAATATATGAAATGTACATGAGGTAAATATCACATTTCAAAGCTGAGTGAGGACCTCTTCCCAGCAGTGCTCTCACTAACTTTCAACACATGTTGCATTGCAATATTGTGTGTTTGCAGCAGTTTAAGGACACAGTCATCTCACCTCTTGTAAAAGTTCCTCTCAAAGGTTTTTGCACTTAAACAGCTCTACTCTGAGAACTAAATGAGGTCATGATCATGTACGATTCTGGTTCCTCCACCCTCTCAGTCCCCCACCAGGCTATGGCCCTATTTAGAAATCATTTTTAGTCTCACATCTTTGGAAGAAGTTTTTATTTTGCACATGGTGCCCCTCAACCTCAGCGACACCAGCAAGCGATCATAAAATGAACCACAAGTTCCTCTGATTCTTGTCAATTTAAACTTCTGCATTCAGGAGAAAGAGCACAACAAATTGTTTTTATTGTGTTTTTTGATGCCACACCAGGTCCAGCATCTCACTTCTTCCCCTTTTCACCTTTGCTGTACAGTCCTGCCCTCCTCCTCTGTCACCAACTGGTGTCAGATTTGACGCTCGCCTCACTTTAATAGATGACAACACCTCTGTAAAATCTTTTTTTTCTAACAAGTTAAGAACATTTCTTCTGTCCTCCCATTTATCTCCAAGGCAACTGTAACACACTGTCCTTTGCGATCTCTGACAGGAGTCCAAATTGTTTTTCTTCTGCTTTAAAATTTGTATTTATTTTAATAGCAGAACTGAATTTGGCAAACACAGCAAGACTGATATGGAAAAAACACCTTTGCACCACAGTTCTACTGTTGCTATATATTCCAGACTACATAGTCTAGATTATATACCAGGTTGCGTGTCCATATACCTTTATGTAACTTTATTAGCCTTCCCAGATGTACTGTACTTCGTGATAGTCCTGATTGTCCAGATTGGCCCAGCCGTACTGGATTAAATTAATCAGATTGTATAAAGGAAGATTAGAGCTGCTCCATAGGTTAGGGTTTAAATTAAGCCGCAAGGGTGCAGGTTTAAATGCAGATTAACAGCGTTGGTCAGTGACATCCATCCTGCACCAGCAGAGGTCAATGAGTATGAATGCACTACAGGTTATAATTTCAAGCATATGTCTGCACAGGTCTGGGGAGGGAGAGGAGCCAGTTAGATGACATAATGAGGACTGGTGATCAGTGCTAAAATGTTTGTCATGCAGTTTGTATCCACCAGAGGTCTCTTTGATATATTTCTGTCCTTAACAGTGGCATGATCAATGTCTGAGCACTATATTCAGTCTTCAGTTATGCTACAGAGGGGTCTTTTATTGTCGGCATAAGGGTACTTTAGTGAGATATGAGACATGGGATGTATGCAATAATATAATGTGATACTATAAAATAAAACTCTGATTAGACTGTACAAACAAGAATCCAAACAATTTACTACAGTCATGAAATTAGCAGAAGGTTCATAGAGCAAAATAAAGACAGTTATCCACTTTGTTGCTCAGGGAAGATGCAGGTCATAGTTGACATTACAAAAGTTTCTGTCAGATGTTAAGATGTTACGAAAATCTGTGCAAGAGGGCTCAACTTGCAGCTCAGACAGTAATAAATAAAACACAGTGAAGTCATGAATAAGATGTTGTATGATTTTTTCCACTAACGTATGGGAGTAATGCGAAGCTTAGCTTGGGGGCAGCAGAGGAGGCTGCATGTCTAGTGACCAGAGAAACTGCAAACTAGGTTTATTCCTTGTTTCCTCTCTGACTGACTTTGCTGCCCTGGTCTGAGGTTTTACTGTAAACCGTGTCAAGTTCACACCCACAGCAGCCCACAGCCAAGCAACAGCAGACATTTTTCTGTCTATTGTTTTCCTCATTAAAACCTTCCTGGGTTATTATTATTCATCTGTAATATGATGCAAGCAAATGTGTATTTAAACGAGCCCCGTTCATATTGTTGGTAACTGGTGGAATTATTGCTTTGGATTTATTTCAGTCAATATACAGTGACTAAATCTACATTCATGCTTTGATACAATCCTGTGCAGTTTTGTCCGTGTGCATTAAAGCCATCTAAATGCTACTGATGAATTACTCCAGACTAAGATTTAATGTCTGTCTTGTTTGGGATCCGATGCTAGAACATTTAGACAACCTGTTTTCTGAGCAGGAGACTGAAAACACAAACTGTTTGATTCTTACCATGTCAGCCAGATGATTGAGTCCCATCGTGAAGCTGTGTTTCCCTGCTGAGGCCTCCTGGTTGTGTCTCAACACCAACTGCATGTTCTTCTCCCACACTGCTCTCCTGAAAACGATCTCAGTCTGAAACAGAAACACTGACTGAACGATCTGATGGTATGAATGTGTATGTGTGTGTGTGTGTGTGTGTGTGTGTGTGTGTGATGTCAAAGAGACAGAATTGAAGGTTTTCCTTAATCCTACCTGATTATCATAAACCTTGCGATGTTTGATTTTCCACTCTTCCCACACTTTATTTAAGGCAGATGAAGAGCAGCCGAGGACCAGGAAGGCCAAAAGCAACACGGCACACAAAATGTGCATCCTACAAAGAAAAAAACAAAACTCACATTATATGAGCAGATGGACCCTTATGTAATTCTTACTAGAATTGAAACAATTAGTCGATAATCGGTTAGTTGATAAAGTAATTTTTAGTTTTCCCTTTGTGAGGATTTGGCCCTTTTGTTTTTTGTCTTGCGTGATTATAAACTGAGTATCTTTAGGCTGTTGGTTGAGAAACAATGAAGACGTCACCGTGGGTTCTGGGAAATTGTGATGGGCATTTTTTCAAGATTTCACTATGTGTCTACACCACACGATCAGGGCCGTAGCCTGAACAAACGGAGGTTATGAATCTCTCCACCCCCAGAACATTTTGAGCAGACACCAAAAATACAGTCCAAACTTCTCATTGCATTTTTGTTTAACTGTTGAATGATTATTTTGTGAGCTTTGTCTCCCAGCAAGGTGTTTTTAAAGCCTTCTGCACACCGCCAGAAATACAAATCTGGTCTGGAAATACTAAATCTTCTTTTGTTGGCCTTAAAGTTGTCAAAGTTAAATACGTTAAAAAAACATACACTCAGTGGCCACTTTATTAGGTACACCTGTACAATCTAATGCAGTTCAATACAACAGCTCTGCTATAAAGTCTCCCTTTATGAAGTTTATAATGTTCAGTTTTTGTTGACTTCGTCTGAAATGTGTAAATTCAGTTATATGTTTTAGCATTGAGGTCACAGTTAAAGGTGCTGTTTGTGCTGCAGTAATTAGAAACACCTCTCAGTATAATGTAGTCCATGGACTACATTTTCTGCAGTTGAAAATATTCACGTATAACATTACCCTAAATTAAAGAGTGTTACTGTTGTTTATGTGTACAGTGCTAACCTATAGTCTGTTCTAAAACCACAACATAATATACTGAATTTAAGATTAAACACACTCACAACACAACTATAGAGAGCAAAGTGAAGCCTGTAAAACTTTGATGTGAAAGTTAAATAAGAATTTAAAAAGCATCAGGCTGTTTTTCTTTTCAGCATTTCAGACTTTTTAAGATTTCTTCACCTCAAAAAGGAGAAGTTTAAACCTGTTTCACTCTAATCTCTGAACTTCTTTCTCAGCACATCTTTTCTACCTTCTTATAGCCTGTTAATCCACATCAATATAGCCATTAGCTTTGACAAGCATTTGATCTCAACTCAGAATATCAGCCAAACAGTCTAAATGCATTACTACAGATAAGAAGAAATAGTTTGTATTTACCTTGTTGCAGAATAATCAGCAGGGTTATTCTGTCCCAGCAAGAAAGTGCGCCCGTTTTTAACAGACCAGAGAACCTTCACGCTTACTGTAAAAGAGGAAGTATAGTTTCCTCATTCACTTGCTGTTGTTTTTTTTACTCTGTTTTTCAGCGCATCTGCTCTCGGGCTTGTCATGTGAATCTAATTTACAACCAGCTGCAGTGGCTCAAATGATCCTTCCAGTACCAGAAGTGGAAGTGACAAAAGTTACATACATGTAAGCAGTGCTGAGGAAACTACCAATTACTTCACACTGGAAGAAGTTGAAGTACGGCAAAGCTACCCTATAAAGAGAAATCTAGTTTGGTTAACTAAAGCTACTTAGAAAAAGTAGTTTGAACTACTTTGTAAAAAAATGATCGGTGGCTCAGCAGCATATGCCAATCCCTAGAGTGGTATGCCGGTCCTGTTCCACCGTCACATACCATTTCCTAAAGGTGTGTTTGGCTGTTGGTATGCCACTCGTGGTTCAGCGGCATATGCTGATCCCTAGAGTGGTATGCCGCTCGTGTTCCACTGTACCGTTTCCTAAACGTGTGTTCACCTGTAGGGAACGCTATATACCACTGTAGGGATCAGCATATGCCAACTTTGAATGTTGTGTTTACAAAGAGCAACCGTCAAATCCTGCTTGTTATACCTTTAACTACTTGAATCACTATGCTAATATAAATGTAGTTGAACTACTAGTTTAATCACATGTAGTTCACTGCTCCCCAACACTGTATGTGAGTGAAACTGCTTTTGGAGGGGAATACCCGTGAAAAAGAAAGAAACTGGGGATGGGAAAGTTTAGTGATGAATTAAGAAAATATCTGGGAGATCCATAGATGACTGGTGATAATAAAACTGTGATAAATTTTGAATTCTTGCTCAAAGGTTCCTGTTTGTGTGAGAGGTTGTGGTGTGAAGTTTGAAGTGTTAAAAAGTATTTCTCCTTCAGTTTACTTCTTCAGTGTGAACCTCCTCCCCCGGGCCTCATATTTACAGCTGTTTCTATGTGTGCATATGCTAACACATGCTGTAAAGAGAGATAAATAAACAACAACACAAACACAATGCAAAATGCAGTTTATTAATATTGGAAAATATCCAGTTTATGTATGTATTTAAATTGATTTTTGTATGCAAATTGCTGCAGTCCTTATACATCCAAGTTCTTATGGTTTATGATTATACCAGTGTTGGTAAATATAAAAAAACAATTATAATGTTATAAAAACAACATATTGTATATATAAAATAAATAAAATAAAATAATTACAAATAATCTAAATAATTAGACGGCAGCCACAATTTCCCTTTAAGAAGACAGATGAAAGATCACTAAAGAACAGGTGTGTTGGTATCAGTAGAGACAGAGCAGCAACAAAGTATCTTCAAAGGGAGCGTCGTTATGGACTAGTGGTTCAGAGGTACAGTACCATACAGGTACTGTGACTGTAATCTCCCTGGTTTGATTCCTTCTGGTGACCTTGTTGTATGATATTCCCCCTCTCTCCCACCTCATTTTGTGTCCAACTTTGAATATAAGCAAAAATGGAAAAAACAAATACAATAGAAATACCACTCTTCCCCAAACATGAGGCTATTATTATATATTGTATTATTATTTACAGTATGTAAATAATTACATGACAGGCACCCTGGTGGTCTAGGGGTTTAAAGGTTATCCTTCAACATTTAGGGAAATGTGCTCATTTGCTTTATCGAGTTAGATGAGAGGATCGGTGCCACTCTCGTGTCTCTGTTGGATATGAAGCTACAGCCAGCAGCTGGTTAGCTTATCTTAGCATAAACACTGGGTACAAGGGGAAGCAGCTTGGCCTGGCTCTGTCCAAATGATAACAAAAGCTGCCTGTATGTGTTGGACCATTTCTTGGCCCAGAGCAGTGTCTTGTCATCACTTTGAGGTTGCCCCGGCAACCAGCAGGAAGCTACTGCAGTCCGCCAAAAAATAGTCTGATACGTAATCCCCACTAAAACCATAACGTGTTGTTTTTATACTTCAGTTTTTGTTGAACAAACAAGATATAACATGTTAATTAGTGAGCTTTGGAGGTGCTCGTAGGACAGGGCTAGGCTAGCTATTTCCCCCTGTTTCCTGTCTTTATGCTAAGCTAAGCTAACTGGCTGCTGGCTGTAGCTTCATGGTGTGTCGTATCAATCTCCTGATGTAACTCTCAGCAAGAAAGCAAATAAGCATATTTCCCAAAATGCTGAACTATTGTGTTAAGATACTGACCATGTAATTGCAGAGTAGGTTCAAATTTGGCTGAGAACTTTAGTTGCAAACCCTCCCCCCATCTCTCCCTCCCTTCTTTTCCTGTACTCTTTCTGATAAAGGCAAAAAATGTCCCAAAAATACTTCAAAAGAGAGAATTACCCAGAAACCTCACAGCAGTCGCCACTACAGGGAGCAGCGATGACGAAACAATATGAAGCTAAAAAGACAGGAGGGTATTATGCAATTAGGATCTCTGGTTTGGCCGGGGCTGTAATTGGCGCTCATCACTGATTTTCTCTCCTTGAATCCGGGGTTGGACAGAGATTCGCTGATGAACGCAGGTTCCCTGAGGTACCAGATGGTAAGGTCCTGACTCAGCACCTGCTCTTCTTCTGTGGTGATCACGCATCTTTTGTGTCAACACACCTCATAATCCTGCAGCTGAGCAGAGAGGCAGGCAGTTCTTCTTCTTCTTGTTTTTTTTTTTTTTAGCTTTCATTGAATGTGGAGTGAGTGTTTGTTAATTAAACAAGTTGTTTGAAAAATATAATTAACACTGGGAGTAGTGTGGGTGGAGCGAGCAGCTAAATAGATGTAGAAATGCATGACTGAATTGACACCCGTTATATTTATGAGGCCCACAGTCAATTATTCAAGTCTGTTAGAGACGTGGGCAGAGATGAGAGATCATTCAGAGGGGAAAAGAAAACAAAGTCAAATCATTTTTGTTGTTTGATGTTACTTATTATTGAGACTTGACATACAGTATGAATTATCACGCTAACTCTGAATTGAATCAGCTGATGTGTTCAAAAACACATGTAATTGGAAGAAAATGGGATCATGGCTAATTGGACCACTGAAAAACAAAAGGATTCATATATTTACAAGGATTGTAGTCTGATCATTCATTGATACCATTATTAATAGTGAATATGTGGAAATATCATGATTTGTTGGACCTTGTTAGCGACATCAGTTGAAGTGAAACCTATGAAATGCCGTCCTGCAAGTGCGATTAAAATTACCCTGATACTTTGTCCGGTAACTAGCATTTTCTTACCTGACAAAGGTAGGGTTTAACCTGTTGTGGTGAAGTTTAAACTGATTTAAACCAGGTCAGACCTGCACACCAATACTATACTGTAATCTTACTATACCTATTACATCTTTAAAGGTGTAGTGTACAATTCTAATCCAATCCGCTTTTTGTCAAATTCAGCAAATATCTCCTCACAGTCTGCTGGCTGTCCATTGTGTGTGTGCACTGAAAAAAAGTCTGGTGTCATACACAGCCCTCGCTCTGTAAGTGGGAAACAAACAGAGTGGCTCGGACCGAGTCACCAGCCCGTTCTCATTCCCAGGTTCCCACTAATGCTGTGCGTTATGCACACGCGTTTGAAGGAGCACTGCACTGAAGTTGCACTGTAACTTTTTCTGACTGATTTAATTTTTTCTTATTTTTAGCTTCGTTACTCTCTTAAAATGAAAACCATTTTCTGTGCTTTTTTATAATCATGTCTTTCCTTTCTTCACCTTACACAGTGATACTTTATATATCTTTAGTTAGAGTAAGTCCACAATGTTATTTTGTGCCATTGCAGAGTTAGATATTGCTGTTGTTTCTGTTATTAGTTGGTTTCTCAATCACTTACAGCAATATTAATATCATTGTTGATGTGTGACACTTAAGTCCCTTTTATTCTCGACTCCTGTTTTACGGGAAACAAGCAAAGCAGAGAGTCTGATGTGAACCCCTAAAGAGAGAAGTTTGGTGAGTTTACTGTCTTGCCATGTTGGCATTCATCAAAGAAGAGTATTTAAAGAGAAACTATGGTTTGTTTATTACCCACAACATAGAGTGACTGTGTATAAAAATCGTCTATGTAGTCATTTTGTCTCTGACTTTAAGATGTAGTTTTTAAAATTTCACCTGTTCCCAATGCCACCCTTGATTCAGGACATTTTCATAAAGTAGTCTCAGTAACTTAAGACGTGACAGAATTATGAGAATGACACTTTAGGGTTTGTACTAAAAGAGTAGTTATGATGGAGTTTTTGCAGCGTATTACTAATGCTAACAATATGCAATCATCTTACAGGTTGGACAGATTGTTTTAATCCAACAATGTATCTTGGTTCTCATCAAACTTTCAATTGGCTCTGACAGAAAGGCTGAAAAGATATTCCTTTATTTCTAAGTGGCAGTGCTTAAATTCATTCCCATCTGGTGATGCTCCTAAATCTCTGCATTTGGCTGACCTGTGCCTGCCTCCTGTCATCCAGTGCAGTGTGTTGGATGGGGTCCAGGAGCTAGTGCATATAATCCCCCAGCATGCGCTGAGCACCCGCGCATCCAGAGCCAGGTTGTTGAGGACAGCGAAGCAACAGGGGAACCGAGCCGCAGCAACGCGCTTCCTCCGGAGCTGAATATTTCAGAATGGGAGGATGAAGCTTTCTCATTGTGATATGTCTGTCTGTTTCTCTCACATTGCAGGTTTCATCTGGATGTATTTTTGAGCAACAGGAGGCTTTGAGGTGGACCTGACAGAGCAAAAGATATACTCTGCTCTTTGAATTCTCTTTGCTTCTATCAACAATTTATCCAAAGACAATTTCAGAGAAAAAACCCCACTTGCAAATGCACTCTTGTGGGTTTTTTTTACTACAAAATTGTGAAAATGGAGCTATCACAATGACAAGCCCTCCAGACTGAAGAGACGGTGAGTTAAAATACTGGATTTACTCCGCCCCCCCACAACATTACTATAAATCTGAGACTTTTATAATATCATTCTTTGTATTTGAGCTCTTGAAGCTGCCGGGCCACAGTAAATAACTGCAATTTCACCTTTGTATACTATTTTCACTCTTGAGAATGTGCGCTCCCAGAGGAGTCCAGGAAGAGTCAGCCTCCATCATTCACTACTCTGGGGAGCTGCTGTCATCACCAGCAGTCAGACTAGACAGTATTCCCACAACTGTGTCAAAATAAAATGACCTCCTTGGAAATATGTTGTTATATGTACAGTAAGAGATGATTTCACCCTGTTTCATTCCAGCATGAAATTTGAATATTAGACTTTCTAGTTTTCCAGGTGACCACAAGTGTAGAAACTGCAATTATTTAAGTGTTAAATAATTTCGTAACTCTGAGAAATACAAGAAAAAGTAAGAAAAAAAGAAAAAGTATGCAATAAATTCACTTTTAAAATTACTTTTTTTGGCTTTAATGAGCATGCTTACTTATTTTTACATTTAGAAACACAGCTCTTTGTGCAAAAACTGTCACAAATGTTAGAGAAATCGGTCCAACTGTAGTCTTTCTCTCTCCGTCCCTCTTCTTTCTCACACGCTTCGGCACAACAACATGTGAGGAGAGCTGCCAAAACTGCGGGTGGCATCACACTTGATGGTGTTTGTTTTTTTTCAGCTCTCTCTTGACAATTTAAAAAGCGCGTTTCAGCAAGTCACACATTTTTTGAAGAGTTGATCCCTTAGTCATTGTTACAGGCGTACACTTGGTTAAAAGCAACGGTGTCTGTTTATATGTTCATATTATATGTCAGTTTAAAGTGCTGCATGAATTATTTTTGGGGTTGTAAGCTATTATGTGATTACTAATAGCAGCTGGGCCATTTTTCCCAGTTAGAGCGTCATAAAACCATTGGATCTGGACATAATGTACACAAATATATTTTTGCTCTTGCCGCCCCCCAGTGGTGGATTTAGCAATGGTTCAAACAAAGTGAAAGCTTTTGATGGCCTGTGGTGGCAACCCCCCTTAGTGTCATGTCATCTTTGTCAAATAATCTATTTTATTTTCTAAAATATGATCTAGAGTTTAATTCATTGCAGTTGTTCTGCATCTGAGCATCAAGAAAGTACCTCATAATGTAAACTTTAAAGTTTCGACCTTGTTCTGCCTTTTGTTCAGCCAAACACTGTTGCTGTGTGGTGCTTGAAAGACAGAAAATGAGTTTAAAGGTTTAACATAAAGTGACCATATTTTAGAACAGATATTACAAGAAATACGTGAGCACATTCTTATTGGTTGGGTATACACATCCTCCTCTCTTGACATTAAACTACAAAGTTTCATATATCTCACATGTTGCATCTTACAGGAAATTATGCAAAATGAAAAAGAAAATAGACCAAGAGAAAGGCAATATGATCTCTGCCTCACTGGATCTGAACACTTTATTACCCCATCACCAAATAAAAAATAACACCCTATAAAATACATTTTTGCACATTATTTTCCTGTTAAATAGATTCTACAAGTGTTACAAGTCACAAAACATGCACCAAATATTACAAAAATTGTCCTGCAATCTTCTTCCACTGTAACCGCAGTATCTAAATAAACAAAATATAAAATATTGAATGGAATAAATGCCAAGGAATGTGTGCTCCTCTGACATTATAATTGGCCCAGGGAGAGATGATGTTTACAATAATTGAGGGCCCATAGATAATTGAGCGGTTAAGTCCTCCATGTGGTGCCTCATGTTGTGCAGGTTTAAATTTTCTCCCCATTTCTGCTTTCAAACAGCATTAATACAACAAAAACAGAGTGAGCTAAGAACCTGTTCTTGTGTTTTTTTAGATTCATTCATTCCTGGTAGAGCTGTCAAGTTGAAGTAAAACTATCCACAGGACTGGAGCCTCTTGGTCGAGTGATGCATGAGACTAATCCACACAGGCATACTGGAAGTGGCATTTCGGTCGAGTCAATCTGTGCTGTGAAGATGCAACTTTCTGTCGGTCAATACTCAACAGTTGAGTTCAGGGCTGATCTACAAGGTTATATAGGAGGAGATAAGCTCTGCTGATTGAACTGCTATTTCTTTTGGTCTTATATAGGTCAGAGATTTAATTAAGAGTGGTTTAATAAGTTTAGAGGTTTATAGTGCTTACATCAGAGCCAACCCATTCACTCATATGAACTCTTGCGAAACAGCTTCACGAACCAGCAACAACACGAATGCCTTATCTCAAAAGCTTTGAATTAGCATGTGAAACTTGCTGACGCTAGACTTTAGCTATTTTTTCCTGACAATAAGCATGAGACTAACAGAAGTCCTGCTGTAGGAAGTACAACAGGACTTCTGTGGTGCCAACACCATCATTTATGTTATCACTGCAGAGAATATCAACAGCATGGAAGTTCATTCTTGACCTTTGGGAACAGAATGTGTAACATAATAATCTAAACTCAAAGGCTCACTTACTAGCTTCATGGAGCTTCCTACTGCCTGTCATGGTGGTCAGTGAATGGAGGTGGCTCTAGGCATCTGTGTGTCAGTGTGGATAACAATAATTTGACTCCTTGTGATTTCATACAGAAAAGTATGAACGCAGCCTGATTGTTAAATGAGGATAAAGGAGGCAGAAAGGAAGCAAGCGAGGAAACTTTATTTATGCAAACAGAAGTTATGAAATGCTTTACAGGAAGAAGAAAAGGTAAGAGAGGGAGAAAAGACAGAGAAGAAAATATATAAAAATGAGCAGAATTAAGTGCAGCTACAACCCGTAAAATAAAAGGTATACAATCAAGAGAAAACCAGAGAAGACAAATGAGCTTTTAGCTGCTTTTCAAAGACGTGCACTGATTTGGCTTGTCTGAGACTTTGAGGGAGGCTGTTCCAGGATGGATGACGCAGCCGTTACCTCTGTAGCTTATCATCTTGGATTATTGCATCGCTGTAAACAACATAAATATAAACTGACAAAGATGATTCAGCACCGCCATCTGACAACATTTGATCACATCTTCTGTTGCGTTCTGTCTTCTGTCAGCCTCCTTGTATTTGTGTGTTGCAGAAAGTCATGTTTCCCCCATTTTTACTGATATAAATCAGTAAATATCATCACTCTCTCACTCTTTTCATGCAGGCAGGCCACCAGATGTTTGAGGGGGTCGCCGTCCACCAATGGCTGTGCTGGGGAGCTCTCTACCTGTTGGCGGTGGGGGTGGCTTTAACATCTGAAACACGCCAGCCGTGTCCACAGCCGTGCCGCTGCAGCACCGTGCTGCTGGAAGTGAACTGCTCTGACGGCCAATTCACCACAGTGCCCGACAGCCTCCCACAAGACACTAAGCTACTCAACTTAACACATAATAAGATCAAGACTCTGGTGCATCAGCAGTTCCAGACTTTGACCCAACTTTTAGACTTGGATTTAAGTGACAATCTTATGTTGATAATTGAAGTGGAAGCCTTTCTCGGCTTGCAAAATCTGATAACCCTGCGTCTGGCTCGCAACCACCTGAAGGTTGTTCCCGTAGGCGCGTTTGCTGGTTTGCCAAAACTGAAGTTACTGGACATAAGCAGCAATGAGATCCTTGTTTTTCTAGATTCTACTTTCCGTGACTTGGCCGCCCTGCAGTTTATTAAAGCGACGGATAATGACTTAGTCTTTATCTCTCATCAAGCTTTCGCCGGCTTAACCAGTCTGCAAGAGCTGCACCTTGATGGCTGCAACCTCACTGCTGTACCGACAGACGCGCTCACACAGCTTGGTTGGCTTAGAAGTCTTCATTTTCACCGGCTGGGCCTCACCACGCTGCCAAACTACTCTTTCCGTCATCTGGAGCACCTCAAGGAACTTGTCATTTCTCATTGCCCCTGGCTGGAGACCCTATCAGGAAACAGTCTCTTTGGCCTAAATCTTACATCCCTCACTATTAGATACTGTAACCTCAGTGCTGTCCCACACATCCCTTTGCATCATCTTGTATATCTTGTATACCTTGACCTTTCTTTTAATCCAGTCACCTACATTCATGGCAACCAGCTTGGAGACTTGCTCCGGCTCCAAGAGCTCCACCTGGTGGGGGGATCGTTGCTACGCATCGAAATCGGAGCATTCAGGGGTTTAGCGCATTTCAAATTGCTGAATGTATCCAGAAACCTTCTCACCACACTCGAGGCGGGAGCTTTTCATTCAGTGGACACCCTAAAATCTCTGGGACTTGATAACAACCCACTAGCATGCGACTGCCGCTTGCTGTGGGTGGTGCGAAGACGACTACATCTGGACTTCGGTGGCAATCCACCGACTTGCACTACCTCAGTCCAGTTGCAGGGCTGGAATTTTCTAGACTTCACCGAAGCTGAGCTCCCGGGCCTGCTCATGTGTCGGCAGCCTCGTATTCTGAACCGCAAACCTCAAGAAGTGAGAGTGGATCAGGGACACACGGTGGTGTTTCATTGCAACGCAGAAGGTGATCCTCTGCCAACTGTCACCTGGCTAAACCCACAGCTAAAACCTTTATCACCCATTGGTAGACTACGGGCTCTCTCTAATGGCTCGCTGGAGGTTCGCTATGCTCAACCTCAAGATAGTGGTACTTATGTCTGTGTGGCATCTAATGCGGCAGGAAATAACAGCCTGCCTGTCAGCCTTCATGTCCGAGCCTTTCCATCATCTTCTAAAAACCCCTTTCGTCTTAAAGGTTGGTTCGCCTTTCCGTCTGCCTCTCCAGGTGCGAATGGAAATCAGAAAATCCCATTTGATGTCAAGACGTTGCTGATAGCGGCGACCATTGGGTTTCTCTCATTTTTCAGCTCTGTGAGCGTATGCTTCGTTTTCATGTTCTTCTGGAGTAAAAGTAAAGGGCAGATAAAGCACACAGCCACTATTGCATACGTGCCACGAAGCGCCATGTCAAGCAGTAAAGGAGGGACAGGCAACTATATGGAGACAAGCAGGTTCACCATGAAACTAATATGACTCACTTGGTGGGTCTTGGTACATTAAGAGCTTTTAAATTGCAGAATGTAAAACTTTTATTCTAATTTCAATTTCTGGACAGAAGTATTGGGTTTTAGAGCATGTTAAGACAGAGGCTGTTGATGAATTAATATAAATGTGAGCATGTTAGCTAGAGTTTATGTTGTGTGTGAAAAAAGACAAGACATACAGTAAACTGTGCTTGTATAGCTAATCCCATCTGGACATTAAGAAGATTTTAAGTTACATTTTAGGAACATCTAAACTAGAGGTGGATATTATTCATTAGCTTTATTTTTCATGCCTGTCTCTTTTATGAGACAGAAGCTCCAGTATAAAAAGCTTGAATGTAAATCAACCAAAGTAAGCAATATTTAACGAGCATATTGCATGTCA
Organism: Oplegnathus fasciatus; assembly: GCA_003416845.1. Taxonomy (NCBI): domain Eukaryota; kingdom Metazoa; phylum Chordata; class Actinopteri; order Centrarchiformes; family Oplegnathidae; genus Oplegnathus; species Oplegnathus fasciatus. The sequence goes on along the minus strand of NTHP01000011.1, from coordinate 1,502,283 downwards.
TGTGTAGTGATGTAAATTATTCCGTTAATTGCTTGTTGCTTATATTGTATGTTGCTTATATGTTGATGTATAGAAACAATTAGTAAGGAGAATGTACTGGAAAGTAGTTTAGGCTTGCCTGGTAATTATGGTTGATTTGTTTGTTTTGTTCATTTGGTTTTTAAAAAACAGTTGAAATAGTAGACTTATTTATTTAAATAATTATTATGGACCTCAGATAGTCGCCATGAGATAACTAGAATATATAATAGGAATATTAACCTTATATTAAGGTTAATGTACACAACACTTGCGTCTCTATAGCATGTTATTTCTACTTAATTTGATTATATGTCTTTTGCTATGATTATTGTCAGATTTAGTGCTGTACTCATTCTTTAATGGATGTGTGGAATGTATGTTGTTTTTTTTAAATTCCCCAATAAAGCACTTTGTAAGATTGCTTTCTAAAAGCAGCATAAAATAAAATTATTGTGCTTTCAAAAATGTCATTTTGTATTTTTTGGTGCGCTTATTCAGTGGTTCTTGGTCCAAAAAATTTATACAAGAAACATCAGATTCAGTAAGTAAGTACAGCTGTAGGTTTAATCTGTCCATATGTGACCTACCACCACATGTATTGGCCTACCTAATACCCTCAGATAAATTTGAAAGAAAACTTTGGGTAAATCTGTAGCACTGATCTGAGGCCTCCACCATTGAGTGGAGGTGGCAGTGTGGAATGAGAAGTGATATAGTTTTGTGGTTAGTGTCTGAACAGGTTAAATAAATGATTTTAACACTAAATTAATAATAACTGCGACCACAAACTATGAGGTCTTTCAGTAAAAGCATCGGGCAATCTTTAAACTTTGTATCTTTAATCTTTGTAATGTTAATTTCCGTTCAAACAAGACGATAACCAACAAAATGAATTGGATGAACCTCCTTGTGGCAGTTGTGATAACTGCCACAAGGAGGTTCATCCAATTTATGTTGTTGCCATGGCAATACATTACCTCTCTGAGCTGGTGCCAGGCACCAACTCCAACTGGTTTCCATGACAACAGTATCAAACATTGTGTGGCCGCCATTAAATTTACCAGCCGAATGATTCAGAAGTTAATATGTGAATGTGAATGAAATAACGATAGATAAAGTTGTATCAAGTCAAATTGTATAAATATTAAATTACGAGCACTTTAATGTTGAACATAGCTTTGTACCGTAGCCCGGAAGTACATCACCTGCTCCGGATGTGTTGCTTAGCTACAGGAAGGCGGAGGCTAGTCTTAGCGGTTAGCTTGTGTTACTAATAAGGAATACTTTTTTTTATTACATTAGCGTGAATTTAAAGCGTATTCATAACTTAAATGAATATGGCTACGAACAGATAATTGAATATGCGCAGAGAGTAACGACGACGTAAAAGAAGCAGCAGCGTATAACGGTTAAGTTAGCATAACGCTAGCTAGATACCCAAACGTTAATATAGCTAGCTAGCATTGTTTAGAAATTACAGCCATGAGTCTGGTAGTTGACCGCGAACCAAGAAAGACTGCGGGAAATCGCATGTCAAAATTACTGGATGCTGAAGAAGAGGACGAATTCTACAAGACCACTTATGGAGGCTTCAACGATGTGAGTAACCAAACTGATAATGTTAGACACAGAGTGAGCTAATAAGTTAGCATCAATTAGCTCCCAGCTCTCTTGAATAACTGGTCAAAATCCCAGGCTGATTTGATTAAATGGTTTATTTTCATCATAAAGGGACACACTGTAAAATTGAATCATATTAGGCTGTAACTGACTATAATTATTTTTTATTTGTATTTTTAATCATTCATAAAAACAGATGCAGCGTTAACTATTAACCCGTTTGTGCCCAGATTTTTTTCAGAGTTGTGAGGCATATAATTTTATCAGTTGAGTCCCTCTGAATCATGTTATGAATTTATTTTTTCCATTTTGTACTTTGTTTTGAAGAAAATAGCATTTTTCTGGCTGGCAACAATTGTTGCCAGTAGTCACATAGCTTGTCACTAGGTCAAACCTTGGTTCCCCCTGTATAAAATTCAAAACAACAAACAATTTGAACTGGTTTCTTTATTCATAAATAACCTTTGTATTACATATACATCTCAGACCAAGTCTGTATGA